>JAYDZF010000011.1:7562088-7572291 GCA_034509105.1 Microcambeva barbata
TTCAAATATTCAACATACAGAAAATTAATTAACTGTTAAGGGAATAATGTGGCAGAGCTAAATTCATATGTTAAAAAAACATTCTGCAAACATGAAGAAAAACAAAAATAAGGAAAATGAAAGAAAATTTGAAAGGTTACAGACATACACACTCAGGTGTATGTATTTAAATAAAGTTGTTTTATACTAAAACACATTACCAAATTACTTTCTATTACTAGAAAGTTTTCTAAAAATAGCTTTAAATTGTTCTGTTTATTTAAGACTTTAATTATGTATATACTTGGAATAATAATTATAAATCAATAAATAAATCCCTTCAATGATCGGAAGAATAAAGGTGAGAACAGTTTAGTCTAGACACGTTCATCAGATCAAAGGTTTCTCCCTGTCACAAGTCCAATTTCCTTTTTAATGCAAGTTAATGTCTTCATTCATTTTCACTCCCATACCTGATAACTGTTGTAGTAAGTCTCTGGACAGTTATTTAACATATAAGTGCAGCCAGTCTACCTTCTGCAGCTTTTTGAAAAAGAAAATGGAAAAAAAGACCCACCTTCTCACAGATGAGGCAAGGATCTAACCTAGGTTTGCCGGTTGTCAAGATGTTTCTTATACATTTATTCATTTTGTGTTTTTTTAATGTTTATAATAATAGTGTTATAATAATTAATTATTATATTAATTATTAATAATTATTATTTCTGTTTAGCACAACTGTTTCTCGTAATTGAGCTAAAACAAGGAACTAAACAGAAGTAAAATATGAACATGTGTTATTATTATTGCTGCATGTTTGGAGTTCTTATTAGTATTATTTTGGTGCATTTTCAAATCCTAATAAAATTATACTGCTTTAAAAAATCAAGACAGGGCAGGTACATTGATAGTGAACTATAGGACACTTACACCTGACAAAATATACTCTAGTGAAAAGTATAGTATTAGTATAGACAATTTATACATAAGTGATTTATTAATAAAAACACAAAATAACATGTAAATACAATCAACAAATACTAATGCTAATAAAAAGAGTTAATTAAGTTATTTTCTACATGTTTAGAGTTGAAGAGATAACAGTAAGATATTTGTAAAATTCAGATGAATCAGAATCAGAATGAATCAGAGTGAGAATCACTTAATTTATGAAGTATAAGGTATTTCACACAAACAAGAAATGTGTCTTGGTGAGAGCACACATGTATGATGTGTAACAGATGAGACAGCACACAGACTGTAAACAGGTATTTAACCAAGGGAAAATATAATTCTAGAGTCACACAACCTAGCTGGCATAACTTGTTGTGCATTTAAATGACAACTATTATGTTTTTCATAATAGAATATTACAAACCGTTTGCACAAATCTCCCTTATGATGAAATGTAACCAGGGGTGTTTAGAGATTTCTTAATACTTTATTTTGAAATAGAAATGCATTCTTAAATCTCGGTTTAATGCTCATCGTGGTTCTACTGTTTGGTAGAAAGTAGAACATTTTAGCCGCATGCTGTTTAATAATGTGTTGATGAATGAGGATTCAATTATTACTATCTGTATGTGGGATTGTACATACAGAATTATAGGTAGCAAGATCTATATGTTATGGTAACATCCAACTTCCTATTGTATAGGGTTACTGCAGGTCTGGTTTTAATGGGAAACACACAGTGCCAATCAATCATAAAGCTTGAGCACTCCCTTCCCCATACTGAATCAAGTCTGCAAAATGCCCGGCCAACTGATAACTCTATTCAGATTCAAACCAGCACTTTACAGTAGGCTAACGTAATGTTTGGGGTGATTCCAGCCAGTGATTTCAGGACAAATAAATTGGAACTCTGTGACCCAGATCAGGATAAACCAGTTGTGGTAAAACATCACTTCATGTCAGACTCACAATATTACATTGTACCCCACTATAGAGGTAGAACCCATCATCATCTATTTTAATCAACACAAATTATGTTAGCTACAGCTGTCAGCATGTTTCTGTACGAACTGTTAAAATAATAAACTGCTTGCTTATGGTTCTACAATATAGTTCTGTTCATAGTGTGATCCGTTGATATAAAACCCTTGGACATGTTTGTATTATAATTAAATGCTTTAAGTTTGTCAATCTGTTATCATTAAAGAAATTACTGGCATAGTTGGCATCCATAGGTCCCCAGGTAGCACCAACATCAAACTCTAAATAACTATATAATTAATAAGGCATGTAAAAGTCAGAAACACATGAAACTAGAAATATTGTGTAATAATAAAAGTAATTACTTGATTTGATCAGGTGTTACAGATAATAGCCTGGTTACTATTATAATTAGTATTTGATGACAGGGAATAGCATCTTTTAATTACACTTCCTGTCGAAGCATACTGAATGATGCCTTATTTACCAGCTTGTGACAAGGGTACACAGTGTTCAAAACTGTACCATATTACCACTGTACCTGCTGTACCACATTATTGTCCACATTAAGGGAACGAAGATCTGAAAACCATGTGTTTTGAAGAGGGCAATCATAATAACATCTCAGTGATTTACATGAGTACAATTTCAAACCAAGTGTAAAGTAACGCAAATGCTAACCAGCACTTATATCCAGTAGACCTATGCTGTACTGTTGTGTTGAGTTTCTTGGGTTAGCTATAGATATAGGTATAAATTCAACCAGCTACAATGCTTCACAGGCTCATTACATGTAATCATTGGTTGGGAGTTTTCATGAGGACATGAGTGTTTTTAGCTCGTTTACACTTCCACATCTTGGGCATTGAGAGGGGTTCAACCTCATGTTTTACATTCTTGGTTATATTCAGTAAAGAGACATGGACTCATTACATAAGTTTCATCAGTATGCACATTTATATTAATCAACGTCTTGGACAATGTTGTATCTCCAGTTCACCTCGCTTGCATGTTTTTTCTGTGGGAGGAAATCGGAGCACCCAGAGTAAACCCTCACAGACATAGGGAGAACATGAAAACTCCAATAGACCCAGGCGGTCCACTTGGCGATCAAACCTGGAACTTCTTGCTGTGAGGTGACAGTGCTAGCCACTGGGCCGCCCCAGACATTTAGAAATGATTGAGTATGAATGCTATAAACCGGCTTCAGCTCATTTAAAATTCAGCAGCTAGTGTAAATTCTCAAATTTACTCAGTATCCACCCTTATCAAATAAAAAATCACCCTGCTTACTTTTAAAGCTCTCTGTGTCTTTGCCTCTTTCTACCTTAGAAAGCCTTGAAGATCTGGCTCTTAATTCTGGCTGTCCTTCATAAGACAAGACTTCAGCTTCAGGCCCTTCAGCTCCATGGTCCTCAAACTCAATCTTTCTCCCAAAATCCCTCTCCAGCGTCCTTTTTTTGTAGTTTCCCTATCTCCCATTATTAGTGGGTAAGGCATATAGAAGGTTGTGGGTTTGAATCCCAGCTCTGCCATGCTGCCACTTGTGGGCCCATGAACCACCCATGGATCTAAGCGTGTCTCTGACGCTGTTTTCTGACCCCAGCCTTCAAAAAATTGGGGGTATTTGGAAAAATTGTGTTGTACTGTATTTGTGTTAAGGATGACTGTATCAGAGCACTTGTCATAGCACTGTCACCTCAAAGCTAGCACCAAAAAGGTCCTGGGTTCGATTCCCAGGTGGAACAATCTGGTGTTTTTACTTGTGGAATGTGCATGTTGTCCTTGTGTCTGTGTGTCTTGTGATTGTGCTCCTGCCACAGTCCAAAGACATGGAGTCAGGTTAATAGGTGTGTGTGATGGACTGTTGACTTGTCTGGTAGTATATGTTGCCTATTTTCTATCTGAATTGTAGCCATATTATTATTATTATTATTATTATAAGGTAAAATCATATTATTTTTTATAATCCATTCATTTTCTTCATCCTGAAACATGAGTACAAAGCAGGAACGAACCCCAGACTACCCAGCTCACACCATCATCTGGGCCACCATGCTGCCAACAATCAGTATTCCTCCCACGTTGTCCTTTGAGTACACATAATGTAACAACATGAGAAAATCTCAGCATGATTGATTCCTAGATCTCTTCACATTTTCCAAAACAAACAGGAGGTGAATTCGGCGTCTTTAAACCACCACAGCGTGAGAAAGTAAGAACGCATGGCCAAGGTTCTACGACACACTATCCCTGGTGTATAAGCGCGTTGTGCCCTGTGTTTCTGTGTGGTGTTACAGGAGGATGATGTTGTGCCCAGAAATAAACTCTCACCCTGTGAGGAGTGAGCTTCGGACGTAGTCTCTCCGAGTGCCAGACGCACTGTGATCTCACCAGAATTAAGCTGGTTGGTTAATGAATACAGAAATAGACAAAGATTAAATAATGATGTGGGTAAGTGAGTGTATCTCACTGTGTCCTGTAGTAAACTCTTATACATGGTCAGAGAGTATTCCAGGCTGACACCCAGGGTTCTTGATCAGTGCTCATTTCCATTTGACTGACCTGCCGAAAAATAAGTTGCATAAAATTGATTGGAAGTGGAATTAAGAGCAAACTTTTTTCATTATTTATTTTTATTTTTTAGGGAAAGCTGAATTGCATGGGAAGGTGATCGAAGTGGACTACTCGGTTCCCAAAAAACTAAGGTAAATACTTGATGTTCTGTGTTGGTGTTCCTGTTTGCATTGTGTGCGTGCACGAGTAGGCCTGCTCGTTCTTGTTTGTGTCCAAGAAGCTGCCATTATGTAACAGGAAAATGTTGTTTACGATCACGTGTGTTCTTCTGCTAGCGTGGAGGAGCGGCACTAGCAGAATTGCTTACATTCATAGCCGACTGGATTAAAGCGCTTGTATGGCTCGTAACCACGGCAACAATGTTTATGGTGTACGAATCAGTCAGGATCAGTGGTGCTGCTTGATGACAGGGGTTTAACAGCTCTTAGTTGTACTTCCTGTAAAGGCAGACCGTGGGGTGCTTCATTCACCAGGTTGTGCCACTATACGGTACACGTCAGAGATAAAGACACTTACGAGTCACCGGGCCGGAAATGGAACGTCCTACACTTTTACGCAGAAAAGAAAAGTTCGCAAACAATTAAAATCATTTAAAAATGGAGAAATGAAACTGCATAAATTCTTCAGACTAGGAAATAAGAGTAGAAATGAGTTTATAGGGCTTTATCAAGCAGTCTAGTTCTAGAGCCTGTAATCTGTATTTTTGCCAGTTTAAATTAGCATTGCTTAGGGCTGTATGTGTTCTAAAAGTTATGTGTTTGTGAATGTTTAAAACATTCGAGTCAGTGTTCAGTTGTGTATATGACCCTTCCATAAGGCTAGTTCCATTTTCAGTGGCCCAATTCATCATAAAAGCCATTTCACTTATACTTCTGATCTTTTTGTCATCTTCACATGGACTAATTATTATTTAGCATATTAGTGAAACTGGTGAGCCAGTCCTGGAAGCAAATGCAGGTTCTTTCAAGATACATGTGATAGTAAAGCCTGAATGCCGAGTTTAAAATTCAGAAGTTTTGTGCTGTCTTGTCAACCAAGATCTTTCATCTGGCAATCCAATGTTGTATATTTTGCTTCCCTCATAGTAAAATGTCTAATCTTTAAATGTCTCTAATGTGCTGAATGTGAAATTGATAGCTCACTGGTTTTAGTCTCAATTCACAGTTGTAATTAACTTACATTAACAAACTGTCTGATAAATGCTTTAAAAATGACTAAATGAATACATTTAAGAAAACAATACATAACATGGCATTCAACAATGTTATGAGAGCTTTAAGTAACACCAGTGCACTCATATCCCAGTAATACTGAAGCACTGCATTTCCTGTAGTGGTGCAGGGGATAAAACTTAGTAATTGGATTTTACTAGATTTAGGATGGGTGAGTGTGTGCACAAATAAAACAAGATATAAAAAGAAAAAAACTGGTTCCCATTAACTGCACACAAATGCAAAAGAGTAAATAAATGTGCTCTGTACGGAATTGGTGTGCCCAGTGCTTATTAGCACAGCCCTGACCAGGCCAATACTCAGGACTCAGGATGATGTGATGAATGATTTTGAAAGGAAATGGGCTAAAAAAACATCATAACAAAAATAATTCAATTTGTACATTCTTCAATGTGGAACTAAACACTAAAAACAATAATTGTAATTACAACAATTATGATTATAACTATATAATACAGTAATTACAAAAATATAATAATGATTATGATAGTGATATAGTGTGATCATAATAACAATTTTAATAATAACAGTATTATTATTATTATTATTATTATTATTATTATTATTATTATCATCATCATCATCATCTAGTATATTTAAAAAATAGCTCAATAAAAATTCTTAAAGCTGGCCCTTTCATGAATTCCAGCTTTGTGGGCTTCTCTACACATAGTTTTTGAATTTGAATTTACTTCTGTTAATATTTTGGTCCCTGCTGTTAAGCATGATTAAGATTTGTCCTTATTTTATTTTTCTTAGTAGAATTGAGAAACGAGTCCAGTCTAACCTCGTTCACCTGTGTCTCTGTGTGTAATTTCTATAATAGTAAAAATAACAGACTCAACCTCAACTCAAACAACTGCCCTCAGTGGTCTGCCCATACTTATGTTTACACATCTATTTTTTGAAAATGTGGCTCTATACAACTAACTGACCTTCAAGACCCAGCCGTACCTATGACTGGATGGATCCATAGAGAATGGAATAGCAGCAATCTTAAAGTGTGACCTAGGAAGTCTCTTACATGGTAATTTTATTCAATTGTACAGAGCAGTGTTGTATGTTGGGTGGCACAGTGGACTAGAGGCCGGCTTAAATATATAATTGAATTTACAGTGAAGCTACAGATTTTTTAAAAACTGCTAAATTCTCATCCATTCAAAGAAAGTTTGCCATTGTATCCCTTTATTATCTAACTAGAGATGGGAAAAAAGGGTCTGTAAGTGTGTTTGACCTTTAACACTAAATCGTCTGTAAGCAGTAATTACTTGTCCTGCCATAAGTGTAACCAAAGTCTTAATACAATTACATATACTTCACACATTCAAATCAACCACGCTGAAGCTGTTTAGTGTCAGTTTGTCATCTGCACATGTGGAGGCATGATGTGGAGATTTTGTGTCAAGCAGGTAAAAGTAATCTTAAAATAAACACTAATGTGATCAGAAATGAGTGTAATATAAACCCTTTAAATATTTGTTTAATTTTTATTTTATTTCATAATTTTTTTATTAAACTGGTTTTACTCCAAGTTTTACTGTAAGCCCATTGAGTTGATAGTTGAACATTACTGCTGTCCGTACCTCTTGTATATTGTACATCCCTGCTCTTGTTTTATATTACTGGCATGTTTGCTCCATTGTTTTCCATTAAATATATTTCAGATTTTATTTTTATGTCCATCTATCCACATATATATCTATATAACCCCATCTCACCCTGTATCTACCCCCGCTCTCAATCCATCAATCCATATATATATATATATATCTCCATCCCTTCATCTAAATATCCCATCTCCTCCCTCCATGTATATATCCCTATCCCTCCCTCTCTCCTTATATATCTTACTCCATTTGTGTATCCATATCCCTCCCTCCCTATCCATCCCAGCAATTAATCTGTCTCTCTTAATTGTTCACATTAGCTGTGGTGTGGTCCTTCTCCCTCTTGTGGAAAAACATCTGCCCTCTAAATGGGAGTTTGCACTTAAATACTTGAATTATGAGCTGAGTCCATGATACTAATTCCACAATGCAAATATGAAACCAGAATAGTACCGGTACTACTGTGTATATTATGACTACCAAGTGGGAAGAAGGTGTTCTGATTTTTATAGGTTGTTTCCTTTAGTCTGGGTTATAAAAATCTATATTCAGCAGCATCTAAGAAATAAAAAAAATGTAACTGGTGAAATACAGACATGGGGTTTTGACATTTTCTACAACAGGCAGGCGAAATCCTTAGGGCATGCCAGTCTTCCTGGAAGCGTTGCCAGATCAGTTCTGGGAAGGCTAATGTTATAAAGCTTGTTATGAGCTGTCTAAAATCCAGACATTATTGTCATTGATGCACCATTATTCAGATGATATAATTGGGGCAGTGACAATGCAAACAGTGAGCTCCCATTCATGATGAGATCTTTCTTTTATTTGAAAAACAGACTAGGATGATGAGTGGAGGAAGAGGACTCAAAGAAACACAATTACGAATTTGAAATAAAAGCTTGTTTTTTTGGATTATGAGACAAATATGATGAAGCCTTTCCTAGAGTTTCTAAATGTTGTTAGTAGTTAAAGTACATTGCCCTGCACATTTTAAAAACACAAAGGACATTTATTTATTGGCTTATATGTACTGTATATGTTATTACATTTGTATTAACTGGATTTTCTCTGGTTTGGGTAATATCAGTTGTGGTTTCACAGGGAACAGTGAACATAAGGACAGGGTGGCAAGCCACAGTCTATCTTTTAGATTTGAACCTAGATCTCACCTCTAATGGGCTAGCATACCTGAACACCAACTTATATTTATAGTTTATGTCTAGCTTATATCTAATGCATTCATTTATTTATGATTTTATTGATGTGAACATCTGACTTCAAGCTGACCATTGATGGGTCTTTTATTAAAACCATGGGCAAAAGAATAGAGTTTCTCCAACGTCTGTGGTTATTACAGCTTGGTCTCTTGTAGTAAAGTTTAAAACACATCTGAAGTGTGTCTGTTTTGAATTTTTACCCAGAAGGCCTGACCCTCAGTCACTGTTCCAATTTATCTCACGGCTATTTATTGGGACCACAAGTCTGGCTCTTCTTGATCCACCCGTCAGAACCCGAGTTAAACAGGCTCTGTACTAGCAACCATGTGATGGAATGAACGTCCCCTGCATGCAATTCAAATGTAAATATCAGGGTCCTGTGCAGGCTACTGAAGATCTTCCACACCAAGTTTACAAAAACCTAACATCAGGCTTGGCTTTGGTCACAGGAGTTGTGTGGCATTGCATGTGTGTATGTGTGGTGGGGTTTTAGGAACTTTGCCTCCATTCAGAGTGGGAATTTTCTCCAGCGCCACCCTGATGACCCTGGTGAGAAATAGTGGCTTAGAAAGTCACAGCCATTGAAACTGGGTACTTCACCCTGTCATTAAAATTTATTAAACAGAAATAATTTTAAACACCTTGAGTAATCAGTAAAAAATAACAACACTATTAGCAACAACAATATTAATTAATACCACTAATAATCAGGAATAGGATCTGGTTTTGGGTAGTGGTAATGTAGCGTTAGGGTATAGTAAGATAAACCTTATCTCTGTCCCTGTCTGAAAGACGTTAGGGACACCTGTCACAGTTTGGGTTTCCTCAGGGTACTTTCCCCACCAAAAATGTTTGCCTTCATAAATGAACATCTAATAAAATTTATTAAACAAAATTAATGTTATAACTATTATTATTATTATAACATCTATTATTGTCATTAATTTGTAACAACAACAATATTAACAACAGTAATGATAATAATAATAATATCATAGACCTTAATTTTTATTCTAAAATATAAAAAATTCTAGGGAACAATTTTCAATATAGAAATATGTGTTGATAAAAATGTAAATATAACTAAAATACAATCTATTATAACTACAATCTATTGCTGTATAGATTGTTACAATAGCTGTAAATCTATTATAATAAGAATAATACATTAGAATTGCTGTAATCCATTATGTTTTTGTTGTTTAGACAATAAAATAACATTACATTGCTCTTCATATAAACAGAAAACAGATTTTTTTTCCCACAAATGTTAAATAAATTAAACAAATATTTTCTTGTGAATGCTTGTGATTCACAAATAAATGTCATTAACTGTGGACTGAATGTGATGTTGCTTACCCCGCGATTAATTGGACCCCTAACAAAATGAATAATTCAATAATAGTTCAATAATTACAAATGAAAAGTTCTTTTTATGATCATGCATAGAGCTGAAATGTGCACGAAATGAAATCATCACCAGGATTTAGCAGCAATCACCCAAACCAGTTAAAACTATTCATCAGCAGTAAAGCTTACTGACTTCTGTTACAGTGTTAGTACACTGTAGATGTACAATATTTTAAAAGAAATAAGCAGTGAATACTAGTACAATAATTTTAGTTTATCTGGCTGCAGTAAATTGTTCATTTATGA
>JAYDZF010000011.1:7697488-7708984 GCA_034509105.1 Microcambeva barbata
GTACTATGCAATTTGATGTTTGTGTTTTGCAGAACATTTTATTTTACATTTTTAATTAGTGAATCATTCAAGTGTCTCACATTTACTGGTTAATCAGCATATTAAGGTAGTCCTAGCAATCCTACGGCAATTCCATGAGGAATCATAGTCACAGTTTCAGAGATTAAGTCTAAATCAGTTAAAATCAGGACATAATCACTACTGTGGACTCAGCAGGCTTCAAAACATGGACAAATTTTTTTGTCTTCACAGTCACTACATATTCTAAGTTTATTAAGGTAGGCTGTGCTGTATATTTTAGCAATCATCATTAAGTTTAGCTTTTTAAAAAAAAAAAAACTATGACAGCTATAATTTTTGAAAAATAAGGTCATTGAAATAAAGCACATTTTGTTCATTTAAATTTCGTTTTATTGTAGAATGTGAATAGAAACGCTGAGAAACATTTTCACTTCCGTCTTCTTCATTAGGATCTTCATTATTTAACTGAAATAAAAAAACTGATGACTTTTTGCACCATCAGCAAACTCAGCAAAACCACAGCTTGCACTTCTTCTCTTAATGGTTCCACCTAGACGTCTTCACAATTATCAACACTGACAGTCATGCAAATTGGCATGGAGGCATGAAATAGGGCAGGAATGGGATTTCCTGGTTTTGCTTATTCATGTGTCTTCTTCTGTTAAGTCGTAATCCCCGGTCTACTGTCATAATCCATTTGTAATCAGTTTGTCTTGCCACTTTTTTATTTTATTTTTTTCACTATTTTATTTAACAATAAAAATGTGATATATTTACATGTTCAGCATTTAGCAGACACCTTTATCTATTACTTACAGTATACAGTCTGAGCAATTGAGAGTTTCAGATGACTAGTCTAGTATCTGCAATATTAAAATAACGTAACCATTTGGTTTTGGCTCGTGCTCCTTAATGAGATTAACTTTTTGCCCCTTTTAAAGAATCATTGGATTCTTTAAAAGAACATCAGCTGTTTCTGTTAATCATAGATTGGTGTCTCAGTCCTGCAGTTTTGTATTTAGCAGTAATTATGATTAGACTAGGGTTACGTTCCAATCACACTAATCGGAATCAGGCAAATTCATGAAAAATGCATGAAAAAGACAAAAATATCAAACACTGTATTATTCTTATGTGCTATATAAAAGTATATAAAGACCAGTCTATGTAATATCATTATATTACAGCTGTGAAGAAAATGATAATTGACCACTTCAAAACGATCAATTTGTCTAGTTCTAGAATATATGAGTAAGTGTTTGACCAAAATGACCCATGTTGTTCTATTCCGTTGTGTTATTCTAATTTTTATTCAGGTTTATAGAATAAAACGACATGGCCCATTTCAGTCAAATCCCTACCTGTAAATTTAAAAAAACTAGAGAAACTGATCATCTTGAAGTGGTATCTTATTTTTTTCCACGACTGTACATCCTAAATACAATATGCATTGTAATGCAAACAGAGCATTTAAATAAGATACAGCATATATATTTAGGGGTTTTTTATATCGGATGAGACGGCACAACATGCCAGCATGTCAAATATCGGCTCCTTCTGGTTATCGGAAATGGTTACATTTTCACTAGCTAGCCATACTTGCAAATAAATACACTCAATGGTGATTTATTAGAAAACAACTCCATTCTTTGCCCTGCATTGTGCTATGTTTATATTTGTAAGTAGTGCCGGGTTGTATTTTAAGATGTCTTACTATGGCATATGTAAAATGCTGCCTATCTAGACAGCGCCTTCAAAACGTTTTCAAACACATATTGAAGCATATTGAGGTGCTTTCAAGCTCTTTGAAAAACAAAAAGTGAAAATAGACAGTTCAGTTCTGTGGAGCAATACATTTTGTTTTATTATACCAAGTCATAATAAGCTAAATTCCAAGACTTACAGTCTCTTGTTTCAGCCCGTCGCTGTCATAGGTAAGTAGGATTTAGTAAAACTGAAACTGTAAAATTTCAAATATATTTAGCTACTTTATGCTTGTAACATAAGGTATTAAATATTAGTTCAGTGGAGCCTGCACAGTGTACATTTAGTGCACAATTTGTCGAACAGAGTACCCTTTGAGGCACATTGATTTATTTAGGAGTGCTGAGCTTTTTACATCTGTCCAAAGAAAATAAAATTACGAATTCTGTACTTACATAAGTAGTCAGTTAAGCTAGCCAACAGCCATTGTGATCTGGGTTTAAAACCTAAGCAGTTAGTTATTGGCCTGCTTGTGCCTACATGTGCAAGGACTGACTATAAGAGATGATATTCAAAGTCCTTCAAAAGTGAGGTGTAACTAGCATGTGATGTACTCTCAACAACAACCCTAGTGTAATTGAGATGTGTATTATAGGCGTGTACAAAAAAGAACAATACAAACAAATAATTTTACTCATGCTACTGTAATTAAGCCGTTTTCTGTGTTATTGTACTTTCTAAAGTAGATTTTACAACTCGTAATTTAGTAAAAATAAATAAATAAAAGTAATTGTACTTGAATAAAATATTTTAGTAGACTTTACACCTTTGCATAGACCTACGTACACATATTGAGCAAAGTAAGGACTTGGGTTTAACCCAGTGGTTCTTAACCTGTCAGCTGGGTCACAACTTTTAATAAACTGGAAGGTATCCCTGTCACTTGACTGCAGGAAGGTTTAAATGCCAGGTGGAGCAGTATGTGTATTTTGTCTTTCTTTGTGTCACCAAAGTTTGTAGAACCTGATTTTCTAATCTCTTAATTCTATTCAAATAAATTAATTAATAAGCATCAAAACCCTTTATGTAATGGCATACTCATTTCTTCATCTAAGAAGCAAACATGTTACACAAGCTGCTGTTTTTTCAGTGTTAATGTACTTTAGAGATGTCCTTACTAATTCAGTCTTATCATTGCTAATAAATCATATATGGCAGCTCATAATTGATGTATCTGAGCGATGTGGGGGAGGTCATGCAAGTGCCTTTAATCATCCTGCAGTGCAGTTTTTCAGATTATTAATACTTTCAGTACAGTGTATTCAAACGGACAATCTGATCAGCTGCGCAGAACTAGAAGTGGCTGAGACGGCAGGAAAATTATGAATGTTGTTGTTAATAGGTCAGTAGGGTTCCTTCAACTACCGCACTTAACACTGGCTATTGAATTGTGCTAGAATTTCTACACATGGCTTTTATCTTAATGCAGAATGCCCAGATGGTGTCCTCTTGGTTAACCACCTGACTAATTTTCAAAATATTGTCCACCTTATAGACGAATGTGCCATTTGACCAATTGAGTGTCTTTTTTTTCTTTGTTCAAGACTGAATCTACTTACATATGCTTAACGACTCATAATGTGTAAAAGTCTCAGGCAATTTAATTTAATTTACAAGGTTTTTAAGCTGGGGCGATGGAAATAGCACTGATTTGTCCAAATACACAATGCATGGTTGTGCAATGGCTTCATTCACACAAAACAAGATCATCTTGATGTTATATAGACCACCAAAATGTTTTGTTTGACGTTTATGCCCTTGTAAGACTAGAAACGTTTTGTTGTATTTGTTTGCTTAGTGGATTTGGTAAGGCTAGGAATAGGAAATTTAAGCCCTCGTGTTAAAGTTAAAAAATTTAGCCATGAGCGATGGTGTGATCAAAGATGTTATTGTGTTCCGTTATTACCTGAAGTTCAGCTCACTTTAATACTCATTCATTTACTCATATTTAGCAAGTGACAGTTTAAAAGTAGGTCAAAATAAAAGTGTAAAGTTCAAGGATTATTCAGAATATGCATTGTTTAAAGCAACAAGCAGGTGGGTCAAACTAATTTTCACTGGCTGATTACATATTGTAATCTGCCTTTTGCCTTGTTTATATTGGAGGTTAAATTTGGTTTGGTGTCAAAATGGCATGTTCCTGCAGTATATTTATAATATGTCTACATTTTTATTGCACTCCTTTACCACAGACACAGCCTTATAACGCAAGAAACGTATTGGTTTCTGTTCTGTATATTCTATATTTTGATACTTTCCTACAACTGAACTGAATTTTAAGTATAATTACATAGGGTGTACGAGTTAACAGCAGCATCGAAAAAACATGCACCAAAATGTCTATATTTAGAAATTTATTTATGTTTTTTTAGGAATAGTGAAAATAATAATAAGCTGTTTGGTTTTTTTTTTGCCTCGATGTGTAGTGTATACAGTTTGTTGAAGATAGTATTCAAGGCTAATTAGCATACATTCATTTTTATAGTTCCCTGTACTGAATGTTTTTTGCATAATTTCCTCCAGGGTAGCCTATTAAGGAAATGCGTTTGTTAATTGGTATTTTTGTCATAAATGCATCATTTTGACGCTTTAGGCCAAAAGCACACTGATGCAGAGATTGAGTGGTTAGTTTATATAAATACCAAATAGATATTTTCACCAATATTTGAAGGAAACAAAGAGCCACAGTCAAATACAAAGCCATTTAAATTATATATCACAAATGCACTTTATCTAGTTGTTTCTAAACAACAAAGCATAATCTGTTTTGTATGAGTAATATTTAAAAGAACTATAAACTATCCAACCACACAATTGTTCAGGCTCTGAAAAAAAAATTCTGACCAAAAGCATACAGACATAATGAAATAAACAAATTTTCTTTGTTTTCTTGCCACTGCAACAGTGACTCCTACTGTCTGTCTGAGGCAGTAGCAGAGGTGTGGTTAGGGCAGGATGTTGCGTTGGAGCATTGCTACCTATTACTGAAAGGAATGCCTTTCTGTGAATTTACCTGTTCAAATAATTTAAAATTATTAATGTGTTGATCACTCCTTGATTTTCTTAAGCCAGCAACTGGGCAGATAAATACTCCAGAATGGACAATTTGCCATATTCTATGGTCTTAAACAAAGTCAAGTCAAATTTATTTATATAGCTTTATTTTTACAATAGATATTGTCTCAACGCAACTTTACAGCATCCAGGACTGACAGACCCCTGACAAAATCTCTGAGTAAGTCAAGGGCGACAGTGACCACTCCCTTAACATTACCAGAAGAAACTAGATCAACTTAGATCTAGGGATTGACTTATCTAAAAACAGTTTTCTTACAAAGAGAAGGTCAGTTATATTTGATTGAATTTCTGGTCACTGATGAATCACAATTTGCAACAAATTTGGGATCTCACATTCTACATTTGGATCTCCAGTAGTGGAAGTTTTAGAAAGGTTAAAATAAACTTGAATTTGATTAATTTTAGAGAAATTAAAATAAACTTGAATTTGATTAATTTGACAATGCTTTTTGACAGCTACATTAATGATTCCAATTCTGCAGCAGATTCATGACATGGTTCAGTGTATATATCTACTGCTGTTTTTCGTCTTGAAAGGGTTCCATTCATATCCAATGTCTTTGTCTTTCCTAGGTAAATATGTCTACCAGCCTATGACAAGTGTGTGCCAGCTTCCCACCACTTCAGTCCCTGCATCACCCTCAGACCACAGTGACACCATGAACCTGTCCATTTCTCTGACCGAGCGCCTCCTCAGGACCGCCAAGAACTTTAAAGCCCCACCTTGTCCAGAGTCACCCAAGTTCTGTGTCATCGCTGACCTTTTCGTGGATGACTACATTGTAAAACGGATCAACGGCAAAATGTGCTATGTCCAGAGACCTCCAGCAGTACAGCCTGTTCCTCCAGAGAGAGTACCAGCCTCTCCTGTAAAGCTTCTTTCGAAGGAGGCTCAAGATCAGTTGGCCCATGTGGCCCCAAGTCCATCCAAGCCAGGCCAGAAAGGGCCAAAAATGGACCACTGTTCATCTCCTTCCAGCTCAGAGGACTCTGGGATTAACGCTTTAGGTCTGCACTATATGGAGTCGTGCGAGGACGATTCCTGTGAGGAGGATGAAGAGGAGGATGAAGATGAGTTGAGTACAGATGGAGACTCCAGTCCAGGGAGCCTCTGGGAGCAGGATGAGTGTGGCCTACTTACGCCATCCAAGTCGACTGTGGAGATAATTGAGAATATTGAAACGACTGTCTGATGCTTCGAGACAGTTTAGGTTCTAATGAACCTTTTTGAAGTCTCCAACCAGACTTCAACTCAAGAGCTGGATGGTCAAACAAGAGCTCAACCAAAACACAGATTGTCATTAATCTTCTCTGTCACAAGGTCTGTTATTGCACCAGTGATATTAATTGGAAACCTTTTTTGAGGTTCTTGACCCATTAAGCTACTTTAACATCCTTCATATCCTCTAAACACCTTTGTTTTCAACTTGCATGGTGGTGATGATGGATTATACACAGTACTCTCATGCACGCATAGAGAAATTTGTCTAGATATTATGTGGAGCTATGTTGTATGGAAGACGGAATATTATCTGCACAGCTTCAGGTAGAGATCTCAGATTAGAGGTGCACAGATCTAATACTGTTTTTTAATAGTGTATTTGCATTGTCGCCAAGATTATACCAGTATTTGATTAGATTTAATTTGTCATTGATGTATTAATCAAAAATTGCTTTATACAGTCATAATAGATCTGAATCCTTTGACGGGTACAATACGTGAACAGTCCCAAATACATTTGGGACCATTGATGCATCATGTCGAGTAGATGAAACAAGGATCTTAGCCATGTCCTAACAATCTTGGAGCTCTGCAGAAGCAACCTTTCCTGCTCACAATTTCACAGCAGAATTCATTGAGCTTCATTATTGCTAGGTTATACAGCCTTTCCCAGGAATTTGGAGTAGCCCCTCAACTAACTGCCACATTTTTGGATAGCATTAGTATAACTGCCTACATAGACAGCTGTCTAACTAGAGAGGATTCTGATAAGTCATTGCCTTATAAGTTATTTAAACTTCACCTCTTAGACAGTTATTACATCTCCATTTACAACTAAGCCCCAATTAGCATTGTGCCATTCAAACCAATACGGCGCGGTGACACAAACTCCTTACATATTAGCTAATGTCTCCCTCACGTACCGAAAAAGACAACAAAAAATAAAAAAAACACCTGAACACCTGTACATAAATCAATCACCACTAGTAATTTTGAACATGTGAATACATGTGAATGTTTTTTGCTCTGCATATGCCACCAAGTTATTTATTTATTTTTTTTGCAGTCAAAGTATATTTTGGGATATCAAAAAAGAATGCATTCAAATCTCACTCGCTTTACATTTATATACCATTTATATTTTAAGATCGTTTAGGAGGAAGGAGATTAAGGCATTTACAATTTTGTGCACATACGATGATGTAAAATGTTGCCTATGTTGAGAGATCACTAGGATTTTGAACACACTCATAATTTAACACTGTCTAAACCTTAGCAATAGAAGACCACAGACATCTATCTTAATTACTGATAGGACTGGGTCTTTTGATGGTCCAAAATAAAGTATTTGAATTTCTTTTTTAAATGAATATTGCACATGCCCTGTTGAAGTCAAGCTTTATATACACTTGGAGGGATGGGATTTGGATGATTTTATATGATTAGAAGAATTCCTTTTGCCATTCCTCTGACCTACATGACTGCCATTCAATCCCATTCAATACCAATGAACCACCACTTCCACCAATGACGCCATAGCATTTTCCACATCTTTGAATTAATCATCCTACAGTCTTCATGTAAAGTGTTTTTCCAGCTGCAGCTGGAAAGTATGCTGACCCACTACTGCCGAGATTTAGGGTTTGAATCTATGCAGAGCCAAAATAGTGTAGTCACTGAAAGACGAGAGCAGCAAGGACATCTGGAAAAAAGAAAGTGTGATTTGCAGACCAAATCTGCCTCCCTTTTATAAAGGGGGTCTGAACATACACAAAAATCATTAAAATTAAAAGATTGGAATGATACCCACATCCCTAGCAGCGTGTGTAAACCTTCAGCTTCAGCTCCTCATACTTTTTTGTTCAGATCTAGTGCTTACTTTACTGAAGGAACCTTCTATGAAAATTCTCCATGGATCTAAAATCTAATTCTCCAAAAATATGACTGGAATAGAAAACAGAGGAAGAAAGAAGATAATCATCAAAAAGAAGCAATAGACAAAGAATTTGAAATCTGGGCTTCTTCTGTAGAAAATAAAGCAAGAGAACAGAAAATAGGTTGAAAGGTTCTTGAGCTCCATGTAAGCGGGATCTGTTTGAAGTGTGACTGAATCATTCATGAGTTTGGAAGACTGCTAGAAAATGGTGTGAAGAAATTGGGACAGTACTCTCATCCTCCTGCATATCTCACATTATCACACATTTTCACCAGACAAGGGGCTATGTCTGCCCTCACCTCACCCAGAACAGAGCACATGTCTGGGAGGTTCGGAATACATTCTAATGTCTAGACAATCATTGAGGATAGAGGTGTGTGGTGTTACTGGAGAGAATATAGTTTGAGTAGAGCATCAAACAATGAGATGAAATCAGTTCTAATAGCTGCAAGTATCCACTCTGTGATTTTGAAATGATAAAACTTGATGAACTGATACAAATCCAGAGAAATTTAAATCACTAGCTCAAAGAGAAATGCTTTGTTCTTTGGTGCTCATAGAACATTTATGGTAAAGGTTCATGGAAGCACTCCACACCTACTTAACAGCCAATTACTAGTAACCTAAGCACAGGAATGGATGAACCTTTACTTTCTTGCTCCAATGTAGGTAACTAGGAAAACTGAAATCGACAGCTATAATTGGGACCCTTTTATTTCTATTATTTTAAAATTGGAATAGACATTTGACGAACACTTCAAATTAATAGGGTTAAAACTTAATAGGGTGGAGCTTGCCATTAAACACCACTGATTGAACCTGACCAAGTGTGTCATCCAAAATGTCTAAAAGCGTGTTTTTCTATTGATTAATCACATCCACTAATGACCGCAGTTCTCAGAGTTGAAAGTATTTTCTGGTGACAATACAAAAAAAAGAATTAGCTTTTAATAACTGGGTATTTTTAGTTTAGGATATTTCCAGCTTTCTCAAAAGGTTCCTTAAACTCATTGGAAATATGCCTTAAGATACATTGGCTTGAGTGGTACAAAACAATAAAATGCAACTCTAAAAATACTAAAGTTAGTTAAACACATGCATGACGTTTCTGCGTGATTTAATAATGAAGAGTAAACAATCCTAAAATCATTTGGATCTTGTTTCTTTCCTTTTCTTTTTTTCATGACAATGTACAGAGGATTTTACTTGTATTCTTACCTGATACAGTAACCATTGCTACAGCACTAAAGAGGTTGTTATAGATCACTTGTATTGTATTTGTGTGTCACTCTGATGATGACTTACGTAGTTATAAAGCACAGAATATTGTCACTGCCTGAGCACAAATGACGATTTTGGAACTGCATAAGTAGAAACATTAGTGGACCCATCATCGGCCCCTGAGGAACCCAACATTTAATTGTGGGCATAGTTACCTCACTTGCTGGTGAAGAAATATATGTGGTCCCCAGTTTATCTGCAGTCTTACATCAGGGAGTTATACTGTAGCTATAATCATACTACACATTGTATATACATCAACGTTTGTCTCATGTTTCTTATTTCCCTTATTTCACTGTTAATCTAGGTTGTATTTTTTCTTATAAACAAATAAAAATTTTCTGGTCTTGCTTAATTTCTGTTCATTTAAAGAACTTGTCCAGGAGCTTGTTGGGCATTCTGTCCAAACATTTTGAAAAAAAGATTTTAAAGTATGTGTGGAACTTTGTGGAAAAACACCAGTTGACATTCATTCCAACGTTCTTTTATGAGGTTGGGGTTAGGGCTCTGTTCAGGCCAGAAGAGTTAATCTACACCAAACACTAGCCATGTTTGTGGATCAGACTGTATGGTCATGCTGAAACAGGAACCAAGGCCATTGGCGCAAAAGTACAAGCATATGATTTAATTATTATTTGTACGTCTTATTTTAACAATTTATTATTTTAACACATGTAAGCATGGTGGGGTTAATACCAGATTTGTTAAGTAACAAAGTACATTTACTGTTTGTGTTTAGGTATCTGTACTTTCATGAGTATTTCGATCATGTCACGTAATACTTGTTACTGTTACTATATTTCAAAAGAAAAAGGCTTCAGCACCCCTCCCTGATCTTAATTAGAATAAGGAGTTAAAGACAATGAAATGAATGAATGAAAATATGTACTTTTTACTCACAACATTTTCAAAACAGGTTAGTTCCTTTAGTTTTAAATTAATAAATAAATAACCATATTTTGTCTTTCTGCCATGTGCTTGTGTACAATCAACTTTAGAGATTTAATGGTCACAACAATGAATTGAAATTGATCTTTCTCTAAAATTACTTCTACTTGTTTACTTTAAGTACATATAGGGTGGTGTACTTTTATATTTCTACTTGAGTAATTATTTTAATATATTACTAGTACTTAAATATAGAACTTCTGCCATCTCAGGTTAATACATAACACAGTCATAGGTCATCTTGTATTTGTGAGATCAACAGATCTAATACAGAAAAAAATAGATAAATACTGGTAACCTTTAAATGCGCTTGAATCAAATTTAATTTAAAAACATAACATGTACACGCCTGAGAAACATAAGCCAACATACTCTGACAATAAACACTTAGAAAAACTAACACAACCACCAACACAACCGAATAAACGTTGCATTAGAGTGAGAATTGATTAGACATAAATAAGTGTGTTTGATAATAAAAGTGATTAGACCATCTGAAGGGCTTTGATTCTCGATGGTCATAATTCAATCAGATTATAAATGTAATTAACTCAGATTTAAACAGCTATGGAACTGCCATGAAAAGAAATGCAGCATTTTTAAACAATCAATTAATGTTGGCCATAGGGGGGCATGGCAGCTCATGGATGCAACCAAAAGAAGAAGAAAAATCTGATTTCAGATAAGACCTTGATAGCCTTCCTGTAGTTTCTAAGTACAAAATTGTGTCACTGCCTGAGCAGAAATAGCTGCTCGAGTAAAAACATTAATGGACCCACAATCCATCCTGGTGAAACAACATATTTCATTGTGATCTTACGTGAATGACTAAATGCGTTTCGCTATGTATCTTGGTTTGTGTCATACAATTACACAGTAAGGAAATTTGTGTAGGGAGTTTTTAAAAGAAAACTGAAGGTTAAGAATCCTAAAATATAAAAATTACCCAAGATATCCCGAAGAATAAAAAAGGAACCTAATTGTAACAAGATATGTTAATCCAGCAAACACACTACAACTTTAAGGGTATATGGTGGACAGAAAGTGATCAATGACAAAGCATTCCTGCTGTAGCCATGTATAATACCGTGGATTTTACATTATCCTGACTCCAGCAAGACATCCAGAGATTATATAACTCAGAAGCTAACCATTAAAGGATTGTTTAGTCAAAAGTGATGACAAAATAGATCAGAGTAGGATGTACTATATAGTGACATCCAAATCTCATAAAAACAAGGTTTGG
>JAYDZF010000011.1:7758233-7768466 GCA_034509105.1 Microcambeva barbata
TGAAAAAAACTCAGTTTATGAGAAGCTAAAGAACACATCTTAACCAAGGGTGCCAATAATTATGGAGGGCACTGTATGTGGTGGCTTATTAAGTGAGTGCACTAGTGAAATATTGTTTCTGAATGGTATAATTCATAAATTTTATAACTTAATGGTTAATGAACTAAATGTTCAACAAGAGAAGTCACTGCATAAAGAAAGAAATATAAAACATGCAAGTATCATCACTTGTGATTCGAACCCCTGCATACGGAACCACATACCCACCTGAATTTTGTTAAGATGCTTTGAGACAATGTCTACTGTAGAAAGTGCTACAAATAAATGTGACTTGACCTAGCATGTAAAAGTGTGTGTATCTGGGCTGAGGTGCATATAACCAGTGTAAATAATTCACTTTAAGCAACGTGGTACGTCTGTGCTGACATTTCAAGCACCTTGCTGGTGACACAGTGTGGAGCTTCATTAGAGAAACCACGCTGTGCTCTTGGAGGGTTAAATGTTAATAGCCGGCCTGAAAGAAAAACTCCTGAACCATATGAAGTCCCAGGTGTTATGTTATTTCCGGCGATCAAAAAGTGATGATGCTGTAGTCACATGACAGGGAAGCTCCACATGAGACAGCTGTGGAAGACTTAAGAATAACACTTCTGGGGAAGGGTTCATGACCTCACTGGTTAGGGAAAGTCCTCGCATAGAGGACACACACAGGACCATGCCATTTTGGTGGTGCAAAGATGAAATCCTCACTATGCTATCAACAGTCTATATGAAGAGAGGGAGTGATTCAGTGATTGGTGAGTCCTTATCGATGAAGCAATAATAACCTCTGTTAGCTTATCAAGCAACTGCAATGAGGGCGGTCGGCCGATCCCAGATGGATCGGATGGCAAGGAATTAAATTGCAGTAGTTTTTTGTGTACTAGTACTTTAAAGTAAATTTTATAACCTTTACTTTTACTTAAAGGTGTGGTCCGTGAGATGTGCTATGTCTCCTGTCAGAGCGGAAGGATCTAGTGAATATTCAAGAGTAAGCCAGTGTTGCCAGATCGTACTTTGCTACATTTGAAATAATATTCCCTACAGAGTAAAAAAATAACTTTTTTTGAAAGGCATCTACACAGTTCATCCAACAGGTCTTCAAAGGGGTTGACGTCACAAAAACCTAATCGAAGAAACAGGTTTTTAGGTCCTTCTGATAACTTCTATTGGTCCTACACCCCCCAAAATAATAAAAAAATCAATTCTTAGCACTTTGTCATATGCCAATATAAAGGTATAAATCGTATACCCAGCTCATTTGGATCCCGGTTGGAAGAGCACAGACCATGTCCATGTACAGTGCTCCTGGAGACGAGAGATTAAAGGTTCTTGCTCAAAGACCCAAAGATGGCTGCATGGCAGAGCTGGCGGGGAAGCTCCACATGAGCTTCCCCGTGGGTAGAGCTCAAAGCCACAAAGTGGGTAGAGCTCTACCCACTAGGCTAACATGGCCCCAACTGTACCAACTATCAAACAATTCTTTTTTTTCTAGTACACAAATACTTTTCCACTGACTGGTATGCATGGTTTTATTAGAGTAGATAGATATATACTTTTTTCATCACTTTGCAGTGAAATTTTGTTCTCTGCATTTAACCCAATCCGTGCAGTGAAACACACATATACACACTAGTGAACACTAGGGGGCAGTGAGAACACATGCCCGGAGTGGTGGGCAGCCCTAGCCACAGCGCCCGGGGAGCAGTTATAGGTTAGATGCCTTGCTCAAGGGCACTTCAGTCATGACCTGTCAGCTCTGGGAATCGAACCGACAACCTGATCACAAGCCCAGTTCTCGAACCACCAACTTAAGTTCCCTTGATTTAATTTTGATCAGTTTGACACTGATATTTCCAAAGTTATAGGAACAAACATTGCTTAAAAGGAAAATGTAGCTCAACATGGCTTTACTTTGAATTTGCGCAGTTTGGAGCACTTGAACCAGTAATAACAGAGATCAATGTAGTGTACCCAAAATCAGATGAACACAGATGCATGTGTTGTACTTTAGATTTGTTTTGATTGTTATTTCACACAAATAGATGCTCATGTCATGGAACTTGATGTTTAGCCGAACAGATAGTTTTTTTTGCTGGTGTTGCGGTAAGAGCAAAGTGCTTCTCACATCAGTGAATTAAAGAAAGCAAGCATGGCGATAAACACACCTACATCTTCTCATCACCAAGAGTCCAGCAAAAGTCGGGTAACAACGGCACAAATGCCCGGAGGGTATCAACACTCAGGTTATCTACTCTCCACCATCATGTTGGCACTTTTGACTTTCATTGTGTAACGCCCACCATTGATGATTCAAGCCCGGTTCTCAAAAACTGATGGAAATGCAAATCGGTTCTCTAAAGAACACCAAGCTTCCAGATTAAGAACCATAGTTATTTTGGTGAAAAAGCCCCAAAAATATTTTAATGAGCCTCTACCAAAGAGTTGCACTGTCACCTGTGGCAGTCTGGGTCCTTCCTGTGTTCTCTCTGTGTCTGCTTGGGTTTACTCTGGTCCAAAAACATACAAATGAGGAAGACTGGAGATACAACTTGTCCATGTCTGAAATAAACTTGTGTACTAATAAATATTATGTAATAAATCTCTGTAAAACATGACGTTCAAAAGCAAAGATTAAAAAATCTGTCTTCTTAATACCACAGTGTCAGGTAATTTAACTAAACCAAAGTAACTTAATGGTTGAGCAGAGAAGTAAAGGTTTAAATCAAGAAAGTGGAGTGTGAAGGAGTGTCCACGAGTACACTGTCGATCATTATTATGACCAAATGAATTACGCTGATGGCTGCAGCTCATGGCGGAATCAATTGGGTAATGAACCCATCCTGCACATCACGTATACCCATACAGGATGATCATCTTCCCTGGACCAGATGGGATTTACCAGCAAGACGATGCGACATGTCAGATGACTTAAACCGTCCTACATTGGTTGAAAGAGTATGATGATGTACTGCCTTGACTTACTAATTCTCGAGACTTGAACCTAATGGAGCATCTGTGCACTCTATGCGTACTCCTTCACACCCACTCAGGCAGTTGATGGATACGCTGTGGTCGTGTCACTGTTGTAACTGCATTCCATAAATGTTATAGCTTGCACCCATGGCTTCCTTTAAACCCCAACTAGAGTGCCATGCTCATGGATAGATCACGGTCCTGAAAGCTGCCTTCAGTGGGTGGATGCTACACGTCAGGCCCGTTTTGCAAGATTTTGAAGGGTACAGGGGTCGGCTCGACGATCCGATGCTGTGGGTGGTGAAATAAAAGGCGGTTCTGTCTGATGCTCTGGAGTTCTCTGATGAGTTCTCTCTGGTTTACGCTGGTACTAAAAACACACTCTAATTATAGCTGTTAATCATCAGCACTTCTGCATGCTGGTAATAAGTGAAGAGAAGAAGAGAAAAAAAAAGCCACAGTGAGAACTGGAGGGAGGGAAAATATAGCAGAGGAGATGAAAACACAACACCAAATGATACATGACAGACATGTAGTGAATATTAAACGAGAAGGGAAAATAATACTACAGTGGACCCTTGACTTACAAATTTAATTGGTTCGTAAGTCAAAATGTTTTAAGTAAACCTTTTTTTTTTTAGAAATAATTTAAATATAATTAATCCGTACTTCCAACCTAACTTTTAATGTCTTAATGTACATAAACACACACACACACACACACACACACACACACACACACACACACACACACACACACACACACACGCTCTACCACACACCATCATACATTTCTTTCTTTTTATTTTCTCATCACTACACTTTCGCTTTTCTTTGGGTACATTTTGATCTTAAACTTTAAAAAAATAGAAAACACCGGAAAAACTACCATTCACTGTTACAGTGTTGGCTCACTTTATATACGGGGTGTATTCGAAAACGTAGAGAGCTGCCTTGCTTGTTTACTGCCTACTGAGGGAACTATCTAAGTAATGAGGTTACAAATTAGACGTCTTAAAACCAGGTCATCCGAATGCTTACTGCATTACTTATTGTGACATTCAAACCTATGGGATGAGGTGGTACAACATGCTAGCATCTCAGAGAATGTCTCATAAATACACCCGGACACCTTTATACAAATTAAACACCAATAATCATTTATTTACATTTTAAAATAACTCTGTCCTTTTCCCTCACAATGCTGTCTGTGAAGAGGCAGAACTAGGTTTGTACACTTCGGTTCATAATCTGACATTTCTTTGTACATCAAGTCGGAAAAAAAATGTGTTTAGTTACTAGTTTAGTCATTTAGTTTTGGCTTTATATAGTATTTATTTACTATGTTTTTGATTTAGTGGTTTTGTAAATGACTTTGTGGCTACTGTCTTTGAAAAGTGCTGTATAAATAAATTAAAAACATGAATCATGAGCCAAGTGCATCATAGTGGGTAGAGCTTTGGGGTATCAGCCAGAGATTGGTGGTTCAAATCCAGACTCTGCTGTGCAGCTACTGTTGGGTCCTTGAGTAAAACCCTTAACCCTGTCTGCTCCAGGGGTGCCGTATAATGACTGACCCTGCATTCTGACCCCAGCTTCCAAACAATATAAGATGTGTGAAGAAAGAATTTCGTTGTACTGTACATATGTATATGTGTAATGACAAATAAAGGCATTATATTCCATTCAATTCTTGCAGATCATGCAAAGTCTAGAGGAAGACCAGCAAGACAAAGATCCAGAAGAAAATGATCTGGTAGAGATGGAGGCAGATCTGAAGGTTCATGTCACATCCAGTAAAATATGGACTGAAGACAAAGAGGCAGAGTGAGCGCTGATCAGATTAAAGCCACCATAACCCGGCTAAAGCTTTAGAGTCTGAGCGCAGCAGAGAGGCCGACTCTGTTTCACACATGGCTGCATCTGCAGATGAATCAACTCTGGCTGTAAAGTGCAGCAGTGAAATGCCCGCGGCTTCTCTGTGTTCCAGCTAAAAATGGTACAAGAAAAGAGGAGGAATGGAGGAAAATCGAATGCTGTGTTCATACGAGGGGCGTTTACCTGCAAGTTCAGAGCTAATCCGATCTGTGCGTTGAAAAACTACTGCAACCATCTTTGGTGAACTTATTTAAAATTACATGCACATATAGCGTTTGATTAAATAACTTTAAACACAATCCAATTTGGGGCATGTTTTACTACCCTTATTAAACTGTAACTGAACATCCCTTAAACTCAAAATCTTTGGAACTCGACAGCCATTGTAGAGAAATTTCGACCCTTAAACTTAACATTTCCTTTAAATTCAATCTCTTAGTTATAATAAGTCGCCATTTTGTTCAGCATCAAAGTGTTCATGAGATGGATCTGCATTTGTGTGGAATAACAGTCAACCCCACTCTGAAAGCATCCACATGTATCTATGTTCAGCTGTATTTTTCTAAATGTTCACGCATCACGCTGCCTCTCCATTAATTCTGACTCCCGCTTTGATTAAGGAGAGCAAAGCTAATTTGGAATCAATCCAATGAAGGATCAAATTCAAAACCAAGACCGTGCCCATTTACTACATCTAGCATGCACTCACCTTTCTCCCATCAGTCTCAGTAGTGCTTCCGCGATGGGCAGACGTCACCTTGGTCTGAAACACAAATAATTATAATAATTACTTATTATTAAAAGTATTCTGACATACACAAGCTCGGACAGAATGAGGAAAATCCAGAGCTGTTTAGAAGAAAGACGATTGGCTGGCGCAATAACGGACAAGTGATCTGTCCTACAATATTAAACCAGCTATTGGAAGATCAGAGAAATGTATGGGTCAGGTGTCCTTGCGCTATGAAACTACGCATAATGTATCAATAATTTCCTGTATTGTTTGTTTATTGATATTTTAATGTCATGTTTTACACTTTGGTTCCATTCATTATATGAACAATATGTTAAGGGCTGGAAAGTGTCGGGGCTGGCTGCGCTGCAGCGCTCACAGTCCTCCGTGCCTGAGGGTGGACGACAGACACCGCCAACAGCCTGATCCTGGTCACAGTCCTCCGTGCCTGAGGGTGGACGACAGACGCCGCCAACAGCCTGATCCTGGTCAGTCATCTGTGCCTGAGGGTGGACGACAGACGCTGCCCAGAGCCTGATCCTGCCCCGGCTCTTCCGTGCCTGTGCGTGGATGGCACCCGCTGCCCACCGTCTTATCCTGGTCCCTGTACTTCCATGCCCGGACATTAACGGCAGCCGCCACCCTCTGTTTTATTTCCCCTTTAGCCCGGTTCTCTGTCTCTCAGGCCTGCCCTCTCTGTTCCTTCCCTCTCTTATTTAACTCATTAAAACCCCTTAAACCCTTCTTGTGTGTGCGTGTGTGTCAATCTGGGTTCCTCCCCGTATTCATCACCCTGTAACCCTTAACACAATACTCATTACACAAGGTCCATCACTTCACACTTCAAGGTCATGGACAATTTTGCATCTCCAATGCACCTCACTTTCATATTTTTGGACTGTGGGGGGAAACTGGAAACTGATTAATTCCAACACATCCCCTGTGAAACTAAACCAAATTTGGGAAATCTGTACCCTTGATTACAATGCAAGATTTAAAGACATTGGATTTGAAGGATATTCATTAGCCTCCTCAATGTCCTGACCGCAACCCTGTTAAACACCTTTGTGATAATTTGGGATGCTGATTGCAAGCCAGGGTCTTCTGTCACGCCTTTGTTTCGAGTCAGGGTTGTATGTCATGAATCATTGTCTGATCACACAAATGTGGTTTTATTTAATTGACTTCCCACAGGCACATGTATGGAGATGCTTGCCAGAATGGTGAAGGTTGTTATGGCAGGCGGGGGGCGATTCCATATCCACATTTCAGATCACAGGATGTAAATCCAGACCTACAAATCACCACCTACATTTCTTTGGTATTGTATATTAAATAACATACACTGCAGCCAATATGAAGACATTTAGAAAGAGATCCATCATGCTCATTACGTGACAGCTAATTCCTCCTGAGTGGAGATTCTGGATTGTATAATTTATTTCAATGACTGTTTATGTGGATTGAAAGAGAATAGAATTGTGTAAACTAATATGGGACTTTGTGCCTGTTTCAAGATCTTTCAAAGGAACTTCAGGTTGCTGGGTTATCTAACTCGAAAGTAGTACAGTGGAACCTTGTCGTATGAATTTAATTGGTTCAGGAGGGAAAACTGTTCACATGTTCAATACATAAAAAATGATGTAAATAGAATTAATCGTTCCAGACCTAATCCAATCCCATTTACCCAACCTTTATAATGTCACATGTGGTCATTTTTTTATAAATGCAACTTTATTTTCCTTTCAATTTTACAATATAGAACAGACATTGCTGTACTAAATAAAAATACACATCAGATTTCAATATGTGAGCTGGATCATAACTGCAATACAAAAGATGGAAGATCAGACCTGAGCGAGAGACGTGGATCTGGCTCGGCCTCCCTCAGAAACGAGTCGATCTCCGGGTCGAGTTCCCTGACTAGACGTGCACTTGTAACAGGTCCATGACTGAACGCGGTCCCCAGTAGTGCCTGGGTCCTTACCCAGAACCCCCAGTTCTTTCCGCTGCAGACACTGGCAATGGTACAGGTGACCACAGCTGAAAAATACAGAAAAGACCTTATTGTTCAAAGGACAAACAAAATAGCCTGAATCACTATGAAGCTCTATGACTATACATAAGAACTGATCTTGACTAACTAGCCGACAGAGGTGGAAAGTGTACTAAAATTTTCTTCTCAAGTAAAACTACTATCCCTTTAATGATTTACTTAAGAACCAATACAGCTACTAGTATAAAATCTACTCAAATAAAATTACTTAGTTACTTTTTAAAACAAAAGAGGGTGTTATGTCTCTCCTGTGTATTGAAAACAAGACAAGTGGCTATAAATCTCACAATCGTGTTATTCAAATATAATAGAAAAACATGTGGATCAAAAATATAAACCATTTAGGCTTGTGTAATGTGTCATTTAGTACAGACTATAACTTAAAATAAGTTTATTCTTATTTTGACGTAATGTTTTACACTTTGGTTCCATTCATGACATGAGCAATACTCATTACACAAAGTCAATCACTTCACACACAGTCATGGACAATTTTGTTTCTCCAATGCACCTCACTTTTTTATTTTTGGACTGTGGGAAGAAACCGGAGCACCCGGAGTAAACCCATGCTTCCCCTGTGAAACTGTATAAAATGTATAAATAATTGTCTGTAATCTTTCTTCAGTGCAGACCGACCAGTTTAGCCTTCATATCATCGAGCTTTTAATTTCAAATTCAAACGTCTGACACATTCTTTCCTATGAGCTCCAAATAAACAAGAATTTATTATACAGAGACAAATTTGGGAAATCTGTGCCCTTGATTACAATGCGAGATTTAAAGACATTGAATTTGAAGGATATTCATTAGCCTCCTCAATGTCCTGACCTCAACCTTGTTAAACGCCTTTGTGATAATTTGGGATGCTGATTGCAAGCCAGGGTCTTCTGTCACGCCTTTGTGTCGAGTCGGGGTTGTATGTCATGCATCATTGTCTCAACACACAAATTAGGTTTTATTTGATTGACTTCCCACAGGCACACTTATGGAGATGCTTGCCAGAATAGTGAAGGTTGTTATCGTAGAATTGTTTTTTAATACTAGAGTTTAGTGTAATCATTTATTTTACTATATTTTACTTTATTTGAAAGTAATGCATTTAACAATAATTCAATCATAAAAAGTAGTTAGTAATATGACATGCATACTTCAGTCTTTTTTGACACTTCTGTGTTTTGAGGGGGTCTGTCTTTTCTTTATCTAAGCTTTTAACCAGCTGATGAAGAGCCTATTTCAGATCAATTGTCATTTTCAAATAATTTCCCTGCTCAAAACATTGTGTCTCTTGCTCCCATTTCTACTTTAAGTATTGTGAAACCCAACTTGGAACCTCCTTAAGATCAAATAGTAAAAAAAATGAAATTCTTGCAATTTTTAACAGGTCGTAAGATTTTGATCAGGAGTAAAATGGACCAGGAGTGTAAATTCCTGGTGAGCTCTCTAAAGAAGCATTTTGCATCACCCTATGCAGTTAGCTACCTTAAATAATGCCTACTGAGGTGCCTGTCGACTGAATGACAAGGGAGCATCTGATGCTTACTGGGCAGTGGAGGAAATCCCAGCATCCAGTGTTTTTCCACAAAAAATTACAAATATGACAGACAGATGCAAAGCGGCTAATGAAGATCTTTTCAAATGTAAATAAATTGTAATTGGTATAAAGGTGCACAGATGTCATTGTTAATAAGCTCATGGTCAGATAACTGTGTACATGATACTACAGACAAGCAGTCTTTAAATTGCTCTATTTGCAGTTTGGGCTAATACATGCACAATCTTTTGGTTGTTTCTATGGTAACAATCGCCAAGAACAGCTGAATTACAGTCGACATCTAACATAGGAACTTTTTCTTATATAATGTGATGCATTTGTTCTTCGTGGGTTTCGGGAGCTACGGTTTCATCCCACAGCCCATCATAATTTCACTTGTGAATTGTTGGCACCACAATGGGACCTTGCAAGGGCTTGAGCCTCAATTGTAATGTTTCACTAAGAACTCTATATCAATCTAGCAAACAATAACATGCTTCTACATGACTTATGATTCATCCAGGCAAAACCACGCCAACTCAGTACAGCAGACTCATTTTAGGTTACAAATGGTTTTTTTCAAATTAATACATAAAATTTAGGATTTTGAACACGTGAGACATCACAAACAATCTCATGCTGGCCCTCTCTCTCTCAAAACCCAGCGCACTCTGTAATTAGGCTGCATTGCTCTGAAAATAGTTCTTTTCAAATAATTCAATTTGTATGTGTGTATTTATTTGAAGATTTAGGGTTGTAAGTGAACAGTTGGTTTAAATGGCACAATGCTAATTGTGTAATGGCTATCTACTGTGTTCAAAAAAACCCTGTTTTATAAGTTAACCGATTAGAATTTTCTCTACTTGGACAGTTCCCTATGTAAGAGGTAAGACAGCAAGAAGGCTCACTAGGTGTTCGACCACAACTCAAATACACAGCTAACACTGTTTATTTTTTAGTTTAATCATTTAGGGTTTAAAATATACTTGTATTTATAAAAAAGAAAGAATTTAAGACATT
>JAYDZF010000011.1:7804071-7814116 GCA_034509105.1 Microcambeva barbata
CCTAGCCACAGCGCCCGGGGAGCAGTTAGAGGTTAGGTGCCTTGCTCAAGGGCACTTCAGTCATGACCGGTCAGCTCCGGCAACCTTCTGATCACAAGCCCTGTTCTCTAACCACCAGGCCACGGCTGCCTCTCACTAGATATCACTACAAAAGGAGTTCTCCTCTGGTGTTGTCACCAATCACCACTAGGTGGGAGCAGTGTCTAGTGCAGAAAAAAGCTCTGGATTTTTCATCTACTTAAAATCCCCCACGCCCAAAAAGCCCAATCATTTTCCATCATTGGTGAGTAGTATTGATATGCACTCCAACTTGTCTGAGAAATGATATCTTATATGAAACTTGTCCATGGTGCAAAAAAGGCTGAGCATGGCTGGTCTGGATGGGGAAGCAGTTCACAGCAGCAAAAGGAGCTTAATTACTGGGCGTGGTCTGCATCATGAGTTTTGCTAAGTAGACCGCTGGCACCGGGCTGGTCTGAGCAAAGGATAGGTTAGCATAAAGGCCCACTTTGTGTTGCGGCTCATTACATTTGTGCTATGTTTAGCCCATAGATCACAAGTCTGGATGACAAAACGTAATGGACTAAAGAAACCAGAAGATGCAGAGAGACAGGAAGCAGGCAAGAGATGAGCAAAAAAGATGGGATTGAAAGAGACAGCAAACCTGTGTGTAAGTGTGTGTGCTCACAGCCACAATCAAATATTTAGCAGATGCCGGTGGCAGTAAAAGCATATTGATTCTGCTGAGATCTCTCAACTCTCCACTTCTCTTTCGCTGTCTCTCTAACTTTGTCTGACTTTCTGTCTCTGTTTCTTTCACTTTGACTGTCTCTCTTGCTCTGCCTGTCTCGTTTTGACAGTTTCACTCTAATTCAATTCATTAATACTTTGTTGGCATCATTGGATCAAGGTACACTATTGCCAAAGCAGACAGACAATACACCAACATGATTATAAACTAGGGTGAGAAGAACTTAGGTTACTGCCCCCGTGACCTGAACGCCGGATGATGAATAGATGGATGGATGATTATAAACAACAACAAAAAATAATAATACAAAGGATTAATGAAATACAAGACAAAAATATAATAACGACAAGACATAAATAATAAATATCATATATGAAAAGCCATACATGTAATAAGTAAAGAGTAGAAGTTCTAATGATGGATGATGATGAATGATTATAGGGAGTGCTCTATCTGACTCTCTCACTTTGCCTGACTGTCTCTCTCGCTCTTTTTCACTTGTCAGGCTGTTTCTGTCACGTTGGCCATCTTTCTCTCTCTCTCTCTAATTCAGACTCCTTTTAGAACTTTGACCTTTTCTCGCACTCTATTGGACCTTTTCTCTCATGCTCACTGTCTTCTAACTTTGTTTCTCTCCCCCTATCTGACAGCTTTTCTCAGACAGAGTGAGCAAAACAGTCTGTTTCAGTCTGTCTCGTTTCGTCTCAATGTTTCTCACTTTGTCTCACTGTAACTCTCATTCTAACTCCTTTTCTTTGTCTCACTTTGTCTCTCTCACTTGGTCTCTCTGTTCACACGGGTCTCTTTTTTTTCGTCTGCTTCTCTGTTGGTCTGTCTCTTTTTTTACTAGCCTGTCTATCTGTTTCAGGGGTGGCCAACCCGTCAGAGACCAAGAGCCACTTTTTTTTACTGTGTTATAGCAAAGTGCCACATCATACACATGGGCACACTTGAACATCACGCACCCATAACAAGCTCCGTTATGTACACAACTGTTGCTGTTGTTTTCTAGGTAAAAAGTGGATAAACTCCGTTATCAACACTCGTTACAACGCCACTGACCTGCGCTCACCTTTAGAAAGAAGAGAACAGACAGAAGCAGATACTTCATGCCACCAGTCTCACGTTTTCCACTACGCCGGTGTTAGCGGCACAAGTGTTAGCGGTAAAAGTCTGTCGCCCTCAGAGATGATGACGTACCCGGGCCACGTGACATATCATTTGTGTGAGTCCGCCCTAAGAGCCACATGAAACCAGGCAAAGAGCCGCATGAGGCTCGGGAGCCACGGGTTGGCCACCCCTGATCTGTTTGGTCTAATCCTAGTGGGTAGAGCTTTGGACTATTGACCAGAGATTGGTGGTTCAAATCCAGACTGTGCTCTGCAGCCAGTGATGGGTCCATTAACACTGTCTGATCCAAAGGCGGTGAACAATTTACATTGTCAGCATTTAGCAGACGTCTTCAAAGCAGTACAGTTACAGTATACAGTCTGAACAATGAGGATTAAGGGCCTTGCTCAAAGGCCCAACAGCAGCAACCTAGCAGAGGCGAGGTTTGAACTTTTGTCTTTCAAATGACTAGTTCTGTACCCTAACCACAAGGCTACATCTGGCCCACTGACTACAACGACTGACCGTGCACTCTGATATACGAAACAATAAATTCTATACTATTCTATACACCGCTCTTGATTCGTCTGTCTGTTCTTCTGGCTCTGTCTCCCTGTCACCTTTGTCTTGCTCTCATTCTGTCTCACAGGCTCAGAACCCCCACCACTAAACTCACTGTATTATTAAAGCTCTGCTGAGTGCTTACTGAAGGGAAACTGGTCTCTCAACACCGTCTCTGCTCCACAGCTGGTCTGCCACACCCAAAGCATAAGCAGAATGGACAGAGAGGAGTTTAGAGTGCAGCGGTATATTAAATAACAAAGTAAGTTGGGTCTATTAGTGGAAACGAGTTTTAAAGGTTTTCAGATTCAAGATATTTTTTCCTTAATGGTGACTGAGAAATCTGTTAATGCTTTTCATGGTCCAATTGAACTGCAACTATTTAAGGCTAATGCAAAATACTAGGGTTTGTTTTTGACATGTATACAATGACAATAACAAAATAATAATAATAATAATAATAAGTCATCGACCTTATAAGCCAGATTACTCAAATGCACTACTTACAGCTATTACATTGTTTTTTGCTGACTAAGCTAACACAGTCAGCATCATGACATTCAAACCAATGGGATGAGGTAGCACAATGCACTAGCATTGCCTAACGCATCCCTGTAATGCAAACAGAACAATGGTGTTAAACTTATTTCCACAGAGGGCCAAAGTGCCGATTGTACTATCTTGCTGATATTAGTCTGCATTTTACTTCTTGGACAATCTTTTAGAGCTAATTTTTGTCAAAACGCCAACACTGTAGACCTTTACCCTGACACGGCCTCAACACAAATGTTTTCTTCATGAATAATAAACATGTATTCACTTGCTGTTTAATACGATTTTCCATTGGGATTTTTTGTAGGTATTTCTCAAATCCACGGGTTGGAAATCTGCCGAAGTTAAACGCTGACGTAGAGCTGGGTGAATTTGCAAAAAAATAAAAAAGAATTATTTAATTTAATTAATTATTGTAAATTATGATTTCATTATTTGTTTTGACACAAAGGCCTTTTTTCATTTTTATTTAAAAGACTGCATAAGTGCAAAAATATTTACAGCACCACCCATGTTTTTGAATAAATTGTGCAAATAATTAAATATGCAAGCATAACAAATTTGTAACCAAATATTTTAATGATAATTAAAACATCATCTAGGATGATGTAAAAGGCAGCCTATGTATGTTCTTTCTTCCCCACATGCCTTTAGCAGCACACAGACCTGAGGTGGTTTGTGAAAATAGCCTTTTTTGGTATTCCAATGAAAATATAAGATATATAAACAATAGCGATCCTCATATTTCAATATAATGTGTAAATGATTGAATTAATTGTGAAAATCACCCAGCACCACACTGTTGTCATTGATTATAAAACACTGACACTAAACTCCAGTAAATAGGAGATCTTGGGTTCAGATCCCAGCAGTGCCTTTGAGGTGAGAGTAATCTTGAGGTAGACATGGCCTGGGGACCTTAGATTTGAATCCCAGAGCCGACAGGTCAGGATTAAAGTGCCCATGAGCTACACACCTTACCCCTAACTGCTCCCTGGGCATTGGGGCTATGGCTGCTCACGTGTTCTCACTGCCCCCTAGTGTGTATGTGTATGTTTTCACTGCATGGTTTGAGTTACAATGGGGAGGAAAAATTCCACTGTGTGTAAGGTACAGTGTAAAAAGAGAGTGAAAAATAAAATCAACATGCATTGTGGGAGATGGAGTTTATGCAAGATTTTGCAGTGTGTGATATCAACATGTGTATTTTTGTATGGTATCATATCCCACGTTACTTGAGTTATCGAGACTCGTCTGTGATGCCTCCTGGTGATAGATGGTGTGGTGATTGACCCCCCATCAATCGTCTCGACCTGTTATGTATTGTGAATGGACACCGATCTGAACAAAATGGCCCCAACCCCCGTAAATATGAAAGGCCAGGATATCTGCTCACCTGAATGGTCTCTTCCAGTCGGTAGTTCTGGCATGTCTTGAGGAACGGTGTGACCTGCCGAGGACTGAAGCGGCACATCAGACCCACCAACTGCTCATGAAGCTCCGGACCCAATCTGACTGCAGCTTCGGGCTTCTGACCATCCCTGATAACAAGGAATAACAATCTAATAGTAATCGAAATGGATGCCCATTTTGTAGATGGATGATTTTATTCTTCCGTCTGGTGTGGGAAGCACTTTTGTGTTTGCATGTTTTCTTAGTGTCTGTTGGTTTCCTCTCAAATTCTAAGAAATGCAGTGAAGTAAGATGCAAAATTGTCCATGACTGTGTTCGACAGTTTGATCTTGTGTAGCCAGTAGTTTGGTTTTTTTTTAATCATAAATATAACCAAAGTGTGTAAAATCCTAAATAATGAATAATAATCATCATTCATTCAGACGACACTGACATGATCACATGGACAAATGGTTACTTCAAAGTTACATGCACAAATGCCACTGAGGACTTGACTATGCAAAAAAGCAGCCTAACGTTAACCCTCTCCAGAAGTGGCATCTCTGGGCTCGGAGGCATCTAGGATGGACCATCACAGTAGAAATGTTTATTGTGGTCAGAAACTGACCATTCAGACTGTTATCTGTAGAGTGTATGGGTACTGGACTGGCCTGCCTGCAGTCCTGACCTTTCCCCAATAGAGAATATGTGGGAACTAAAACTGTGATGACGTCAACCCTGTATTGTTGATCATCTGAAGACATGTTTGCAGAAAGAATGGTAGAATTCAAGCTGAAACACTGAATAACTAGACATCATCATGCCAAATGATCCACTGTCCCAATTTTTTTGGAATGTCTTGCAACCTGAAATGCAGGAATGGATTAATAAATTCAGTTGAGCAGACAAAAGATAAAATATATGAGGTCCACACGGTCATCGTAAATATAAGAAACTGTGTTTTCCATGATGTCCCAACTTTTTCAGCTTTTTTCCTTCGTTGTCAAGCTCTTTTTCACGCAAAGTGAATATAAAGTAGAGTGTTCTCATCATAATCTAGGCCCTCACTCTCAAATCAAACCGCAATCAGTCCTTTCTAAATGCTCTCTAAGACTGAGAGCAAAGAAATCACAGTCATTATGAGCATGCACAATAGGATGATTTGGGTCATTTTGCATGTCAAAAAATAATAAAAGTGAAGACGGATGTTCAACTCCAGCAGTAGTTAAAAAAAGCAAATTACTGCTTCTCAAACTGGTGTGTTGTAAAGAACCCTGGGTGTACGAGCAATGACCTTGAATGGATAGAGAATGAAAAGCAGTAATGGTTTAAAACTGCCATTGTCAACAGTACCTGTCCATGGGGGGGTGACATTATAAGATTTTTTTTCTTTGCTCACAAGAGGCTAGTGTTGCTCACCACACACCAGCATTGTCTGATGTTATCTAGTCTAAAAAGGACCATTGATTAGCACATTCAAGATCTGCTTACAGAAGGGGGCACATGTTCTGAACATTACTTAAAACAAACAAAAAAAAACCCTGTTTCAGGAATACAACATGGAATGTTTTATGGCAGGGGTGCGCATACTTTTAAGGCTTGAGATCTACGATTGAAGCCACCAGCTCATCTTGACCTCATTATTTTTAAAAAATGTTTTCAAGCTTTTTTAAAAAAAATGCACCTAAAGTTCCTATATTGATATTCAGCATGACAGGGTGAGCTTGATTCTAGTGTGTCCAGCATCTCGAGGGGCTTAAAACACTAATGTATCCACTCACTCGCACATATAGATGAGGTGTAGAGCGGTAAATACACCTACTGACATGCATTCAGATCTGAAGAGAAAAGTCACACAGATTTGGGTAGTACGTTCACCAGTGGGTTGTGACCTGTAATAAATAAATTACATTCTCTTTTAGGATGAGCTCAGGGCAGCTGGGTGCTTCATGAGCCAGCGGAGGTCAATCACAAAAAGAAAAAAAAAAACACTGATCTGAAGGCCTACAGGAAGCAACGCCACCCGGCGTGTGTGAGTCAGACGGATGTGTAAGTTTGTCTTAAGGCAAGTGTAGTTGAGGTCAAGGTCATTAGTGAGAGGCAATAATTTAACACATGCACACACTCCAGCTATTTGAGGTGTTAATAATAACACTGCATGTTGGATCATGACTTTCTCAAACTATAATAATAATAATAGGAGAAGAAGAAAAGCAGGAGGTTTTACATTAAAGTGGAACAAGTGGTAGACCAATGTAAGGGCGCTTCTGCGAAGCTGAGAGATTGCTTCTCACGGTTTCCCTTTTATATTTGTCTCTCAGCTCAAGGTGATGAGAAACTGTAAAAAACAGCTTTTCCAAGATGCTAATTACACAAAAAAGTTAAACCTCTGGTAATTTACTGCTCAGGTTTTCTCCACTAATGACATTTCTCGCTCATTGTTTTTTTTACTGCGTTGATTCAGCCAAGGACTTGCCAAGGATCTGCCCAAACTTAGCAAATTATGACTATTTGAGCTAGGGGTGCCAAACTGGATCCATAAAGGGCCGTGTGGCTGCTGGTCTTTGTTCCAACCAACCCAGGTGTCACATGATCAGCTATCTAACTGGAACTCAGCATACCATTTTGGACAATTCTACGCTCCCAACTTTCTGGGAACAAATTGGAGTTGGCCCCTTACTCTTTTTGAATGGAATTCTGGAAATTAATCAACTTTTCCATGATATTCAATTTTTTTGGAATGGGTCTAAAATAAAAGCCATATACATATATAGCCATCTTTTATAGCTTTATTTTCATTTCTTTTAATTATTCCTACATTACAATCAATAGCACAATGAATAGGATGTACTATTATTTTGGCTCGTCAGGAGCTTCCAAAAATTTGATGTTGGGTTGGTGGGTTGAGCAGAGGGGGAACAGGTCCAAAAAGATTGAAAACCTTGCTGTGTTGTTTCAATTTTTCAGACACTTCAGTGTACACTTATTTAAAAATTATACCATGTTTTTTATTTTTTACCTCAGATCCAGCAAGTTGTTCAGGAAATGGAAGATCAGATAATCATCCTGCAATCACATATAACAAAAGAAAGTACAATTAAAACACAGCACTACTGATCGTACCCGACAGAAAAAACCTTACACTTGGATAAATATGTTGCAGACCGCCTGTCAAACATGTCAGTGAATTATGGATCATTATAAACAAAACTAGAGCTCAGTTTCACGTTTTTATTTAAAAAATCATTGATTTATTAACCCTTTCACACATTATGGACTCTACAGTGTTAAGTTATATGAGGTTTTACTGTTATTGCACAACAGCATTTACCACACAACCATGTGGCCAATGTTTGAAAGTGCAACAAGTTAGAGAAACTAAAATAGCTGACGAAATGTCAGAAACCCTACTGCTGATTATGGAGCAGCAGCTGTCTTAACAACCATTCAGCGTGGCTGATTCAGGAACGGAGGAGGGAGTTAAGGCTTAGAAACTGTAGCGCTTTCTTTACTCTGAAGCTCACTTTGTAGGGGCACTTGAAATAGTCATGTTTAGTGTTGAGACGCATTGGAACTGTGTGTTGTTGGAACATCCTCGATTCCCAACCTCTGTGCAAATGTTTTCTGGAATAACAGAACTCTAAAGTGTTTCTAGCTGAAAAGAAAACTGTTGAGATCTCTACTACATTATTACAGCACTTATTACAGACACTCGTATCACCAAACCCATGTCACACCCATATGTACATACGGCACGCAAATTGTCTTTGGTGTAAGCAGCCTAATTTACACTAATACCTATGTTTCAAAATTTAAAATGCATTTAAAAATGATATATTGCCATGATTTTTTTTTAAAGGCGAAGGGCATTAGTTATTTCCACGAGCTGTTATTAGTTAGGTTTCAAATAACAATCAGTGAAAGAGCCAGAAGCACAAATGTTCGCTGTATTTACTTTTTTTTAAAGCAGTACATTGCAATTAGTCCACAAATATCGACAACATGTATTCTAGGATGTCAACTACTTAGAAGTCTGATCTTTTGTACCATTTGTACCTTTATGTGGTGCTTTAAGATCAGATTTGGGCCTATGCAGGTTTTCACAGACCATTTTCTTCATAGCCGGTCCAGCCGGTCCATGTTAAGATTTAGTATCATTATTTGTATTTTACTTCTAAATATAATCATTTCACAAAAAAATAAATGTATTTCCCTCTAATCACTTCAACTGCAATTAAGAGCAAAAGACAAACTGGCTATGCTAATTGTCAAGGTTGAAAATGCATATATGTAAAAAAAGAAAAACATTATAAGGAGCTAACCCCCCTTCTTACTTATTGTAGGAGGCACACTGACAAACCCTGAAGCTGTGACTTGGGAAAACAATGATAGTAAGAAGCCAAAATGCTACAATAAATGTCAGACATGACAGTCCTAAAGATGATGTTTAAATGGCAGCTCTCTGGTGAAACAAAGACGTCATCTCCGACAGTGTTAAAAAAACATTTAACATTCCTAACAATCTCAAACATTTTGGAACTGAACAGGTATGTATTCTAGAAACCTTTGCCCATAAGGTTTTGTACAGTGAGAGAAGTAAGAGCCACGCCTACGGTCCAAAGTTTTTAAAGGCCAGGCTGGTCTCACAAACACAGAGGACATGTCATTGGATGAAGTTGGCCATTGAGAAGGTGTGTTGGGGGGCAATGATTTATACAGTGCATTCTTGCAAGAGGCAGGTCATAAAACAAAAAAGGGCATCCTTTTAAACCAAAATATGGGGACAAATGTGCTGCAGAGGTGACACCTATCAAAAGCATATAGATGCCAGTGCTGGTTCATCTTTATTAATTTTTAATACAGCTACTGTTAACTTCTAAATAATACTGCTAATTGTAAAACTTCTAGTCTAATACCTACTTAATTTGCTTGGTTGGATAGATGGATGGATTATAAGAAGTTATACTTCTATAGCACCTTTAATCATGGTCAAGTTTATGAAGGCAATAGTATACAGAAAACCCAAACAGGAAAAATAAATAAGTAAATGCATGAACAATAGAACCATACCAGACAGGTGAATAAAAGGATACATTATTGAAAGAATTATGCCAGAACGAATAAATTAGAGAATGGATATTTGGATGCAAAGAAGAAAGGATATGTTAAAGGATATGGTGATGGATGCAAGGAATAATACAAAGAAATGATATTAAAAATGGAAGGATGGGTGGATAAGTGGATAGATTGATTCATTAAAAATGGATAGTTTATAAATAGGTGACTCCACAAGACACCATAAAAATCATAAATGACCTAAGCATTTATCTCCATCATTTTAATCACATTATATATTATCATCACCTGTTTTGCCTATGTAGTTACTGTGATTTTACTTATATCACAAGTATTTGTGATGTGTGAACACAGTTTGATTCCCCATGTTATCTCTTACTGACAAAGCCATAATCCCCCCCCCACACACACCTCTGCTATCAGACTTTTCAATTAACACTTTGCCTCCAGCAGCTAGATGATAAGGCAAATCTAATTATGCACAGCATTGCAAATATGACCTTATCCATTCTCTCTCTCTCTCCATTAAATGTATAATGCTTTAGAAACACACAGACACACACACACACTCACTTTTTCCACACTTTGTTGTTACAGCCTTTT
>JAYDZF010000011.1:7814126-7824846 GCA_034509105.1 Microcambeva barbata
GTATAAATTCCACAAACCCCCCCCCCCCCCCCCCCCAATATTAAAAAAATAAATATTTTGACAACCTAATTGGGGTCCACCAGTTGATCGGACATTATTTGAAAAGGCACACACTGGTCTATATAAGAACTCATAGTATACAGAAGTTTCCCACAAGAACTGGAAAAATAATCCTGATGTACATAACCATATGTACGCACAATCTCATGGGCACAACACTCTACCCTGTCCCCTCCCTAAATAACACAGATTATAATAAGCTAATTGGTAGTTTTTTAATGGAAAACTGTAGAGCAAGCCATCATTATGGTAGGCACTGATCCCCACACAGTAGCAGAACTGAAAAAGAAATGGTCTAGTGATAAAGTCAGACGTTTAGAAAAGGACTTCTGCCCATCAGGAAAGTGTTGGAAGGATGAGTAGAAGAACACTTATTTTAACCGTGTTTCAGAAAAGGCGGCTGGCTTAACCGCAAAGATACCAGTTCAGGGGTTATCACACTACATATGTAGAACTTATCAAGTGATTTTACCCTTATTAAACCCAAAATATATCAGTTCAGGCATTATAACATGTATATGGACTCCGGTTTACTCCCACAGTCCAAAAACATGCTACCAGGTTGATTGGATACACTGAATTGTCCTGTAGGTACCTGTGATGGACTGGCTCCCCATCCAGGGAGTTACTGTGTGCCTTGAGCCCGTTGAAGAGCTGGGATAGGCTCCAGCACCACTACCCAACCCTGATTAGAAAATGGACTGAACCTTCCAGAAAGAAAACAATTTCTGCTGCACTCCACCAGTCAGACAGAAGCCCCTTCTCCATGAGAAACTAAATTCTTTCTCTGGGGTCAAGGCACAGGGTCAGCCATTTAATGCAGATAGGGTTAAGGGTCTCGCTAAAGGATCCAACAGCGATTTGCTAAGAAAAGCCTGAATTTGAACTGCCCATCTTTGTTGATAACCCAAAGCTCTACCCACTAGGCTAACACTGGCCATAAGTACATACTGACTATTCATATAATACAACAAGTTTTAATTTTAAGGTTTGGTTTTGAGTACACAAACATACCTCAAGTACAGTGATGATGGGCTCCACCTCACTAATGAAGTGACCAGAAACCAGCTCAGCTGCCTTAGCTGGGTTAATGCTAACCAGCTCCTGCCAAACGAGAACAGTCAGTGAGTGAAAGCTGCACCTCAGTTGTAAAACCCGGACAGAAATAATGTTTTCACGATTGGTGGGTGCTCTTGGAACATAACTCCTGCAGTCAGAGCTTTATTGTATTCCAAAATATAAATACAACAAAAAAGTAGTACACAACATGCCTCATTTTCATATTTGAAGAAATACATTTCTTTTGAGAATCACCTGAGGTAGCGATTCATTTGAATCAGGAAAGTGACTCACCTTCATGTGCTCCAGGGATTTGTTCCACGCAGTCCGCTTCTCCTCTGAGCTGTAGCCAGGCATGGACAGGATGTTATGGATGTAATTATAAACCTCCTCCTGGTGAAAAAAAGGATGTTAGAGACAACTAAAATAACAGACAGAGAAAGAGAGACTGAGGGGAACGTGTCAGGAAGAGATAAACCCAGGGATTGTACCTTTCTGAGCGGGTCTTTCAGATAACAGAAAATGATTTGATCGTACAGGTGCTTCTGCTCATACAGGAACTCACAGATCTGATAGCTAAAAACAGAGAGAGAAACGTTGATGAGAAGATAAGGAAGCAAAGTTTTGTTCTCTCGGACGTCCTTATCAAGTCCTGAAAATCAATTACACCTTTTTCTTAATTAGCCCCTAATTACATGCAGCAAGTTCGATAAGAAGCAAAGGTAATTGAAGGCACAATCATTTGTCTCAAACACTCGTGGAGAAGATGGAAGGATCAGAACAAGTTGAACAGCTTGTATGAAAGAATGGGACGCCACAAATTGCTCCCTCCGATTTATCTCGACGTCAGCGTGCAGTAGAAAATTCCCCTACTCCACCTGGGATCATATTGAAACTCTATACTCAGATCATTTGTTTTCTATCAAGTGTCTCTAAAATTTCTGAATTTTAATTGGAGTATATTCCCATGAAAAAGAACCTGAATTGGGAAAAGTGTGTCTTTTGGGACTGTTTAGAGAGTTTTGGGTTTGTTTGATGTGTTCACATATGCAAAACAAACAATGACTCACATATAGTTCTTTTTAAATGAATCAAACTCGGTTCTGTAAAAGGAATCAGTGCTTTTAGTGTTCACACTGTAATTGAGCTTTAAAGAGGACTGGGTTCTTTTTCTTGCCCACTTTGGCACTAGAAGACTGTAATTTCTGCCAGAGGTGAATTAATGTCTGTACCCTGGATGAAAGGATTACTGCTTCAGGATGCAGCATAATAAAAAAAAGCAGTATAAAGCTGTTTGGAGGGGTTAGGGTTCATGACATGTTCACATATGAAAAGGGAACCAGTGGTCTGAGTCCACTTCGGAAATGGTCCAAGTGTGAAAACACCCTTACTTAGTCCTCTTCATCCCAGTCTGGTACATAAGGCTGCAATAATGCCTCCATTTGTTTCTTGCACTGGCCACATGTTGTGCCTCGCCCCAGGTTAGGTTCATATCCTGCAGCTCTGATGTCACTGTCCTTCGCCATGTTGTTTTTGGCCATCAAGGTGGTGTCCATTGCAATGCTACTCTGTCAAACTTCATCTTCTGGTATAGATTGTCATTTGTCATTCTCCCCATATTCTCCTCAGACAACTTGTGAAAGACCATGTCAGTCTGTTTTCCTCTCCAACATACACAACATAACCTCAAGTGTTTTGTCGTCCTCAGTGACGGGTGCAATGTTGGGTTGATATGCATGACTTTTGGTACTGATGTTCAAGCCTGTCTATCAAGCGTGTTTGTAAGGCCTTCCATCAAGTTAAACGCTGCACTTAAAGTGAAGGTAAAACAAACCTATCAAGGTCACTATCTTAGAATGTATTCCATATGACCATAGGATCTTCCATATGGTTTCCTGATTCAGACTGTAAAATGCTTTCTGGAATGAAATTGTAGAGTGGGCTTCTATTCCAGGCATTGCCATGATGCTCCCAAGAGCAAATACTTGACCTGCACATTTCCTGAGTCCAGTTTGATGTGAATAGCTGGGCTAATTGTGTTGAATAAAATTTGGCTGAAGTCCTTTGATGATAATGACAGAGTGATGCCACAACAGTTGGCTGAGACATCAGGTCGTTATAATGCCCCCACTCATTTCTTACACTGGTCACATGTTGTGCCTCTCCCAAGAAATCAAGGATACCCTCGGCTGGTGGTAGATCTGTAGGGTCACTTGGTTCAGGTCTGTTGAGGGCTTCTTGGAAAAGTAAGACCCATATAGCTGCTTGTTCATGCGCTTTTGTTAATATGCGACGATCTTTATATTTTACTGGTGTTGTCGTCAATGTGAGCATGTTAGGCTTGCCTAGTATTTAAAGTGAGAGTTGCATGTGAACTATTCTTAAAAAGGATAGAGATTTCAATTTTAATTCTTGTTTTGAAAGAATGTGCAAGCACAACAATGTCCATAACAATAAGAATCCATTGAAATTAGATTTGAAAGAATTATTATTTGTACAATTTAATAGTTATAGGTGGTGTAAGTACAATAAAACTTGATTTGATTTTGATTTGGTGGTGTTACTATTTTTGCACTAATGATTAAAAAAATAACTAAAGAAGATGTATTCATTTCTCCAGCACTAGTGGTGGAGGATTCACAAGGGCATAGTATGTCTCACCATACTTTCTCTGTAAGACTGTAAAAATGATTGAGATGTTTGTTTAAAGGTCATTGGCATTTCATCAATAAACAGGCACTTTCATTCAAAGTGTGACAGTATACAATTTGAACAACTGAGGATTAAGGATCTTGCTCAAGGGCCCAACACTAGCAACTTGGCGATGGTGAGCTTGAACTGACAACCTTTTGACCTTCATGTCACTTACAACTCAGCTTTCTCTGCCAGGACAAGGAGTTGACTCTCGTCGAACTGGACTACACCACCAACCTGCAGTAGCTCTAACAACACCTGTACCAAATGAAAAGACAAACCATTTAGGGCATTAAAATTCTTGAAACAACAAGAAATTCCAAACCACATTTCAATGTGTCTAACCCTAGCACTGTAGGGCCCGGTCTGAAACCCAATTCCCCTTTGGTGCCACTTTGGAGTCATTAGGCCGGGTGTAGCTCTATGTATGTGGTATGGCTCTGTGTGGGAACAAAAGACCGGCAACTGATAAGACCAGTGCATCCTAGTGGCTAGGGTGGCACCCAACCAACAAGCAATGCCAAGATTCGAACCGTCGAGCAGGGATTGCCACGACAGTGCGCCAATGTGGTCATTCCTCAGGAACGGCAAATCAAGCCAATCAAGACGCCTGTCTGGCTAATAGCACAGCTGAGATTTAAAAACGAAACCTCAGTAAAGGAGGGCTAGTGTAAAATGCCACAGGACCACCCAAGCACCAAGGGTAGACCTGTCGGAACTAAACTGCCCTTATGTTTAGAGTGAGAACATGAGTGAGTGACACAACAAAATGAATGAATTTCCTGCATATTGTTGAACAGCACCCATTACTCCTGGGGTGAAATGGTCCAATTAATCAGTCTAAGTGAAAATGATTTTTTACCTGCTGCCTCTCTGTATGTCTGGAATCATCATCAGGACTGCACAGAAACTCCAAAACCTGCAACCATACAGTCAGATTTGGGTGTTAACGAGAATATGATGAAGAAACATTCTCCACCAGTCACGACTTCATAATGAGTTGGAGAACTTCACACTTTACTGGAGGGCAGGAAATAAAATTAAACAACAACAAACAAAGTGCAAACCAACTTCTTGTCATTCGTCACACCAGGAAATCAGTCGACTTTAGTTCTTTTCCCAGCAGATGCTAATTGACTATCACATCCACGCCTTACTGGGGTTTCAATGAGAGATCGAAAATAGTAATAATAGAAAATAGGTTGATAATAGTACAGTAGATTCTACTGAGCACAGTGTATTTTAGTCTTGATCTCCATTGCAATTAATATGTCATCCATCAATCAATCCATTATTCTAATCCATCCATCCATCTGCTCATACACCAAAATTCACCTATTCAATCCAGATAACTAAATGTATTAGATTATAATCGATCCATCCATCAATAATTCATCCATCTAAGCAATCAATCAATCAATCAATCAAATTCATCCAATCCAATCATCCAACCAACAACCTAATCCATGCTTTATTCAATCAAACAGGTTAAACAGCTGCTTCAAACCACTTCGGAACCACTTAAGTTTTGGATTGACTATTGTATTCTTTATAATGACTATGTCTAGAAAAAACCCTAAACAGTTCTTGGGAATCTATTAACATTTGATCAACTAAACTTTTTTTTAGAAACATCCATTTCAGCATTTCAGACCTGCAGCCTCCCAAAAAAAACCTGCGACTTCCAATAAAAGCTGGGACAGTCAAGCCTTAATCACTTTGCCGTTCCTTGTCACCACTTAAAGATGTTTTGGCAAATGATTTAACTGTTATTTTGTTTAATTCTTCATTCAAACACATCTTAAGCTGTGCCACAATATTATTTACACAGGACAGGTCAGCCTCTTCTTTCACAGCCATGACTTTGTAATGTGTGATGATGATTATTATTATGATGATTATTATTATTAAACATGCATGAATGTCTCAGGAAGGCAGCATATGTTGATGTAAGATCTAAGTGTACTGTTCTGAATTAACGCTGCCATTATAGAAGTATGTTTATCAAGGGCACTAAGACAATCACATTCCACACAGACCCTGGCTTTTGGATTCGTTGCTGATAACAGTCTGGATGGTCCTTTTCATCTATGGTTCAGACCAGTAATGCTGTTTCATGTGACCACAATACACATTTTCACTATGTAATGGTCCATGCCAGATGGCTCTACGCCCATAGAAGTCGACAACACTTCTGGACATGAGGATTCTTTTTTTTTGCAGTTATAGCAGCATTTTTGCATGTAACTGTATTGTAGTGCTTGATAAAGTAATCCCTCATACATGTGAGGCAATTGAATGAAAGTCACAAGCAATAAGCAGCATGGTGTACACTGTGTTATGATCAAGATGTACAAGGTTGCATAAATGAAATGATGTGTGTATCATTTATCCACAGAAACTATGGCACCAGGCCTGTACAGACATGTCATGATACTATATACCATAGCACTTCTTCTGATATCTTCAGCAGGAAGGAAAGACAAAAGAAAGAAATGGAAAAAAAGAATTTTATATAACGCTTGAGGTAATCCTTTCCTAATATAAAGAGAGATGAGCCTTTTTAAAGGAATTCACTAAGTGCTTCATTCCAAACTGCATAATGCATACTAACAAGTTCACAAAGTTGCCGGTCGCAGGAAGGGACTGGGATCAAATCCAAGCGGGAGTGGTTTGGCTCCTTTCAGAGTGGAGTTTGCATATTCTCCCAGTATCTGTGTGGGTTTTTCATCAAGGAGCTCTGATTTCCTCCCGCAGTCCAAAACATACAGCCAGGTGAATTAAAGTCTGTTTGACGTTATAGGCTGACGATCATGACCAATGACAGGCATTATGACAGGTAAAACTAAACACTGATTATTTCTTAATCGCTGCACCTATAAGAACATTTTATCCGCAAAGGTGATGCAAGAAATAGGAAAAATGTGTGACTGTAAAGGGCCAAATTCTGATGGCTAGATGACTGGGTCAGGTAATCTCCAAAACTAAAAGTGTTTTTAATATAAAACATCACAATCAATTTAAAGTGGTAAAGAGTGTAAAACAAAGCAATATCCAAACATTTAAGTGATGTTTTAGAAGATTTACTTTAGTTACTTTAATATAACCCAAGCTCAGTGCAAACAGAATAACTGCCCACGGCAGAAAACGCTCAATTTCAAATCTGTTCCCTACACTGTAGTGCGCTACCAGTGTACAATTTTTTTTATATTTTACTAAAGTTATCTGTAATACTCATTACATGAAAAAGAGAATGTATAACTTACTTTTATATCTATTTGTAGTATTTAAACTAATAAAATACATTACTAGAATGAGTTTATACATACTGCTGTGTTTGACATTTAATAATAAAACTGTCATATTATATTTTGTCTGCTTGATTGAGTTCATAGAAATAAAACCGATTGTGTGGAATCAAATCAGATCGAAACAAACTGAATCATATCATGGCAAATATAATTATTTGCATATCGTTGACAAAAAGAATAGATGTAATATTGTTTTGTGAAGAGAGCTTTTAGTCCAGATTTAATGGCATCTGATTTCCATCTTTTTGGATGCTAAAAGAATCTTTAAGAGAACGAATATTTTCATGTGAGGATGCTTTAAAAGGCTACATGCTCAACCAAAAACATTTTTTGCTGTTGGCATTAAAATGGTACAATGCTAGGGGAACTGCATTAGAGAGGAAGCTGTCGGTAGAATAGTCATGTTCATTCTTTTAAAAGAAGTGCAAAAACTTTGTCCAAGTAAAATCCTATTTAGAGAAAAAGAAGGTCACCTGATCGAAGAGTTTCCTGTTCACGAAGAGAGTGTTGTCGGGTTTGGCGAGCTGTCGGGCGAGAAAGGTGAACAGACCGCCCACCTGAGATGGGGTGAAGTCCGAGTTATCCACCATCACCTGGGAAACACAGACATACACCAATTTGAGAAGATGAAAGGAATGCAGAGCTGACTAGGACAAGCCTGTGGCGTAGACGAGACACTGGAGCAAGACAGACGAAGAGCTGAGGGTGAATGAGTGTGGGATGAAGGATGAGCTATAATAAGAGTGTCTGATTGAGACGAAGTCATTCGGTTTGTCACCGTTTGTCTGATGAAGCGCTGGCTTTGTGCTGATGAGAGTCTGGTGATGAAAGAAAGCACTTGAGTGTCATTCGCACTTCTTGAACAAACTCGAGTGCGAATGCTGCTACCAACATCTGTCCATCATGCCCACATTTGGAAGCTGGGGTCAATGACCTCACTGGTGCTAAGAGAGTTAAAGACATCACTTAGTGGGATAATATATTTCCATTCTGATCTGCATGGCTATTTCTGGGCTAGGGCCTGTGGCATCAACAGATCCTAATGACCAGTATAGAATCTTTTGAACTGGAAGTGTCCCATAGCCACGTTTTAAAATACAGCTCGGACGTCTTTTCATGGGAATTGGGGCAGATTTTTGGAACGACTAGGGAGACTATATCAAATAATTTGATACACTTTGGTCTTTAATCATCTTAAAATGTGTGATATCAGGATTGACCGTTGCTACATTTCAGTAAAACACATAAAAAAAAATTAGGGATGGGACGATAGCTTGTTCCACCTTTGTAGCAGTTGCTGAGTCGAATCAGTGTATCTGCGCTAGTATCGAAGTCCTTCCAGTGACTGTGATGTTTGAAGCTTCGAAAAACTTCAATGAACCACTAAAGATGGGCAGGACTGATTTGAAGCTTGAGCACTGTTCCTTATCTCACTGACTATTTATGCCTCAGAGAATAAACTTCAACACGTCGGTTTAATAAATAAAAAGGGGGCATGACAGCAACATACGGGGATTAATGAAAGAAAGCTACATGATACTTTACATTATACAGGTGGCAAAAGGGTTACATACATGTATTTCCAAATCTAAACATCATTTAAAGAGACTCAATACTAAACAGCCTTGCGCTTCCAGCTGCCCTCCACAACCCTAAATAGGATACTAAACACAACCATTCAGAAGTGTCCCTTTAAAGGTAACCTACTTATTTAGCAAAGGAAGTGAGCTTCCCGCTTCCGTTAGTCAGACCATAATGGATTATACTGGACAAAGTGACAGTGGGTGAGCACATAACAGTCCTGAAAACATTTGTGGTTCAAATTCAGGGGGTTTAATGTACTTGCATATACAAGTACACTAAAAAAACAACTCAATAACATGTAATGAATATATGTAATAATATGCAATCTGATAGGGGTAGTGTAGCAGTTAGGGCACTGGACTAGTTATCAGAACGTCTGTGGTTTGAGCTCCCCCATTGCCAGGTTGATGGTGGGCCCATGAGCCCTTGAAACTCAACGGTTCAGAGCAATGTAAGAGATAAGTCATCTTGGATGAAGGCATTGTTCTTTTGAACATATTGTCTCATGTTAACAATTCACTCCACTTCAAGAGTCAGAATTCAGGGGTAAATTCTGGTCCTGATGTTGCTCAAGGGCTAAAAAATGAGAGGATGCATGAAATTTCAGGTGACGGATGATGCCTCACCTTCAGTAAAATATCCACAATCCTTTGCTGGTACTCTAGAGCCTGTTTGTCATTTTTGAAGTCCTCAAAGGTCTGAAATGAAAAGACAGTAAATATAACAGTTACAGGTTAGTTCTATGGCTGTTGATTGTTCGAAAAAAATAACACATTAATCAGACAACTTGTAATTATTCAAGCTTTTAGTAAATTATATTTTAATTATGGCTGTCGTTAATTACCATCATTAATGAGTGACATTTTAATTACATGAGTTAATCGCAACAATTAACACAATTATGTTAACAGCAATAGTTATTTCTGATTCTACAGATGTCCTTAGCAACCAGTTCAAATCATCATCTAAAGATCCACTCGTCTCAAAGAGTTTGACTCAATGAAGTGCCTTTAATATCCTCCCTACTGAGGTATCTGAGAATATAAATGGTAAATTCAGTTTAGATCGATTAAGCTTCAGAAGCATCCTTATTCGGTAATGGTCGCTCAGAATCTCTCAGACATTACTTCTCTCACAAAGAATGATAAACAAATAAATGTCTATTTATGCTCCTTCTAGATGTGCTCCTTCTAGATGAGACGGTGACCTGGCATGTTCCAAGAATTTCCGGACTTTCCGGACACAATGGACTTCACCAAAGACTGGACTGAGTAATACAGAACTCCAATATACAGGCTGGTTAACACAAAGTAATTTTGTCTTTTTGTGATTTGTCGAAATCCTGTGTATATAAAATCTCCTCCATTCCCCCGAAGAAGGACTAGTCCTGACCGTGTCTGGTTCCCCTCTAGGTTTCTCTGTGTTTTTTTGTCTGTTGGTCCCAAACTAATCTATTTTTTCCAAAATGTATTTGTAGCACCCACCAGAGCCAGGACATTGAGAAACTCGCGAGTGTCAAAGTGCAGCAAGGTCCGGATGTATGGATAGACCTCCTCCTCAACAGAAGTGGCCTCGACCGAATGCAGCCGAACCAGAAACTCAAACACCTAAAACATGAACAGCAAATGTTATAATTTCTTACACAGTTTGGTCTCATACATGACACAACTGGTACTTCCTGCTTACACAAGATTCATCCTCACGTGAGAGAAAGCGTTCTTCACTGCACTCATACGCCCCATTTTAAATGTTCTCAAGTGGTACCCTGTGTATCCCAAATCTGGTCATTTAACACTGTGTAAGAAGTAATATAGACCATATCTATATTTGCGATACCCAGCCCTAATTATAAAACAAGACAAACACGACATACACCTGTACCAAAACTTTTTCAAATTATTGGGATTTTAATAATAACCTAATAATAACCTAATTCTAACCTATAAAGCACTAAATGGTCTTGCTCCTCAGTATCTGAGTGAGCTTATTGAGCACTACAGTCCAGCACACTC
>JAYDZF010000011.1:7848550-7860655 GCA_034509105.1 Microcambeva barbata
AGAAAATGATTAAATAAATACCTATGCACATTATAGGTGTACATAATAGAGTGCTTTGTGAATTATATCACAAAATCGAAGATCACAAAGAATGCAGAGAGTTACGTGAAAGCTGCTTTATTATAAATGTCACCTTACATTATCTTGCAGGTTCCTTCTTGTTCATCTGCTGGTCTTCCTTAATGTTTAATATACGGTATTAACCTAAGCCCAACTCTCTCCTTCAAGCCAGTTAATTTAGAAGCTTTTTGAAGCGTGTGGTGGAAATGCCCTAATGTTATCCCATTTTCATAGACAAAACGACCGTTAAAAATGATTAAAGTAATTTTCCAACCGGGGCTAAGCGACATTTGGTCATGAGACTGTGCTGCCCCCTGCCGGTCAACTGTTTAGTAACAGCTAAAGTAAGAACAGGCTCGACATACATGTTAAGCACGGTTAGTCTCCTATGACCAATTTATTCTGCTCAAGGTTGCAGTGGGACCAGTTAAGTCTAGAAAATAAGAAAGCCTAGAAGTAAGTTGTGAGTAAATTAGAGCCCATCCGCCCATCAATATTTGATATGGAATTCCTAATTAAAGGTGTCGTAGTGATTGCAGTCCTGAAGGGTTTGTGATTTCTGACCTGAATGAGAGTTCAAACACGGAGCCGCCACTGTCGTTACACACAGCCAACGTTGGCAGATCTGTGAACTGAAAAAGACAAGAGGATTACGGAAGGCTTATAATGGCTTCACTCGCTTCACTTCTTCTCATCTCTTTACATCACGCACTAAATCATAAGAGAGGAACGTGGTCAGGCTGTACCTTGACGTGTAAAATAGCTGTGCCGGGTGGATGGGCATCTGTGATGGTGCGCAGGAGCTTCCCATTGGCCAGGTCCCACATTGTGATCTGAAAGAGACATGCTTCGAGTCACATTATTATGACTACCAGCTACCATCCGGTGTCCGCCATCTAGACAACTGTGGTGTGACTCGATAAGCTAGGGATGTAATGATACACTCGACCCACAATGTGATAGATGATTAATTGTAAGGTACTGGACTAGTAATCCAAAGGTCACCGGTTCAAAGCTAACCCTGCCAGGTTGCTGCTGTTGGGCCCAAGGCCATTGGCCCATATTGCTCAAACTGTATACTGTAACTGTACTGTCCTGTACTGTCCAGTCCTTTCATTACATTTTCAGCATTTAGCAGATGCCTTTATGCAAAGCGACTTACAGTAGTTACAGTATACAGTTTAAGCAATCAAAGGTTAAAGGCTTCACTCAAGGGCCCAACAGTGGCAACATTTGGATTACTAGTCCAGGACCTTAACCACTAGTCTACAGCTTTGTTTACAAAAATAAATAAAGCAACAGCACCCCCAGCTGTTTAAATTGAATATTCATCTCAAAAGAATCTCTGATTCCCAAGTGATTCGATTCATATTGTTTCTGGTCATTCCTAGTCATAATAATGTGACTCGACAGTATATTTGGAGGTTTCTTGTACGAACACACCTGTCCTTTGGCGAAGCCGCACAGCAGGCGTGTGCAGTCGTGGTTGATGCCGAGTGCCGACACGGCGCCGTACTCCGCCCCTGTCGCCGTGGAACCCAGACACAGCCTCAGGGCCTGGTTCTGATCTGACACACGACAGATATTTATTTATGACAGAGATGACTCGATATATCCAGCTGTTAAAGCAAAAGAAAGTGCAGCAGCTTAATAACACCATGACGCATCACAGTCAGCCGAGACACGAAACATGATACACGAATGATCTGCAAGACCTGCTAAATTAGGGGTGCCCGTACTTCTGTTGCATGGGATCTAATAAGTTTGTGAATTCTAGTTGCAAGGGTGACACCAAAATTGATGGTGAGGCCGAGTTCCGTTCATTGTCTTAAACCCCTTATCACAACTAGAGTCGCGGAGGGGTGCTGGAGCCTATCCCAGCTGTTCAACAGGTACAAGGCCCAAGGTAATAGCCAAGATGGGGCGCCAGTCCATTGCAGGTACCTACAAGACGATTCAGTGTCTCCAATCAACCTGGTCTTTGGACTGTGGGAGGAAACCAGAATACCCAGAGGAAACCCACGCAGACACTGGGAGAACATGCAAAGTCCACACAGAAAGGACCTATATCGCCCCACCTGGGGCTCAAATCCAGGACCTTTTTGCTGTGAGGCGACAGTGCTAGCAATTAGCCACTGTGTCGCCATCAAAAGCTAAGTGGCCACATTTTATGTCAATCCCGTTGACCTGTTTTAACAGTCCAACCAAAAACACCACGGCATGCACATGACTGGGTTAAGTACAGCAGCCCGGCTAATAGATCAGGAGTGTCAGGCATCAGTCCTGAAGGACGAGTTCAGGGCCCTCCAAAAACCGAGTGTGACAGCCCAGCATCCGATCAGCAATCAACTTATAAAGCACCGAATGCTCAATGATGACACAGCCACACAAGAGCATGCTGTAACATAGACCGAGAACTGTGACTGATGTTTCTATTCATCATGCCAGTGCTTTTACTTTACCTTTTCCTGATTATACAACCCAAGATGGAGCCAAATCCAAGAAAGCATTTCACAACAAATGAATATATACTAGCTTATTACTGGAACAGACATTTTCTTTATTTTGCTATTTGCTAGACATACACCAATCAGGCAAAACATTATAAGCACTGACGGATGACGTGAATAACACAGACTACCTCTTCATCACGGCACCTGGAAGTGGGTGGGATATATTAAGCAGCAAGTAAACATTTTATCCTCAAAGGCTGAAAGTAAAAACTTGATCAAGTTTGACGAGACCCAGACTGTAAAGGTTTGACGACAAGGTCAGAGCATCTCAAAAACTGCAGCTCTTGTGGGGTGTTCCTGACCTGCAGGGGTTTCTATCAAAAGCGGTACAATGAAGAAACTGAAAGAATGACAACAGGGTCTTGACCGGCTACACCTTACTGATGCATGTTGGGAGCGAAGGCTGGCTCGTAAACTAATGTAGATCGAATTGATTTTGGCAGTAGAGGAGGACTAACATAATATTAGGAATGTGGTCGTAATGTTGTGCCTGATCGTGTATTAGTATTACACTACTATATCTTTAACTATATAAGTTTCCACACTTTTATATATTGGTTGGAGGTTAAGAGGAAGAATTTTCATGTGATGTGAAAGCAGCGGCCGATCGAAAACATTTCTGGGCGGAATACTGATTCACACCGGTTTAAAAAACCTAAACAAGACCTAAACAGCACGGTGCTAAACTGTTGCTCTACGGTGTGGAGCACAGTCCACTCGTACTCCTAACTTTTACTTTTTTACTTATATTTTAATACCTGTACAGCTGTGTGTGCATACTAGTTTTCAGCCATCTACTTTTTCTCCAAACCCTCTAGAACTACACAAATCCTGCATGATCTGTGTTTTAAACATATTTATAATGCACGAAGATTTACAAATTTGCCATAAAAACTTTACTTGCAACCCAAACACAAAAACAAAACCAATAAACAGCATACATGAAAGTGTTAAAGATTTTAATTTCATAACTTCATCTCCTCTTAAGATTTATAGTTTCTTATTGGTTAATGTTTTTGGACCTCAGGCATAATTCATGTTTTAACCTCTCTAACAAAGTTAGCGCACTGTTTCAGAGAGGCTCAACCAAAGTGATTGGTGCCTTTTTGCTTGTATTTGTGGGGAAAAGTGTTAATTTACCCTTATTATCAATGTTAAAGTAATATATGGATACTCAAATGTATAATGTCATAGAATAGAATATATAGAATTGTGTTTTAAACAAATAACTTTATGATGACCAGATTGTTAGGTAATCATCTATTGTATATACAATAGACAGCAATTTTTTTAAACATGAACCTGTAAAACTGTGATCTTAAATTTGATGTGTGTGTGTGTGTGTGTTAAAGATCTTGCTCTAGGACCCAACAAAACCGGGATTTGAACCACCAATTTCACACCAACCCACAGCTGTTTCAACTAGCCCACCACCTAATATGTTTTGTTCTCCATGGCAATATATATTTTGCAATATACTTTACTAATTATTACTATTATTAATGTCAATTAAGCTTAATGTCCATATTAAATGCTGCCCTGTGTCTGGTATCCCTGGCAATGTTTTGAGGACATGTTTGGAGTTTGAACCATTAAATAAGCAATTATTTGCATTTTACCCCAATTCATTGGTTCTCTAGGAACATAATCCCTTCCAATTTTGGTGGTTTACTGTAGAGATAAAAGTGTGGAAACTTTTGAGAGAACGCTATACAGGTCAAACAACAAACACAGACTAAATCCATTTTTATTAAAATACAGAAATGATCTAATAAACAGGATTCATGGCCAAATATGGTTTCTTAATGCTTACCGAACACCAGAGCCAGACCATGCGAGGTCCCCACAGCAATAACGCTGGACACCGTCTGAAAACACAAGCAGCGTATTTGCACGTGTTTGTGGGAAGGGCTGGATCAAACACTAACAAAAGACTTAACCCAAATGACGCAAGACCAGAGATGCTTACTATTGCTGTGGGCAAGCCGGCATCTACTTTGTCCTAGAAAGAAAGAAAAATAGAACTAAGACATGTAATAATATTACAGGAGTATAAAGGAGTATTATCAAAGTGCACTGCGGCATGTGGGAGATTTTGAAAGCTCTAAACACAGACACTCACGGCGGCGGAGACGATCTGTGCTGAGATGCCTTTCAGCACACTGCGTCTCAGAACGGAGCCGTGAACCGAAGTATTAGTCTCTACTGGCTTCCTCCTCCTGCACACACACACACTAGGAACATAATCATGCATCAAGATAGTCATGTCACGTGTTGTGTAGGTGCAGCACCTCTTCAGGTGGGCGCGGTCTCCGCTGTCCGAACTGGCAAGTGAGGACGTCTCACAGGAATGTACATCCATGTTTTCCGTGTTCAGAAGACACGTGTCCTCCAGGACGAAGGGCTCGTCCTCATCCTCAGGCTACATCCATAACAAACCGAGCCATAAGTGAATGTATTAGATTCGTATTGTAAAGTATCATGACCCACAGGTCATCACGGCCCTATTATATTTCAAACAAAAAAACATAGAGAGCTTGTCGTTCAAGTGATATTAACAATAAAACTAAACTCAAACCCAGATTTAGCAGATGTGTTGTCTTTCATGGTCGTAAATAATACATTCCGGCAATAAATGTGTTATTGTAAGGTGTGGTTGGCATGCTGTGCAATATGGGGCACCTTCACATTTAATTGAGTTTGTTTGGCATTAATGAAAGGCATCGGTATTTCAGGCTAACTTAAAAATTGAAGTGAAAAGGTGGGACGAGGCATTGTTGTTTCGATGAGAATACATCGGCACATACATGAACAGTACTGACAGTCATGTAGTGAGAACTGTACAGCGACGTTTTGGACATTTTAATTAACCTATTGCTAACTGATTTATATTTACATTTTCAGCATTTAGCTGAAGTGTTATTCAAACTGACTAACATTAGTTACACTTTACAGTCTGTACAATTGACGGTTAAGGGCCTTGTTTAAAAGCTCAACAGTGGCAACCTGGCAGTGGTCTTTTGGATTACTAGTCCAATACCCTAACCACTAGGCTACAACTGGCCAATGAATTAGTGTATAATTGCTCGGACTGCCTAAATGCTACACAAATAAAAAATTAAACACAAACCATATTATCAAGTATATGGAAAACTTTTCATGCTTGCAAGTTAGGTGGAATTCAGCAACATCAATCTTGTGAGAATTTGCCTTTATGTATTTTGCTGTAAATTCTGTAGACAACTGAAAACACTCACCTCGTTCAGAATACTCTCTAGAGTTGGAGGTGTGTCGACTTGAGGGATGTCAAACTCCTTGTCATCAATCTGTAATGCATTTACATATACGTTTCTCAAGATCAGCTGTATGAAGACAAAGACAGACAAAGCCTGCCAGAGTTCGTCTATTTATTGACAGCTCGAACCTCCTTGTTAAACTGGGTAATTTCTATATCAGAGGATCTAAAAATGCAGCAGCATGACTGGTTCACAAGTTCCCTAACTGCTGTGACATCACTCCACTGCTGTCCCCTATTTTCTTCCTGTAGTGTTTCCCATTCCATTTAAAATGTTACTTTGGGAAATAAAGCATTCGTTGAACCAGTAATCCAACGCAACAGCCACCATGTCTTAGATCTGTGCTGTCGACCAGTCGGGGGCCTACACAGACACGACTGGCTGTGTGTTATGTTGAGGGATGGTCAACGGTTACTATTTACTGTTGTAATGAGAAAAATATATATATATAATATAATGCACAATTAGATCTATGGCTCAGGACCTGTTTACTGTCATCATCATGACGGTCATCCAATTTTCAACAAATGGGAGGAAACAGGAGCTCCCAGAGGAAACCCATCCAGATAGAAGACCTACATACAGAAAGAACCCAAACTGCTCCACCTAGTTTGGGAATTAAACCCATGGCCATCTAGCCAGTGGTCACTGTGATATCAAGGAATCAAAAGTCTATTTTGTTTGTAGGTGGTAAAGGTACTGGTAACTAGTTCAAGCTCGTTGAGAGTAGTCATTAATCCTCAATTGCTTAAAATGATACACAACCAATACTGCAAGGCCCACTTCACGATACTCGACTTTCCCAGTCGGTGAACGGTTCATAGGACTCATAGTCTCCTGCTCAGGAGTCATTCAGGTCAGGGTGCCTTCTTAGAATATTCAGCTGTTTTAAAATCTGATTTTGCTCTGGGCCAATCTCTCAGGGCGAGTTGTTCAGATCGCCAAGCGAATGACATGTTGTTCCCCAACTATCATACGGTCGTGTAGTGTGAACTAGTCATTGGTCAATCTGAATAAAAGCATCTGCTAAATTCCAAAAATGTAAACATTTACATATGAAGAAACATTATTGTACTATTTTTTTAACATAAAAAGGGAACCCTCAGAGCGCCTAAGATTTTATGCATCACATGTTCTCTCATATATACATCAAATATCTAATTACAAGTCTATCTGTATTTTATAAATCATATTTTTAAAGAAAGGTTGGGGTTTGAGAGTCAAGATATGCTACTGGGATACACAACAGATTAAATTCACAAGTAATTTATCTGGGCTCATGAGTTTTGAGGGTATTATTATGATTAAAGCCGTAAATAAAACTACAACTACAATCACAAATAAGAAGAATCGACACTATTTGTTAGCACTGCTATGCTAACACGCAGTGTACCCGTATCAGCTGATAGAAAGTGATCACACTTACGGCATCTATCTCCATTAAATTGTGCTGCGAAGAGGCAGAGAGCAGACTGCGAGTATCCGGAGATTCGGACATTGTAAAGACACGCTGCTCCGCTCACATAGGCAAATAAAACTGCATAAAAATGAATAAAATCACTCAATAACTGAACATTGACAACAACATCCTTCCTTCTCTTATCTGGATGAAAGCTGGAGCCTGAAAACGCCATCTGCTGGACTGGAGCGCGATCGGTTGCAGGCTAATTTCAGTTGTTTGCCGCCCACAGTATTTTACTGGCGGTAAGTCATTATAATTTTCAAAGGTTTAACATTTTCTGGACAGCTACCCAACTTAAACGCAAGTGTTTCTATATTTTCTGTCAAGATACAGACCAATGGTTTAACATTTAATTGAAATCACAACTCCACTACAACCACCCAGGTTCACAACTGTCATTTGCTTAACATTACAAATTAAATTCCACATGGAAAGATATAAGGGTGGCACTGTGGTTTAGTGGGTAGCACTGTTGCCTCAAAGCAAGAGGGATCTGGGTTCGATCCCCAGGTGGGGCAATCTAGGTCCTTTCTGTGTGGAGTTTGCATGTTCTCCCTGTGTCCACATAGTTTCCTCCGGGTACTCTGGTTTCTTCCCGCAGTCCAAAAACATGCTACCAGGTTGATTGGAGACACTGAATTGTCTTGTAGGTACCTGCGGTGGATTGGTGCCCCTTCCAAGATGTTGCCATGTGTCTTGCATCAGTTGAAGAGCTGAGATAGGCTCCAGCACCCCTCCCCGACCCTAATTAGGATAAGGGATTAAAGAGAATGAACTGAAAAGAGATCTATATTAGCATTTTAACAAATATATACATTTTCAAATTACACAAAATTATCTTACTCACAAATGTATTCAGATCCTTGGCCCCAAATCATAGTTAGACTTGACCTGTTTGCTTTATCCTTGTGATGCATCCAGAACCCTTTGCAATTACTTACTCATTCACTCACTCACATTCATAACCACTAATCCAGTCATTCAGCTTGTGGGGCGGTACAGTGGCTCAGTAGGTAGCACTGTGGCCTCACAGCAAGAAGGTCCCGGGGTTTGATGTCCACACACACACCCACACACACACACACACACACACACACACACACACACACACACACACACACACACCTATAGGGTAGTTCAGCATCTCCAATAACCTGTATATTTTTGTACTTTTGGAGGAACCAGATGGAACCCAGGACCAACCAAATCCAAGCATGAAAGTCCATCGAAATGTGTATTGATCTCCACAAACAAACTTTAGTAAGGCATACATTAGAGCAAGGATCTAAAGTCATTAAGGCTTTGACTACACACACATCTTATTTCTCCAGGCCATCAACATTTTAAAAATGACTACTCAAACATCCCTTAGGCTTAACCAATGCTTTTAACATTTGGCCTTTACAGCACATATGCACCTTATCTCTTTTGCACTATGTCCATAGTTCCCCTACAATATGTCATGGTCATGTGTCCACATACCACATACCACATAGCCATGTGTTGTTTACCGTATTTACCTGGGTCGCGTTAGAATGGCCAGTCAGTTTGTAAGGTTCTGCTGCCCTCGTGTGTGTAAAATCAGCAAGTGTCATAGCAGTAGCGTCTGTTTCCAAGCTTTAAATAAAGTAACTTAAGTCAATTTAATAATGCAATATTTTATTAATCTTTCCACCACTGGATCCCCTGGTCCTTTCTGTGCAGACACATTGGAGAACCAGGAACCTCACACTGCTTCTCCATTCTAATTACTTCTGTAATTACCAATAATAGCAGACTGGAGGACAATAATGTATGCTGCAGGTAGCTATGCCTGTTAGAGGGCATCCAGCTGACCCGTAGTAGAGCCCAGACTCAAACATGGAAGGTCGACTTTTCGAACTGCGCCACCGCCATCTTGACCATCTAATAGTCGAGTATAATGAGATTTAACAATTGAGGCATGATCAAGTCTTCATGACTGTGCCATTTTGTGCAGAAAAAACTGAGCAGAACCATGTCACTAGCGGAACAGTGCATGGCCCCCTTATTGTCTGGAAAAGAAAAGGACATTTGTGCATCAATTAATTACTCATGGTGCCAAAGTCGTCAAAAAAACCTAAAACATCTGTCATGTTTTACTGACAAGGCCTTGACTGAGTGGGGCTCTGTTTCAAATCTGTAGCATCTCTGGAACTGTGCAAGAACAAATTATCTATTGTATTAATCATCTGTGAACCTAATCACACCTGCTGTGTGTTCAGAATCCCATTGCTTTCATTTCAACTCCAGTGTGAACCACATGCAGATATCTGCAAGTAAAATGAACCTCGGTCGTGTTTACAGAAGCAGATGGATACTCAGAAATAGTTGGAGTGTACTTGGCCAGGGGAAACTGAGATGAGGCCAGCCAACATGGTATTTGCAGTAGATAAGAGGACAAACTCGACAATCGTCTAAGATTGACTGCCCCGCCAGAATCCTGACCTTTATTGTTTATCAAAGCCAAATGTGTGTTTGACTAGCTCTATCTGACTAGGCAATGGATCTGCTCAGAAGTTCACACCATTTATTTATGTGCTGGTCATGTTCTTCAAAAACATTTGTGTGTTAAGTACGAATTTGAATAATGCTCATATGCAAAAAATATTTTTAAAAAACAATCAACCAAAACACTCACTCACTTATACCACTTTCACACATGCACAGTAATCCAGAAATGTTCCAGAGTTTACCCAGAGGAGCTGTATGTGTGAACACGACCCGAATATTCATCCTGTAACACCACCACAAAATCCAACAGTGGCAAGCACTCTTCTTGACATCTCCAACATTGTTTGCGGCCATCATTTATGCTCAGCGTGAAATAACTTTCATCAGTGAACAGCATTGAGCTCCACTGTTCCCTGTAGTGTGTTAACAATGGTGAGTTTTACATGTAGTTGTAATAAGGACATAGAGGGAGTTCAGCTGGAGGAAGTCAGGGAGAGAGTATGCAGGCAGCGGAAGGTCAGGAGGAGAATCTGCAGGTAGAACCTTCTAGCAAAGAGGTTAGTCAGGGAGGAAACTGCACTTAAGTACGTATGACGATATACTGGATATTTTGGTAAATTATGCCTTAAGGTGCTGATGGGATGGATATGAGTCATATCATGCTGTTATCAATTTATGTGCTAATACTTTTGAAGGGATATTGGCTACTGAGAGTAAAGAAATGGTTACACTACCATGTTTGCCTTGTATGTCTTGAATATCACATCAATATCATTCTAAAGGCCAAAGGAACTAGAGATAATTTGTCACCACAGAAAAAAAACTTGATCCCACAATTTGTAAGTATATAATTCAACATATATATGGGGTTTAAATAATAAAATATGATTTTGCAGGGCTTTTTTAACTACTTATTGTATTGTTTATGTAATGTTTTATTATATTTTGTTACTTTATCTAGGAGTGTTTCATTTTTATGATAAAGGTTGACTGTTTTGCACACATCGTCTGATTTGTTCATTGCACAAATGCAAAGCAATGGTAAGGGAATAACATCAATCTGGCCACCTAGATTGGAACTTCTGCTGTAAATCTGTCAGCACACCACCATGATGCCAATTTAAACTCTGCATAATATATTCCCCCTAGTTCTAATAATTTCTTCCCTTTCTTTTAATATTTTAAATATAACAACCTGTAAGTGCATGGGGGTGGGGTTGAGTTCATGGGGGTGGGCCCAAACTGCATTTACAAACTGCATTTACAATTTTCAGCAGATGGCTTCATCCAAACTGACTTACATTAGTTACAGTATATGGTCTGAGCAATGAGGGTTAAGGGCCTTGCACAAGGGCCCAACAGCAGCAATCTAGCACTAGATCACTAGTCCAGTATCTTAACCACCAGGCTATTGCTTGCACCCACGGCTTCTTCAATCGATACAGTACGTGGTGAGGCTGGAGCCTATCCCAGCTTTTCAATGGGCACAGAGCACACAGTAACACCCTTGATGGGGTGCCAGTCAATTGCAAGGCAATTTACCTATAGGATATATAAGTGTTTAGTTAACCTGGCTGAATGTTTTTTGGACTCTGGGAGTTTCCCGAGGAAACCATCGCAGACACAGGGACAACTCAACAAACTCAACACAGAAAGGACCCGGACCGCCTCACTTGGGGATAGAACACAGGTCCTTCTTGCTGTCAGGTGACCCACTTAGACACCCTTTGTAGTGCTAGTTTGTTTGTTAAGGCAGTTATGGAAACACCGCTCAGATAAACTGTTGAACATCAGGTAGTCCATGCAACCAGGTATTTTTTTTCCAATTTCTCATTTTCAGGACATTTCAAGAGGCTTCTGTGCTGAGCAGATGCTGGCAGACACATAGACATGTGAAACGTGCCAGAGAGCTCATCGAAATTCCCAGAATCCCGCTATCACTTTGTAACTGGTCAGCTGGGCACTTTCCTAGCAGCCCCGGGGTGCATTGCGGTGGCGGTCACAGGGCCGGATAAATGGCAGGGTCCTAACTTGAGCTTACATGGAAGGGTAACTTTTTGCATTTTCACTATATAAAAATACGTTTCTGATTTAACATAATTCACACATTTTTATAGTATATAGAACCCATCAATATTTGTAATGTGCAATCTGAGACAATTGCATCACTTTTCGCACATTTAGATGTATACTTTTTTCATTGCAGTGAAATTTTGTTCTCCGCATTGAACCCAATCCGTGCAGTGAAACACACATATACACACTAGTGAACACTAGGGGGCAGTGAGCACACATGCCCGGA
>JAYDZF010000011.1:7860755-7887658 GCA_034509105.1 Microcambeva barbata
TGTTGCTGCTGGATTTTAGTCCAGTCAGATCAGAGCACACCTGATTTCAATAGTTTAATTAGCTGGTCTCAGTTAGAGAGCTGATCATGTGACCTCATGGGTTGGTTGGAACAAAGACCAGCAGCCACACGGTCCTTTATGGATCCAGTTTGACACCCCTGCCCTAGTTGAAGCAGATTGCAGCCAGTTTAATTAAGATCCTTAATAAAGGATGTTTAGATCTGCGTTTCAATTTGATACAATATTGGTGATTCCTGGTTTGCAATATATTGTCTGTTTTATTAGTATTTTAGCTTAATCTTTTATACTCTTGGTTACATTCACAATAGACACAAGTTAGTTATCTCATCAGTTTATATCAAACACAGTCATGGACATTTAGCCACGCCCTGATTTGCAAAAGAAATCATGGACAACATGTGGGTGCCTTGATAAATGTGATTTTTCCACTAACACACAAGGGCTGAGATTCTGAACTGAGATTATTACCACCGGATAATAATCCGGAAATGTCATCTAATCACAAGGGCGGAACAACCGGACTATGAGTTGGAGGTTAATAAATATTTTTTACAGTGCAGTGTCGGTCTTATGTTTTGATAAGAGTGATAAGGTCAGAAATACTGAAAATGGGTTTGCCGATGTATTGATATAGAAAATAATATCCACAATGTCCGTCGCACATTGTTAGAAGTTTGTATCATTGGCTGTAGTTTGACACCACACTCATTGCCAATCAACCAACTGATTTCCATATCTCTAGCATGCTAGATCTTTCCCTTCAGTTGATTCTAATCCAGTTCCCAAAGAGAAAGAAAGGTCAAAAGGGTTTTGCTGGAGACGTGTCTGGTTTGAGCGTTGGGTATCAATTCCAGTAAAACATTTTTAAGTTAAGTTAATCAGAAATTCTGTCTCATGTATTTGCTGTTTGATTTATTTTAGAGTTGTATTATTTGGTATTGTTCCAATATCCAAAAAAGTAAAACCTTTCTATTCGCCTAGATTCTTTAAATTCTATATTATTACTTGGCATGAGTTAAACTGATAAAGCAAAATCACCAAGTTACTGCCCATTATGGCTGTCGAGACTCAGAGCCAGCTCAACAAAAACGCCAGTCTGTCAGGGAACATTAACATCTATAAAAGACGAATGTCTCCTCAGCTTCCTATGTGAACATTCTCCCAAGCAATGCTTATGTAACTACTCTAGTCAGTGTGAGTTTGTTAACAAAGCAGCGATGTTAGCAAGTATGAGCGTAGGCAACTTTGGTAAGAATTACCATAACAGGTCATTTAAAATGATTATCCAAACGTCATGGTTCTTCAAAAGGTTTCTAAACGTTTCAACTCGATTTATTAAGAATGTTCAAGAACAAATGACTTCTTTACATGGACCTCTTCCTTTGTGTTGCATTTTGTCATATTATTTTAATGGCATTAGCAAAATGTTTTCTTTTGGGTTGAGGGTGACGCTGCTGCTTTCACATCATCACATGAATCAAATCAAATGGCATTAAATCCAGACTATAAGCTCTCTCAGGTATGATTACTACTTGGGTTCATAGATGCTGTTAATGCCATACTATAACCCCAACCTGTGTGTGTCGCATTGCAGAAATGATACTTCATACTTCATTCAATAAGTATGTTCAGTTCAGTTCATTGTCTTTAACCCCTTATCCTAATCAGGGACTGTAAGGGTGCTGGAGCCTATCCGAGCTCTTCAACGAGCACAAGGCCCATGGTAACACCCTGGATGGGGCGCCAGTCCAACTCCTACAGGACAATTCAGTGTCTCCAATCAACCTGGTAGCATGTCTTTGGACTGTGGGAGGAAACCGTATTACCTGAAGGAAACCCACACAGACACGGAGAGAACATGCACAGAAAGGACTCAAATCACCCCACTTGAGGATTGAACCCAGGACCTTCTTGCTGTGAGGCGACAGTGCTACCCACTAAGCCAACGTGGGTAGCAAAAAAAATCTATAATAAAGCGTAGTTGTTGTAAATCAATCTTACTTCAAAACATTATTAATTAACTTAACGTGTTGTGCATTTTTTCAAGTCCATGCAAACTTTTACTCCAGGTATTAAGAATTTCAAAAATGAAGACTGGTATCTCTCTTAACTGTAAAGCTACAATAGTGAAGTGATGCGTCTTCAACACAGAAGAATCTTCTTTACTTTGTAAGTGTGTTTGTTTTAACACTTAGCCTCACTTCTCTAGTTCCTTATATTCTCCAGTGTCTTATATTCTAATCTTTTATTTATCGTTTGCTGCTCTTCTCACTCGTCTCCATGTCACCTGCTCTCACTGTCCTGTCAGCATCATCAAGCTCTCTCTCCTTTCTGAAAGCACCAGAAAAAACATGAAATAAATATTCACAGTAAAAGTGGTATTTTTTTTTACAAATGATTCATCTCAAGTAACACTGATTCATCTCCCGGATGAGTGACAACTGAACATCAATGCAATCCTTTATCTTCCTCATTGTGATGGCTATGAAAACACTTGATGACACAACAGTAATACTGCTATTAATCACAAGCAAGTGTGGCACAGTGACTCTGTTGGTTGGGATTTATTTTTAAGTTGGGCAGTACGGGTCATTTCTGTGTGGAGTTTGAATGTTCTCCCAAAGTCTGCATGGGTTTCCTCTGGATTCTCCGATTTCCTCCCACAGTCCTAAAACGTGCAGCCAATTTAATTTAAGACACTAAAAGACATGCTACCAGGTTGATTGGAGACACTGTAGGTGCCTGTGATGGACTGGCACCCCAACCAGGGTGTTACCTTGTGCCTGGCTGGGATAGGCTCCAGCACCCCTCCGTGACTCTAATTAGGATAAAGGATTGAAGACAACAAACTGAAATGAACTCTTAATGTGGCTTCTACTATTTAAATATTTCATCTTTCTAACTACCTATTCACCTTTATGTCATAGATACACACCACTGTCCAAAAACATGCAGCCAGGTTAATTGAAGGAACAGTGTTTGGTGTTAGACTTCTACTGAAATGGATAACTGCCGTGTGCCTGTCATGAATGTAACCGAAATGTAAAGACATCCCAATAAAAAAAATAATAATTTTACTATATGTCACTTGAAATTGGATTTCAACTTTTTTTTCCTTCGTTGGTCCAAGCCTGGCTCGAACCCAAAACACATGATTACACTGCACGTGCGAATGCCCCTCCCCACATCACCCGCCTTTGATGGCTTGCATCATGTAGAGGCGGGGAGGGAGGAACAGAGAAAGGAGAGGCTCTCTGGATGCTTGAGCTGGCGGCTGGAAGCTGGAGCTGTCCCAGGCAGACATGGTGCTGAAACCCGCGAGGCCGGGAACACGCGCTGTACATGTTCGTCCACGCGCGAGTTTCCCTTTCTCTCTGCTGGATCAGTCTGCAGCGTGCAGGTTTCGAGCAACACAGGAAAAACACACAATGACGGAACAGCGGTGAGGAACGAGGATCAAAACAGCTTCATCCATTCCTCCATCCCCCATCATTTTTTCTTTGATGACGGTGAAGCTCACGATGCAGCATTGATTGATGTCTGAGATGCACGAGACCACACGACGGGCCGGACCGGTTCCAAGGAAGATCTTTACAGATACCGGGACCTGCAACTTGACACTATGTGGACTAAATGAGTGGACATTCAGGTTTAGTACAGGAGCACGCACAGCGACCCAAGACTCTTTTTGTTGGTCAGTAATAGCGGGGATGCGGAACAGGATCGCCTGCAAACACGATTTTGCATTAGTCAGCTCTTACAATATCGTCTTTCACTTACTGGAATTCAGATTTCTCGTGCCGTTTCGATCAGACTCATAAGTAATTTGATTATCTCTTTTGTAGTTTGTTATTTTAGGGGACTACGCACTGAAGCTACAGGAACCCTGAATTTTGGAAATATGTATTCCTGAAACCTGCAATCATTATATAAACTATAGGCTTCATTTAGAAGCCAAGCTATAGAATATTGAGGCCAAATTAAAAATAATTAAAATAATTAATTCAATTTCCTCAGATAATCAAAAAATAAACAGCAAAGTGAGTTAAATGGAAATTAATTAAGGGTTAAATTGTGAATCGGACAGCTTGGATCCCAAACAGAGAGAGACAAAGCTGACAGTGAGATCTCTGGGCTTTTTAACAAGCCTAAGCCACTTAAAATGTAAGCGTGAGTTTGGAAGTCGATTCTATCTTTACTTGAACGTGCTAGTGAAAGTCAGATAAATCGAATAGATATTTAACACAAATGAGATTTTAATTTTGAAGTGGGGTATTGAGCTAAAGAGTAAAAAGATTTTATGATCTGAAGAAATTTTAAAGTGGACAAGTGACATAGCTGCGAGCAATTTTCACGAGTGCAACTCTACCCATGAACAGCGAGACAGAGCTGACAGTGACGTGCATCCTAGACCACAAACAACAGTGACAATGTTGTGAGGCAATTCAGATTGGAACAGTTGAAAGTGGAATAACTGCAGGCTAACGTGAGACAGCTATATACTTTTAAAATTTGATTTTATTATACACTTTGGAGCGATGCGGTACAAATAGGACATTAATTTTTAGATCGCATAAACATTAATGAGGCAGCAAGAATGAACTAGGGCCAGTTGTGAGACATATTAGTCTATTAAAACCTTTAAGTGAGGCAGCTGAGAGTGAGACAGAAAGCGATAATAATTAAAAAAGAGAGACACTGTTTGGCGTGAGACCCATTTTAGAGTAAGACGGGGTGTGCAGCTCGTACAGAATAACGGGTGACGGTTATATTCAGTATGACTCCAATTTTAAAAACAAACTTTTCAACGGACGGAGACACGGAGACCGTTACAGCATAGTTAGCTTTAGCATTGTAGCCTCCTGGACTTACGTTCACCTGCACGTTAAGTTCGCCTCACCTCAGCTCACCTCAGCTTACGTACATCTGCTCTGTTATTGCTAAGCTAACTGTTAGCCTCGTCCTGCCGCTCGCCGTGCCCGGTTCAGCGCTAAAAGCGGGCACATGTGGAGCGCTGTCGGTGCCGGTGTTGGATGGTGCTGGAGACCGCTGAGCCGTTCACCGATGCTGCGGCGCCACGGCAAGCAGAAAGGCCGCCGCTGTCGCGTCTTGTTCAGTGACCTGAAGGCTTTCCTGCTCAGGCCCCCGCCAACGCCACCGGCTCCGGCCGCCATGAAGAGAGCGCCGAGCCCCAGCGGCGAATCTCCGGCTGCTCAGACGCCGCCGGAGGAGCGCGAGGATTCGGACTGGGCTCGGGAACCGCCTCGGGAAGTGGACAGTCCGGACGGAGGCAGTTCCTCGGATGACTGCACGAAACAGAAACTGGATGAGAGGGGATCTCTAGAGAGCTGTGCGAGCGGAGCCCGGACCCCGCTGTGTCGGATCTGCTTTCAGGGAGCTGATCAGGTAAGAGGCCTGCAAACACGCCACAAAACAGGATCCAACCATTTCTGCTTATTCTGGAAAATTAATATTAATGTGCGCTAAGATGTATTACAGTTGCACTGAATGTACAGTTTCATGTCCAGTTCCAACTTAAGGGCGCAAGACCAGACCGGGACCTTTTGTGACCCTAGTCAGCATTAAGCTTGCATTAAAAATACTAAATTAAATTCTAAACAGTTACAAATGAGCAATGCAAAATAATGAAAATTAGGAGAATTTGTTTTTTATTAGGTTTTTTAACTGGTTACATTCATTACACAAGTTTGGACATTTTTGTACCTCTGATTTACCCAAATAACCCCACTGCATGTTTTTGGACTGTGGGAGAAAACCAGAGTAAACCCACACAGACAGGGGAAGAACATGCAAACTCCACACAGTAATACCCGGACCTCCCCACCTGGACCTTTGTGCGGTGTTAAGACCCTATTACTATTGTTCATACATGTTATCATTAGGGTGGCATCACAGCAAGAAGGTCCTGTGTAGAAACCTCTGGTTTGTATGTTCTTCCTGTGTCTGTGTGGGTTTCGACCAGGTTCTCCAGTTTCCATCAACATCCCAATAACATGTAGTCAGGTTTACTGAAGACTGAATTTTCCTATAGGTAAACGTGTGTGTCCTGTAATAGATTGGCCAAGGTGCTTTGCACTGAGTGGAAAGCTGGGATAGGCTCCAGAAGCTGCCTCTGATAGTACAAGCTCATGGAGCTCATGTCATGTTTTTTTTAAATATTTTTTTTTGGTGGTGGCATCATAAATAAATTAAAGCCCTCTTAAATAAAACAAGTAGTCTTGGTGCTGCTCACCTCTGTATAAGTGTAGTCTTCCTATTATCATTCCCTTACAAAAACATTCCACTCAGTAGACCAGCTTCTGTAGACTTCCATTAAGTGGATGTGCGTGGGTGAGTAAGTGAGCATAAAATGCAATGTTGAAGTCATCCGGTCCAGACAGTATCTCCTCTTTGCTCCAGTTTGCAATCTTGATGAGAATAATAACTCTTTCCATGTTGGCATGTTCTCCACACTTACATTTTCTGCATTTTCCAAAGCGTTGTTTTTTAGTACTGTTAGTATAAAAGGGATTCAGGGCTTCAAAAGCCTTAAAAGTTGACCTTGAACCTGCATACTTTGTATCATAAGTCCAGGACCTTAACCATTATACCTTCTCATGTCTGTGTGGGTTTCCACCTGGACGGTCCGGTTCATTCCCACAGTCCAAAATTCCCCTTCATAATTCAAGAGAAGTGAATTTGAGATTGATCATGACTGTTAACCGATGAATCGTGTGTAACCAGTGTGTATAACATGATATTAAAATTGTAATAAATACTTAAAGAAGATATTAACTCATCCTTATTATGAACACGATTACTATTCAGTTGAGCATGTACAATTCTTTTCAAGTTTTACTCATCCTAACCAACTGGTCTTGATTGGTTCAGCTTAAAAATGTTCTGCACAGATCCGAAAGACAAACCCATAATTATGTGGCTACTTTTCTCAAATGCTTAATGAAATGGTTTTCAACTGAATTTGTTTTTGTCGTAATATGACTTACTTGCAGCCTAGCTTAAACACAAATTCACTGAACTCAAGCCACCTTTAATTTATTCTCCATTTTGTTATAAGTCTGCTTTATCCTGGTCATATCAAGACCACCTTCTAAGAAATCACCAGGTGCGACACACCTTAGATAGGGTGGCGGTCCGTTGCAGGGCCAGACATCTTGGATCTGAGCAGTAGTCTAGCATGATTTACTTTCAGAGATTTGTTCACTGTTTAAAGGGTCTGAATGCTGGATTGTTGTAAGGATGGCTTGAAGTTATTCAGGTACTCAGGTGGTACAGCAGTGCATTACTTTACCCCAAGATAACTGATATATGGGTTCCAATCTCAGACCCATACTAAAACATATGACCAGGGTTTTCCAGTGGTAAACTATCAGTGATAAAAAATAAAAATCCTGATTTGTTAACGAATTGAATCTTATGACTGTGCACAGAGTGGCTCAGAGGCTCAGTAAGTAGCAATGGTAGAAGAAGAAGGTCTTTATTTGTCATTACACATATACAGATGTACAGTACAACAAAATTCTTTCTTCGCATATCCCAACTTTGGAAGCTGGGGTCAGAGTGCAGGGTCAGCCATCATACAGCGCCCCTGGAGCAGTGAGGGTTAAGGGTCTTGCTCAAGGACCCAACAGTGGCTGCATAGCAGAGGCGGGATTAGAACCGCCAATCTCTGGTTGATAGTCCAAAGCTCTACCCACTAAGCTACCACTGTCCCTGGTAGCAAGATGGTCCAGAGTATGATTCCCAGGTGGGACTCCCAGTGATTCTGCCATAGTTCTAAAACATGCAGTCAGCTTAACTGGAGACAATGAATGAACACAGAGTGCCTGCCCTGTGATGAACTGCCACCCTGTCCAGGGTGTTTCTGTGTGCCTTGCGCCTATTGAAAGGCTGAGATAGGATACATTCTCATGTTTTAACTGAGAAGCTTCTCAGCTCATGTACTGGAAGAAACTCTCTTGACCAGAAGTGCTCTTGGCCGGTTGGGTGCCTATACATATAATAGTTAACTGATCCTGTGAAAGGAATGTTAGAGGATTTTGTTAGGGAAGTCACAATAGTCGTGATTCTTCTGGACAAAAGTGGTAAAGGTCAATTGTAGTAAAAAATACTACTGGGAAATATGACTGGGTGATTGGATATGACTAGTTTAGGGAAATACTTTTAATGATGTAATGTAGTGATATCTTGTGTGTGTGTCTTTGCTCTCATGTCCACACATTGTACACATTTCCATCTCAGTGGTTTTATGAGAGTGGTATTTGTCCTTAACCCTCATGGTCTTTTGCCAACTGGTCACTGATCCCATTATGTAAAGGTTAGCCGGGTGCCCCTCGGAGGCATACGACTCTGATGATACACACCCTGAAGCATCTATAAATTCCTGCTCGGCCAGACTGCACAATAGGTCAAGTGGATGTGAGTATAACAGAGAGAAAGGTAGAGAGAAGTCCAAATTACTTTTATTTAAGTTTGAATTACTTTGAGAAGTTGTTTATTTGTTTATTAGGGATGTAATGATACACTCCTACCCATTATCTGATATGATTCACGATACCAGGTTCACAATACATTTGTTTCCCCGTTCTTTTAAAATTAAAATTACATTGGAGAGAAATAATTTTATTTGGTATTAACTTAACAAAGTTTCCCTTTACCATTTATCGTTAGAAAAAATATTCATTTAAACAATCATTGTCTTCTTGCTGTGAGTATTACACACTAAGCCACTGTGTCACCCTACTTTGAGAATAATGTTAAAATGACTGAGTTAAAGGAACTTTTGAGAATGAAGTCGAATAAAGTCTTTTGCATAAAATAAGGGATGTTCATGATTTGGTCAAATACTTTCGTATCGGTTTCACAATATAAAAAATCCCTGCACATCAGACATCTATTTATAAGAGCGTGCACCACTAGTACACTCACCACGTGCGTCTTCGCCTGAGGCAAAGCAATAATAAAAATCATGTTTTTAATAATGCCTCGGCTGGTACCACTGTTGCCTTGGAGCAAGAAGGTTCATGTCAGTGTAACTGATGATGGATAGTAGTGATAAGTGCAGACTTCTGGGTGTGGTCAAAAGTGAGACAGCATTTAACGTTGTCCTGTGTGTGCTCACGAGAAGGAGACTCGTTCCAAAACCTAGACACCTTATAATCCATTCTCCAATAACTGACCTCCATATATTGACGCTATATTCAGCAGAGAATGAGTTGGCATCAGATGCTTTCTCATTCAGGAAGGACAATAAAAAAGAAACTTGGCAGCCAATGTGGGGCGAAAAGCAAAGTTGTTTTCTCATGTTAATAAATTAAAGCGATGATTTAATAGAACACTCAATAGTTAGACAGCTGCCGAGGTAGACAGCCAGGAAGCGAGGCAGCTCACTACACACCCTCTGACTGCAGTGTGTGGATCTACTATGGAGAACAAAGAGTGCCTACTGCTTCTATAACTTAGTGTTCATACGGCATCCCTGCTCACAAAATTAAAAATAATTTAATAATTAAATGTTAATTTCTAATGCAAATAAATTATTATTGATTTTTTTATTTTATTTACATGTATAATGTGTATTTACTTGCAAATTCAAACTTGAAAGACAATTTAACTGTTTTCTGTACACTGAGAGAGAAGTTAGTTGTTAGATCAGGGGTGCCCAAATAATTACTTATAAGGGGTTAAAATGTCATTGAAGAGCCAGAGGCCATAACGAAAAAGTTATGGTGTTTTAATATTGCGTTAAATTAATCAGTTCAGTTCATTTTCTTTAACCTCTTATCCTAATTATGGTCGGGGAGTCGTGCTGCAGCCTATCCCAGCTCTTCATCGGGCGCAAGGCACAAGGTAACACCCTGGATGGGGCGCCAGTCCATCACACGTACCTACAGTGTCCCCAATCAACCTTGAAGCATGTCTTTGGACTGTGGGAGGAAACCGGAGTACCTGGAGGAAACCCACATGGACACGGGGAGAACAAGCAAACTCCACACAGACAGGACCTAGATCACCCCACCCCGGGATCGAACCCAGGACCTTCTCGGTGTGAGGTGACAGTGCAACCCATTAAGCCACCATGCTGCCCCATTAAATTAATATAACACATATTTGTTATATAAAACACCACAGTTGTTTTATTCTAATGACCAGTGCTTTAGCTGAATTAATGAAACATTTTAGGAGGAGTGAAAACATTTGAAATGTACATTTGTAAAGAAAACCATGCAAAGAAAAATATTCTCTCTGAAAGAAGACAAGATTTAGAGTTGATCCGTACACCACTGCTTCACATGCTGTAATTAACAGCTTCACAAGAATAAAACCAAGAATCGCCTGTAAATCAACCTTTTGACCGGTTGTGAGGAGGTCCAGTTTATATTCCGATCGCCCTTATTTATATTTCAAGCCGCTAAAATAATGTGTTTTCCCCAACTATCTACAACAACTGGTGGGGTCTGCGTAAAACTGCCCATTCTGGCAACCTGAGTCTTACTGCTGAGTCATCCCTGCTGCCTGACTTCGATCTTGGAAAAAAAAAGAGAGACAATGGACCTTTGGCTCAAAGGCCCCAAATTAGGCAGCCCTGGTCTATGGTGCTGTGTCACCTCATCCTCCTGGTTTGAATGGCAAAGTGCTAGTAAATGAAACCCACTGTCTACCATGTGTTTAAGTAATTTGTTTGGATAGCTTGACTTATAAATTAAAGACTTGTTAGGGCACCACAGCTTTCACGAAATAATGGATTCGATTTGATTAATAACCATGTGCTACGGTGGGGCATATGTATTTCAAGCTAGCATACCAAAATCACCAAATCTGCCATCCAGGTGGACTGAACGCTGACAAGAACAACGATTGGCTGTTGTTCACATAGGATAGAAAAGCCATATTGGGATTCCACATAACTGAGTGAATTATGACCTCTGCTTGAATGATGTTTCCAGAATATATAAACTCATCCCATGCAGATGAGAAGATGCAGTTGGCTACTACACCTGTCTCGGCAGGGGAGTTTGTCAGTCACACTCAGTTAGTGTGGGGATAGGCATTCTTAGAGAAGTCATTGGATTCACTAAGGAGAAATGCATTTAAAAAAAGAGAGAAATTCTCACAAAATGTCAATTCACAGTGTGAATTTTGTGATTGATCAATTTATATTCCTTGACTAGACACTGACACATTCTCTGTGTATTTTTAACATTTTCCTTCAAGCCACAAAGTGAGATCTGCTAAAAGGAAAGGTTCACTTTTGCACAGCACTCTGTCTCTATGCAGATTAAAACCCTTATACCCTAATCCCATTGAGTCCTGAAACCTGGAGTCTCATCAAACACTTTAATCCTGTCAAAGAGCTAAAAGAAAAGAAAGAAAAAAGGCAAAACACTAAGGATGCAATATATTTTTTAAATGACAAATTTACAGACAAATTGACAAAGAAATAAATAATTTCCTCATTTCTCTTTAAAAACATGATTAAATTCTTTCATTTGGCTCCACGGTGGCTTAGTGGGTGGCACTGTCGCCTCACGGCGAGAAGGATCTGGGTTCGATCCCCGTGTGGGGCGATCTATGTCCTTTCTGTGTGGAGTTTGCATGTTGTCCACGTGTCTGTGTGGGTTTCCTCCAGGGACTCCGGCGATAAACTGGCGCCCTATCCAGGGTGTTACTGTGTGCCTTGTGCCCGATGAAGAGCTGGGATAGGCTCCAGCACCCCTCCATGACTCTAATAAGGATAAGGGGTTAAAGACAATAATGATGATGATTATTATCTTTTATTCATCAAAATAATGAAAACACTTTGCAAATAAATTCTGAATTAAACCCTGAACCTGGCAACCAGGCATAGTTGAGGGTGAAACCACACATGAAACCACAAACCAGTGGACCACACACTATACCTGTGGAAAATTTGGATTTGGCGTGGAATAGTCCTGTGATTAAATGTCTTGGTGTCATTTACAAATATTAGTTTTTCACAGATGTTCATAAGGTATGCATCGATGACATGAGTGTTGGAATCTCTGCTGTTACATCTGCCGGTCTGGCATCTACACCATTATTGGCTATGTCTCCGGAACAGGTGGTGTCAACCTATCCAGGATTATTCCTTCCGCCCAGTGTGTTCAAATCTTCCCCTGAACAAAAAAGAACACTATGTATGACTGAACACATTATCTAATGTAAATCGCTTTTACACTCTCTAGAATTAAACCCCAGACCCCATTTTTAGGTGAACCACAAATCAATACCTTGGACTGCACCCTAGATTAAAAACTGGAGGATCCAAACAAAGCAATTATTCAATTTTAACCAGATCGAATTCAGAGCTTGTCGTGAGAAATGAACTCAGGTCTGCACTCCAAACTGAAACCTGCTGATCGCCTTTTGGAGACTTCTTTGGGTCCTCTTGTATACACATTGGGTGTGTTCGAAAACCTACTCACCTGCCTCACTCTCTTACTGACTAGATATGCAGCTACTTCAGTAGAAATTATTATAATTTATAATAAATGAATATAATTAGACACTGACTTCATCTGTGTTAGGAATAAAGCTGATTTGAAGTTATATAATCACATGATTCATATGTGTTTGGCCGCTTCCTTGTTATCAGTGCCTCATGAAGTATGGAAACCAGATGTTTACACCAGTATAGAATAAAGAACCTTTTTAAAATTGACAGCGCACATAGCTCATCAATCTGAAAAACCATGTCATGATGCATAGACCACTTTAAGCATGGAAATGAAAAATATGGATGTTTTTTTTACACAAAAAGGAACTTCCTCAGAAATAAAACGGCATCTATTATTAATAAAACATATTCCCAAATGCAGCATTTTATTTTATTAAAGAGATATAATCGATTTATTTATTATACTTTCTTAATCACTTGGGCCATGGCACCCGGGGAGCAGTTAGAGGTTAGGTGCCTTGCTCAAGGGTACTTCAGTCATGACCTGTCAGATCTGCGAATCGAACTGTCAACCTTCTGATCACAAGCCCAGTTCTCTAACCACCAGGCCACGGCTGCCTCAACAAAATGAAGCAGCCATGATTTGTCTTCAGTTTAATGCTGTTTTTTAAAAACAATCATGAGACCAGTATTGTGAATGGCATATCACTGTGCTGTATTGTTACATTCCTATAATTTACACTTACGTTCATATTTTGATTGCCAGTTTGCCTTCTTAAAGACATAACGTGAGCTTAAAGACACCCCAGTCAGTTCCTATTCAGTTCTGAATAAACAATTGCAAAGCAGAGCAGAGCTGTATTCATGTCTAATAATTACATTCTAATAATAACAGGATAACAGAAGCACGTCTTGTCACTTAGCAAATAGGCTAACCATGTTTTCTACAAAGGAGGAGTCGTTCTACCGACTGCCTTTTTGTGTCAGCCACCCACACAGTAAAGCTGTGCTGGATTGTGTTGAAACTATTTTCAACAGGACTACAGAATACTGGAGATTTGTGGTGTCTGTTTACAAGTTTTGAGCTCTGCTACAGACCGGGCCATTTTTTTTATTTATTAAGTTTTAATAAATAACGTAATGAAAATAAAAGGCATTGTATCCCCCATCACACTCGGTTACTTAAGTCATGTTTTAGCTGCTTTAGACTTTGGTAACCTTGGTAATACAGGTGGAGCCAACTAAAGCTAAGATTATCTATATGAGGAAAATTAGCTGGAGCCAATTAAAGCTTAGATTATTTAAATAAGGAAACTTTCTTTATTTGTAGTTTTTATATTTTGTTGGAGAGCTTTTAATTTTTTTCACACAATAAGGTAGCAGCGTTATTTGCAAAATTATTTGGCATAGTTTGTCCCTACCTCAGAAATAAAAAGACATTCATTGTTTGGATCAATAAAATATAAATCACAAAAAGTCACAAAGTTTCATTTTGTTTAAAAGAAATCAGAAAAAAAGCCAGAATTAGAATTGTATCACATTAGGGGTGGAGTGTGGTCAAGATTCATTCAAGTCACATTTTAGCCTAGCCACATAGTGCACAAATGTAGTCCTGACTAAATCCATGGACGGTAAACACTGGAAAACGTGTGTGAAGCTCTGGGCTGAAAGCTTGTGCCTGTGTGGCAAAAATCCAAAAGTCCCCAGTCAGATTGTGTGTGTGTGCTATTTAAAACCTTGTGAGCTCAAAGGAGCCTTATTTCTAAGTTATAAACTGACTGAATAAAGCAGGACCACTTGATGCTTCCTTAGCAGTGAAGGCAATGCCAGCATTCAGAAATAAATAATTTAATCATTTCAATAAATGAATGATAATCACAAATGGCACACTATGGAAATAGTTAGCTGGCACGCTTTGGATTTAATGGCCTGAGGCTAACTGTTAGCTTACTAAGTGAATACTGTGAGTACGTATCTCAGTGTAAGTACTTTGTTTAAATAACCTGCCTTATCAGTTTATGTCGTCTTAGGATCCTCACATCTTAGGCAGTAAACTACAAGGCTCAAATCCAATATTCACAGTTGGGTAATGGTGAAGCCTCAAACAAAACCGAAATCACTGAATCCTGTTTTAGAAAATCCTAATAAACGTTTTCTATGTTCTCCTGCAGGGGGAGCTCTTGAGTCCGTGTCGCTGCAGTGGCTCGGTGCGTTGCACTCACGAGCCGTGTTTGATAAAGTGGATCAGTGAGAGAGGATCGTGGAGCTGTGAGCTCTGCTACTACAAGTACCAGGTCATTGCCATCAGCACCAAGAACCCACTACAGGTGATCTACTGCAAGTCACAAGCAGAAGTGTAAAAAATACGGCCCGCGGGACAAATTCGAGAGCTTAAAAGCTGTCCGAGCATTGTGAAGGTTCGAGTAGTGACGGCGATGTACCCATTTACATCATAGTCATGGCAACAAACTTTGACCTTAGCTGTGAGAAGACTTACATTTTAGTGGTAGAAGAACGCAACGTAAATAATAATAAACAGAATTTCATTATCTTGCAATACAATACAGATGAGTTGTGTGGGGTAGACATTTAATTCTCATCAGTTTAGTGAATATGTTCTACCTTTCCGTCACAAATCTACTTAATTAGTATTTGTACACAAAATGTTTTAATTGTTTGTATTTTGTAGTCTTACCTTCACATTCTGGTGCACACAGTGTACAGTACAGCAGTTAAACCAACCGAAATGTATTCTGGAGCAAGTTGTCTGTCTAGCTGAGAAGTCAAATAGATCACCACCACTAGACGGTTTAAAATGTTAACAAATAATCCCAAATTTAACAAGAAGAGTAAATTAAAGCAGACAGAAGGAAATTTAATGAAATGAAACAGAGTAAAATAAACAGTGCTTTTATTGATTTAATGGATGATAGAAAATTTTTCTTTTTAGGAGCAGAAATATTTGAACAAATGTACATTTGTAATGAAAACCACGCAAAGCAAAATATTATAGATTTAAATGAAAACTGAGAAATACAAAAAGTAATTGTTTGTTTATTCTTATGCCGCTGCCTTGTACGCCAGGGTTGCCACATTGTAACAGTGGTTCACAGCCAAAAACCAAGAATAAACTGTCCATCACAGAAGGTTTTATGCGATGGGATGTTGCCCTTCTTATATCCCAGTTGCTTTACAAAACAATAGCTTTTATTTATATGTTAAGTCACTAAAATGATTAAACCAGACCAAATTTTGTTCACCTGCTAAAGCAGAACCATCCTTTCTGGCAGGTACTCCATACCATTCCCTTTATGATCTACTTTCTCATGTAAAACTGTGGTATTGCAGCTAGAGTTGTAGGCAGTTAAACACCTGTTTAAACCCATTTCCATCTTCTGACAAAAGTAGACCTGACTTTGATCTAGCCAGGTCGGCCAAAAAAAAGATGGTGGCCAAAAATGGTTAATCTCCATGTTTTGATAATCTGAATAATATTCTGAATTGAATATGAATGTATTTATTTATTAAAAAGGTGATAGATAGAATTAAAAAAAACTGGTTGTTAGCAACTTACTGAACAGACTCAGTAAGACCACACTACTATGTATCTGTTGCATGACAAACCTACCAAGACTCGATCTGCTTTTCCAATATTTAGAGAATGGAGGTTGTGTTTACCTACCTTGTGTTGTCCGTGTATGTGCAGTGGCAGGCCATCTCCTTAACCGTGATCGAGAAGGTTCAGATTGCGGCGGCGGTACTCGGCTCGCTCTTCCTAATCGCCAGCATTTCATGGCTGGTGTGGTCGTCACTCAGCCCCTCTGCCAAGTGGCAGCGCCAGGACCTGCTCTTCCAGATCTGCTACGCCATGTACGGCTTCATGGATCTGGTGTGCATTGGTGAGTCAATATACTGTCCGACTAAAGTGACAAAGAAGGGTTTTAAATCTTGTTAATGACATTTATAGAAATCCGTTCACTCTGAGGATGGCCAACTTATTATACTCCGATCAGACATAACATGAGTTTTTAATATTATAATCTAATATGGTAAAGAGAGAGCTGGATTTAACTATGCCTGGGTGCAAAAGATGATTGAGTTACTTGAGGAATCTTTTCAGCCCTAACAGAACCATATTTCAGTAAACTGTTTAAAATATCATCGTAATGCGACATTCTGAACTTGCTCATTATTGGTATTTCAGTATACAGTAAATCCCTGAAACACGTGGGAGTTACATTCCAAGAGCTGTCATGAATAGTGAAAATACACCAATAATAAACGGCATCCAAAAAAAAACTTTTAAACCCAAAACATTCTACCAAAACACATTTCCAGTCACTACTGCAGTGTTCTGTGCTCACCCACTGTCCATTAGAATCGATTATGGTCTGAGTAACCAATCAGTGGCTGATCCGAAAGCGGAGGCGGGGGCTCAGAAACTAGTGGAGCTGTCTAAGGACACTTAATAGTTGTTTAGTATTGACAGTCTTGAGACTGATTTGAGAAGTAGCACCCGTCTGTTAGTTTCTTTTGACACCTGTTTACTGTACAGTATATATATTTTCACATGTGACTAGTTTATGCATTTACATTAGCGAAGTGCACTTAAACAGTGGAGCTTCCTTTTATTAATCTTCTCCCATTGTTTCCCCCGAACTCTCATACAAGCTTCCTGATCACGCTGATGCTAATAAACATTAGCATCTCTGAAATAACAGCACTCGCCACTTTTTTTTCCAGCTAAAAACACTTTAGAGATCTGTTACAGTATTACTGCACTTACTACAGGCCGGCTGTACCTACAATTCAGTGTCTCCAATTAACCTGGTGGCATGTGGGAGGAAACCAGAGTACCCGGAGGAAACCCATCCAGGCCCTTCTTGCAGTGAAGTGACAGTGCTACCCACTAATCCACCGTGCCACCCGGAGATTAAATTATATTTCTTATATTACATGAGCTTTTTAAACTCATTTGAACCTAGAGAACCTAGCTTCTGAGAAACTCCAGAAGATTTAAACATTATGCTCCAGTTACAAGCCTAGGACCAGATATCATCCAGCCTGTGTGATCCTGAAACAGAAGCTTTAATAAAAAAAAAACAACCTCAAACGAGAACTGTCCAGCCTCCTTATAAGTGAAGCTTCACTTCTAATTAAATAATAACCTTGGGACTGTGTGGCACAACACTGTGCAGTGTTATCACCTTACTGCTAGATTTCAAAGTACTTCCTGTGTGGAATTTGCATGTTCTCCTGTCTGCAAATTTACTCTGGGTGCTCCGGTTTCCTGAGGTGAACTGGAGACACATATTGTCCATGACTATGTTGGATATAACTGAATACTGTTGAGGATGAGGATTGACGTGTCTGTAACCAAAGGGTTTAAAAGATTATGTAAAAACCAGAATAAATAAACAAACAAACAAATTCAGTCAAGGTTCCTTCTGGGTGGTTTGCATGTTGTCTTTGTATCCATGGATGTTTCTTCCCATAGCCCCAAAACATGCATTTTAGGTCAATTACAACTACTAAATATTGGGTCAGTTTCAATGTCCACATGACGTTCCAACATAATGTTTTTCATTTCTTTTTTTAGTTGGAGTAACTAGGGATTTAACGACGTTCCATGAGTCAGCTAAAAATCAATTCACATTATGCACGCGATTTTTACAGTAAAAAGCAGAGGGCACTGCTGGGATTCACTTCGGTTGATTGCATGAAGACTGCACAAATACAGTATTTTATTCATTTTAAAGACAAATAATAAAGGAAACTATCAGTGTTCTGTTCTGCATCGGTTTCAATATGAATGTGTGACAAAAGATACTTTAACTCCAACAGAGTGAGAATTCGACACACAGAGGACTGACAAACAGCTCAGGTTGAATTCTTCCAATGTAATCGCTTCAATAACACACTGACATTTAATCCCGAAGTTGAAAGCAAGAAATTGGCTCGCATTCTCAGGCCCCCCTGTGCGCTCTCGTCTCTGACAGCCGGGTAATATACGAGGCTTTGATAAAGTCACTCTTCTGGTGCGTCTTGTCACTGATGGTCCATAAAACCAGATGAGAAATATGGTGAGGGCTTTAGAGGCCATCTCTATAATCCCCAGCACTGATGGAAGGAGAAGATGAAGGGCACGGCTGAATAGAGAATGCGGCAGTGTTGGAATTTGGTTCAGGTGGTTACTCACTCTGATTGAAGAGTATAAAGATTTAAAATTCACAAAGATGACAGATTGGCCGCCCATGGACGTCAGGGGAAGGTTAATAGGCTGTAGTTGAGTGATACAGTTTGTAGAGATTGGTTTGAGTGACACAGGAAGACAGGTTACTTAAACAAACATGCAAAAATATTAAGAGTAGGGATGTAATGATACTCTCTACCCATGATGCTGGGTTCACGATACGATTTTTTAAAACAAACTGTAATTGAAGGACGGCATGCTGGATTAGTGTGTAGCACCGTTGCCTCACAGCGAGTAGGTCCTGGGTTTAATCCCCAAGTGGGGCGATCAGGGTAAAATCCATATTACACATGTATGATATTTATTTATTTATTTTTGATATCTATGTTCATTTAAGGGGTCAAGGAACAATGCTAAAATATGACTTATTTATTTTAAAGATTCTGTTGTTTACATAGGGGTGGGACAAAGCTGGATAGAGTTTCTCTCTCATATCAGATACAAACTGCGGTCTCCAGAACCTTCACAGAGATGGGGAAAGATTATTCCTTCATTGTCCGTTTGACGTCTACTCTGCATCCCATTCAGGTCCATGGTGGGTTCAATTCACCAGGAAGGAAGGATTGAGGTCAGGGTCATCGTAACATATTTCATTTCAAACTCTTCACCCATTTGGATATGAATCCATCATTGCAGACATGCTGATCACATTTCCTGGACTAGAAAGGATCCTCCTGCAAGACCAGAACAGATAGACATCCCACATTGGTTGTAAGAGTATGATCAAGACTTAACCCAATTGAGTGTTTTGGAGCTCGATGGTTGCGTTCATTCTATGGAACTTCCTTCTACCAGCAGTTGGTATGGCTCCAGATAACTGCGACAACCGACCAGGAGCATATCGAGTCTCTCTCAGCCTGTCTAGCTGCTGTTCTTGTAGCATAGGTTGGTGCTCATTATAAAGTGACTCAACAGTGCATACAGTTGGTGATGCACAGTCTAGGCAGTACAGTAGTGATGATGAAACGATGATTTTAGAGAGAAAATGGAAATGACTTGCTGATCTAAATTGGAGATTTCCCTTAAGAGCTTGCTCAGGCCTGATTTTCCATTTTTTCCAGCTCTTAAGGAAGACGTTTTTTTTTTTCAAAGTTAATACACAGCTCAGATCAACCACTCCTCTTCCCACTAAAGAGACCAGCTGTGGTCCAACCTGGAGAAGAAGCGGTGGAGAGATTAGCTGATGGACACAAAGGGGGTTATGTGGTATTTCTTTAGAAGTGGAGTAAATTAAGCACTTCTGAAGATCATCGTGGCTGCAGTGCGCTCTGAGAGGAGAAGGGGGAGGGTTTTACATTACATTTTATTATGAAGAGGTTGAAAATGATTTCACATGGTCGCTCAGGTGGCGCAGCTCAAAATACGCACTGAACACCAGAGCTTTGATCTCGAATAATGTACATCATATCAAGTCTCAGTTCTGCCTCCCGGCTTGGCTGAGCGGCACATGAACAATAATTGGACTGTTGTTCATATAAAGGTGGTACTAAGCCATATAGCACTTCCCTTACATGGCTAATGAAATGACATCTGCTGGCTGAATCAGGGTGTGTGTCTCTCCATACATGGTGCTAATTTGTTTGCTCATGAGTCAAAGTTCCGGTGGAAAAATGCACAGTGAATGAGTTGTATTGTATGAGTGGGGGTCGGCATTAGGTGTAATGCTTCAGATAATCTTCAGATCATCTTATTGAACATATCACAATAAAAACGAGATAAAACAATAATTATTTCACTAGATGCAGAAAAAGCTTTTGATAAAGTGAACTGGAAATTCTTGTTCAGTGTAGTTTCGGAGAGTCATTCATCCAATAGATATGTACATTGTATACTTTACTTAGAGCCACAAATGGAATTATCTCACCAAGTTTCACTCACCACCAAGGAACCAGACAGGAATACCCACTCCCCATCTTTTTTGCCATATTTGTTGAACCACTTGCAGCTGTGATAAGACAAAATATGGAAATCAAGAGCATCAACAGTTTTCCTGTGTGTGTGTGTGTAAAGGTCAAGGTTTAGCTGAACCCCAGTGATCTTCGATCCCTCAGACAGAACTGCACCAAGAACCGCCTCTTAACGATATGATCCCATGGCAATCCTTTGTCAAGCACTACAATACAGTAGAATGCAAAAATGCCACTTAAAACGTTACAGTGCAAAAAAGAAGCCTAGACTAAATATAGTGTCTAGAAGCTTTATTTATATCAACATACCATAAGTGACTACTTCAAAAATATGTTTTTGTAAATATGTTTACTGGGTGTGCATTTGACCAAAAGTGTTGTTTTATTGTATTCAAACGATTATTCTAGTTTACAGAAAAACACCAGTGCTCACATTTACCTGTTTGTTTAGTATGATTAGTGTTCTAATTACTAATGTGGCTGAGCAAAAGCACTGTCAATCGTGCCATGTTTGACTGTTTAGTAGACGTACAGTACAATTGGTGTATTGGATTTAGATCTAGATTGTGATCAAATTGGGGTAAAACATAAATTTTAACACCACAAGCTACTAGCACTAAACTAATACTTTGTGTGTGTGTGTGCGTGCACTAACCCTCTTATATTCTTCTTTCTCAGCTCTGATTGTACACGAGGGACCGTCCGTGTTTCGGATCTTCCATCGCTGGCAGGCTGTAAATCAGCAGTGGAAGGTGCTCAATTATGACAAACTGAAAGACTCAGAGGACCCCCACAAGGGCAGCAGCACCGTGCGTTCCTTTTCACTCCCTATGACCCGTGTCGGTGTGCCTTCACCCACGACGGCCTCCCCGTCCGGTTCGACCCAGACTCCAGCCGCCATGACTATCACCCCCGGCACGGCCGTACCTTTAGACGTTGCGCAGACGGAGGACTCTTCAGAGTCGGGGCATCACTGTGCTTACAGCCTCCTACATCTGATTAGCCTAAATCTGAGAACCCAGGAGCCCCGGGGTACAAACGCGCAGCTGAGGAATGACAACCGCGAGATGGTCATGAGGGTCACTACGGTCTGAGACTAGAGGTGGAGATAACTGGAAACTGACCAAGCGGCAGTGATGTCCTGAGGTCCCTCAGGCACACTGGAGTTTATACAAGGTCCAAATAAAGGCAGAATTACATTTGCATTGACTATACCTGAAGAGTGCCGAATTTGGGGAGATAGAAGTGCTTTAAGCACTTGTTCCATCAGTGCTGATGCTAGAGTAAGTGGAAGCACGGAATTTAAGCCAGACTTAAAGTAAACATTACACAGCAGGTCAACAATGTCAATGTTTCTTCAAAGAACCACTTAGCATCTAAAAAATACCCCAAATGGTCAATATAATTTTTATTTCTCTGTACTGAGAAACCAACTGAAAAGCTGTTTACTCAAAACACAAGTCATTTAAAAATATATAAAATAAATACTACACAATATGGCCACACATATATGGATATTTCACCAACAACTTGTTGAGCATTACATTTCATTGTCGTTTTTTATTATTAAGTGTATTCAATCAGTTAAAAGAGCAGATGTGCGTTCAGGTGCTATTGGATGCAAGAAAGTCCGGCTTGATGCTGGAATTGTTATTTGAATGGTATATACATACTTTGGCCTTGATTTATAGAAGCTCAAGATATGAGTTATATAAAATGTTCTCAATTCTTTGAGACTGCACTTGACTGTACCATCTACAAATCTATACAGCTGATCAGGCATAAAATTATGACCATCTTTTCTGTGTATTCTGAATCCTTTCTATCAAAACCAGCAGTCAATTCTTTAGCAGTTCCCAATGTGCATCAGTTCACTTCTGTTCCTTCCTCGGACCACTTTAGATATGTAGATACTGACCACTGTTTGGAATTGTAAATTTCTGGTATACATGAATAGCATTGTTTCGATGCAGATGTTGCATAGGCATTATTTATATCTCTGAAATATCAAAGCTGATCTAATTATTATCATTATACCATAGCCATGGACAAACATTAGGAGGACCAGATCAGATGACTTAAATACATTACTGCCATATAATGAATTTATGGGAACACTAACGTTATTCAAACTGATCAGTATATGGGTTATTATAATAATCACATACCTTTACTGTATCTATAGATTTGATATTTACAAGGTCTTCATAAAGTATAAAAGTCATATTAAAAAAAAAGATGTCTACTGAATACTTACAATCAAACACTAAACAAATAGTGGTATTTATTTATTTAATAATAATATTTTGTTTACACATATTCTCCCCACTATCCCATCCAATCACCCGATTCAGCCATGATTCCTCTTCACTAATGCTGACCCCAGCTATGATATAGGAGAACGAAGCCAATCCCCCACCGGACATGTGAGCAGCATCCATAAGCATCACCTGCAATAGCATGCAGAACTAAGACTCGATACAATGCATTTGAGATCCCAGCTCTGGTGTTCAGTGTGCAGCATATTTTCAGAGGTCATCTGGTGTACCATTTAAAGGAGGTACAGAAAAACTTATAGCACTAAATTAAACACTAAACATCTCTTAACTACTACTGCTCATAAGTACTGCTCTGTACTGTATACATGACAAACAAAATGGAACCATAGTGGCTAAGTGTGTAGCACAAGGTCCTGGGTTAGATTGCCAGGTGGGGTGGTATGGGTCCTTTCAGTGTGCATGTTCTCATGTTCCTCCCACAACCCACAAACATGCAGTCAGGTTAAATGGAGACACTGAATTGTCCTTTTGATACCTAGCCACTAGGATGCATAAACCAGTGTAGTACCAATCCCAAGCCTGGATAAATAGAAAGGGTTGTGTCAGGACGGGCAGCTGGTATAGAAACTGCCAAATCCATAATGCAGATCCCAATATACTCTGGCAATGCCAAATGGGAGCAGCTGAAAGAATTAATAAACAAAGCTAAGGTGACTTATTGCACTAAAACCACCACCAAGAGACACCTACGTTTGGTGTTTCGAGCATTTTTTAAAAATTATTTTAAAATGATCTATGTTTGTAGCAGTAGGAACTACTTATGAACAGTAATGATTGAGGTTTGGTGTTGCACTAAGCATTTAGACTCTCTCGGTTCAACTTTAAGGGGTACAGATTTATTCCTTAATGGAACCCTTTCACAACCCACTCACATAGTCCAATTGACCTACCATAGCAGAACCGCGTCTACTGCAGGCACCGTCAACACGCCCACTAGATGGCACCCAGCTGACTGGTGGGAACACCAAGTTTAAAAATCGAGTAGTTCTGAACCTCAACCCTGGTATGCTCATGCTACACCACCTGGGCACCTACTGGTACCAATCTTTCCAATAGAAAAATGAAAATGTAGCAAATGTAAGGCTTTCAAAAGGATCGTTAAAATGACACACCACCATGTAAAATAAAATCTACTCACCCGCCTCGACACTTCACCGTGTGCAGACTCGATCCTGATCGTAGCTGTTAATTGAATTTAATACGTTTTAATAAGCATGTAAAATCAAACACACACAAAAGAGTATGAGCTAAGCATCATCTAGAAATCAGCCATGAGCCTGAAAAATGGTGATGTCAGAGCCAAACCAAACTGAAGACTGAAGTGAGCTTTGAGTAAACAGGTTCTCAGCACAGAGAAATGTAGCAAAATGCTAATTCTTGCTAATGATTGAAACAAAATTCAGATGCAGTAAGTAACGGATCTGTTTCAAATATAAGCGCTGCACTAGAATGTTCTTGAAGGGGTTCAAATTCCCAATAACAAACTCTCAAACTCTCTTAAATCAACAAGCGATGAATTCTGACTGAAAGGACCTGTGACCGTCCGACCACGAGACTTCTCAACAGACGTGATCCGAGTCGAACAGCACGATTTCACAGACTCTTTTTGTTTACATTTGTTAAACTGTCAGAAAAAAAGTGTTGCTACATTAAATAGATTGAGTGCAATATTAAAAAGGGATCTGTGGTTTCTCCTGGGGGTGGAGGATGTCACATGACTTCAGACACGCACCATTAAACTACTTTAAACAAATATGTATTAGATTTACTTTTGATTTCAGACAGAATGAACCGAAGATATTTCATATTTTAATGGGTTTGTCATGATATGTGGTTGTGACCAATTTAAACCCCCCACTGTTGCACACCTTATGGTGTTTTTCACTCATTCAGTGCTTTACCGGCCCAACTTTTTGTGAACTTATTTCAGGCCAGACATGCATTTATATTATTGAACACTGAATCAGAAAAAAATACAAAAGAAATTGCAGTGTTCGTTTAATTTACATTGACTTTTATTTGTTTGCAGGCAGTACATCAGATATTTCATTTATTAATAAACACCAATTCCTGCATTTCAGACCTGCAACACATCCCAAAAAAGTTAGGACGGGCCAGCGTAGGGCTCATACTGAGATAAAAACTAACCAAAGTGGTTAGTTCAGTATAAAAGCAGAATCCAGGAGTCTTTGATGAGCTCAGATGATCTCAAATTTGTCACCAAATGTGTGAGAAAATTATTATAATGCAAAGGATTTGCACATGCCTCTCTCTACAGTGCACATTATATTAACCAACAAGGAATTTGGAGGAAATTTAAACGTGTCAAAACGAAGAGCTTCAGCTGAGTGGCCATAATCTTCCATCCCTCCCACAGCACCAAGAGCATCAAGAACCCACACTCAACAATATCTGATATGATCACATGTACGAGCGATTACTTTATCATATCAAACACTACAACACAGCTACATGCACAAATGCCATTTTAATGGCAAAAAAAGAATCCTCATGTTAATAATTCCCAGAATTGTGTCGACTTCTCTGGGCTTGGAGTCATCTAGGATGGACCATCACACAGTGAAAATGTGAGATTGTTATCGGCAACAAGTCCAAAAGTCAAGGTCTGTCCCTTTGATAAAGGTCATTTACACTTCTGTGATGGAAAAGTACATAGATCTTATGCATGAGCATCACGTGCTGCCTTCAAGACACCATCAGACATCTGTGCATTTTTCAACAAGCCGATGCAAACCCAACTGCTGCACACATTACTTATTATATTAAGTCATGGCTGTGAAAGAGGCTGACCTGTCCTATGTGGAGAATATTGTTGCACATCTTGAGCTGTGTTTGAATAAAGAATTGAACAAAATAAAATAAACTAAATCTCTTGCCAAAACATCTTTAAGTGGTGAAAAGGAACTGCAACATAACAAATGCTTTAATGTCCCAGCTTTTCTTCGTAATGTATTGCAGGTCTGAAATGCAGGAATAGATGTTTATAAATTAAATGCTGGGCAAATGAAACACAAAATATCTCAGGTTCATACTGTTTGTTATGTACAGGCTACAAACAATCATATCCAAAGTGACCTGCAAGTGGAGTACCACTTAGTGCCGTGTTACCATGACAACAAGCATTCCAGTCAGAGTAAGACTAGATAGGGTTCAGTTGGTGAAAAATCATTTCACCTAATTTAAGTCTAGACTAGAGGTGTCCAATCTTATCCAGAAAGGGCGGGTGTGGGTTCAGGTTTTCATTCCAGCCAAGCAGAAACTGCACCTGATTCCATCTGCTTAATTAATCAGTCTTGGCTTTCAATAAACAATCAGGCGTTGCCTCTGCTTGGTTGTAGTAAAAACCTGCACCCACACCGGCCCCTTATGGATAAGATTGGACACCCCTGGTCTAGACGCTGCCATAAAGATGTAGCAATTCAGTGAAAGCATCCTGCTAAAGAATAACATACAACAGTTCTGTCCTCACATTAAAGTTATTTAAACTTCATTGAAAATCTTTACAAAGAAATATGTTTTACATGATTAATATGCTGCTAAAGAGGAAGGGCCAAAGTGACTCAATTGAGAATACAGCACGGGTGTCAAACCTTCCCTGGAGGGCCACATCAGAATGTTTGTGACATTTCCTGCTACAATTTTAATTCTGGAACATTTTTACTTTTATATTGTACACCCACACAAACAAATAGTCATATTATGCTTCCATTACATCTTGGAATTATTTATAGATAGTTCTTGGCTCCACTTAAATGCTGATGTGGAAACTCTGCCAACTAGTGGCGAGATGAGTTGCAGTCACTTCATAGGTCACAAAATTGACGTGCATTGTCGGAGATGTAGTTCATGTATGATTTTTGTATTAAATTACTTGGGCGTCGACACATGTGGACTACAGCATAGCAGCAGTTATTTATTTTAGT
>JAYDZF010000011.1:7936433-7949297 GCA_034509105.1 Microcambeva barbata
GAAATGACAAGCACTTTTGTAAGTCGCTCTGGATAAGAGCGTCTGCTAAATGCCATAAATGTAAATGTAAATGTAATCCAATATAGGGTGTCCCAAAAAGTGTAGGGAAATTTTAACAGCTCAATTGTTTACGCTATGACACCTGCAGCCGTTACTGAATTGAGAGCAACCATTGAACGAGGATGCAAACAAATACCAAACAAAATGTTTTGTTATTTACATTTTCAGCATTTAGCAGACACATTTATCCAAAGCGACTTACATTAGTTACAGTTTACAATCTGAGCAATGAGGGTTAAAGGTCTTACTCAACAGCAGCAACCTAGTGGAGGTGAGGTTTGAACCCACAACCTTTGGATTACAAGTCCAGTACCTTAATCACTAGGCTATGTCTTGTCCTTGTGATGGTTATATGCAGTGTTTGAATGACCCGCCTTTTAAGGCCATGTCCCATTTAATTAGGTAGCTCACTATTGAGGCATTAAGAAAGCAAGGCAGCTCACTAGGTCTTACAACCAATCACAACTGAACAAACATTCAAGACAACCACCCAGGACTTTTAAAATGGTCTTTTATTTATATTTTGTACAATTTACCATCTAAACAAGCCCAGAAAAGTAACAGGGGAGGCGTAGTGGGAAAAAATAATGTATGATGGTACACGCACACGCACTGTACTGAAATGTTATGTGTGTGATTATGTACAGTATGTACAGTACAGTACTACTAAGTAATGTAGTTTATTATTGTTTAATACAGTAATGTCTATTTTCTAATTTAAGATTTAAGGGGAAATATACTTGTATTTATAAGACAAACAGAATTTAGGTCATTAGTAAGGTTAGGTTAGGGGGATGTATTAGAGGTCTGGGGAAAAAGATTGAACATACAATCATTTAGACGAACATTCGTCCTTCTGAACCAATAAAATTCATAAGACAAGGTTCCACTGAATAATATAGCACTAGATGATCTTTACGATTCCTATGTGGCGTTTTAATGAAGTGTCTTATTTAAGCAGTTTTTTGAGGTCAGCCGTGACCAACCATCTCTCACAAAGAGTGAAAAAAGGGACCTTATATAAGCATCACGTCTCAGCTGTAGTTAGGGTGCAGAATCAGTAATCTGTGTATCAAAGTGAACCCAAGGTTGTGAGTGTGTCTCCCTTCTGCCCGAGTGTGATTCAATATCAAAAGACTTTTTTGGAGGAACCCCGCTACGCTCCATTACCTGACGTCACTACTCCCAGCGTCGCTATTGGACTCTAGCTAGAGCACACCCGCTATCTGTATCCCTTACTTACTCTTGCTCTTTTTAGCTATACTACAGAGAAACACGTGACTGAGAAATAATTCAGATGCAGGAATGTCGGTGTGTACATCAGTCGACTTGAACATGACAGGCGTCCCAGAAAGGGAGGATTGCAGAAAAAACATAAGAGCTATATTAAAACGGATAGCGTACACGTTTGTATTTTCTCATCTCTCCAGTCACGTTCGTTCTTTTCCCCTTCTTTACGCAGTGCGGAAAAGAGTCCCACAGAGCGAGGTGTGGGAGCGAATTCCTCAGCAGCAGAGCTAACACAGAGAACGTGTCCCATCATCCGATCTTCAGGATAAAAAAAAAACCTTCAAGATATTAAAAATAAATAAAACAGAAAAAACCAGTGGTGTGAACAACAAGCGTTCAGCTGAAAAGTGTCAAAAATTCGTGACTCAATCCAAATCTCAAAAAGGTTAAAGAAAGATCATCAAGCAGGCCTCACGGTTGCCATGGTAACATACTGTCAAATTTTGGGGTCAAGCCTCAGCACCACTTCACAGGTCGAATGAGATCTTAAAGTCAAGAGTCTGAATAACATACGTAGAGAGGCAGATTTAACTGAATGTGTATCTTGATGTGATTCATGAATTTAAAATCATACTTATTCCTTCATACAAAAATAAATAAATCTGTGTAATAAATCTGTTATATAAAGAATATACAAGCTTTTCAACACGTTAAGGAAGATCCTTTCCCGTTTCTGTGCCCCAGTGTCAAAAGCAATTCCTATATGAAGACAAACCCCAGTGACCTGCACAGATAGCTCACCTCAACCTCACAGATCATCAACTGAGGCTTGCTTGAGTTGCATGAGTCTTCCCATTAAGTCAAGAGAACATTTTGATTGTTGGAAAAATTCCCACCAGGAGCCGGTATAATATCTGTATTAAAGCTCATGATTTATTAAGGATTTGTAGTCACCTTCTTTCGTGATTCATTTTCCTGTCACCATACCATTTTAATTCCATCAGCAAAGAGCTTGAGTGCATAGCCACTAATGCTCTGCTGCTTCTACGCCATCATCACATGAAAATCAGACGACGCAAATCTGGACTATATGCTCTCTCAGACATGACAAGTTTAGGGCTGCCACGATTGGTTTGCAAATGGTCTGTTTTTAAGGCCCTGGGTTTTTTTTTTCCATTTTTACAACATCTCCTGTCATAAACACAATTACTCTCAGCACTACTTGTTGCATTCATGACCGGAGTCCAGCAGAGTAAAGCTTTTAAAGAAAAGCAAGAAGTTTAGAAGACCCAAATCTTCAACATTTGTGGAATAAAAATGTCAAATTGGCACAAAACAAAAAGGGTTTATATGCAGATCTTTCATGTTATATCACAGCATCACTACCACAATGTTGCAAGTACATTCATGTTCATTAAACTTTTTAATCACAGAGATCTTGCCGTACATTGTTTTTCTTAGCAAGTTCATTTGCAACGTATGCCACTGTTTACATGGCTTAGAATGTGAAGTAAGTTTAGAGTGAATATGTAGGTTAGAGTCTGGGCTAATTCCATCATTGCTTTACATTAGATTAGATTCAATTTTACTGTCAGTACACATGTACACGGCAATGAAATGCGGTTATCATCTAAATAGAAATACAACATGGAACTCTAAAGAATTTGATATATTAATTCCTGTTTTGTGCCATTTAATGACCGCACAGTTTGTAGTTTTAAAAAGAATCTTAAAATTCTAAATAAAATGATTTATTTGAGAAAAAATCATTTTGATTAATCCATTGATCAGTAAAAATATTCTATAGATAAATTGAAAGAAAAATAGTTGTTACTGGCAGTTGCCCATTTTTTCTTTCCATGGATGTTGATGCATAATAAGGTATAATATTTAAACCCTTTACTCTTTACTCATGGGGAAAAACTAAGAAAAAACTTTTAAAAAATCAAATCTTAAGAGTCAACACATGACCAGCAGTAGTGTAAGCTATTAAGGTGTAAGACCCTTTTGGCCTCTCTGCTCTTATTTGGTTTGTAAATAATCTTTACCTTTAATTAAATTACTCCAGGGGGCCAAGAGCCGTTAATTACAAAAACAGAGTGTGTGTGAGTGTTTGTGTCGGAAGATCAGCATACAAGGGGGTCATTGTAAGCTTAACTGTAAAACAAAGTCATTTGAATATTGTATTTACAGACCTCTCCCTATCGATTATGATTAATTATCTTAATTTATGAGGAAAGGTAGATCACTCACCAGCCTACGGGCAAACTCTTTATTCTCAGAGAGGAAGCCGTATCCTGGATGGACCTGGAAAATTGAAAATGCTGTTTAAGAAATATCTTTACCATCCAAACTGGTCTGCAGATCACATCAAACTAACAGTGGTCAGTTATAAAATGTTATAAAAGTGAATATGGGGTTTACTGTGATTTGCACCATTTTGTATTGTGCAGATGCTACGGTAAGACCTTCCATGCGAGTCTGAATTATGTTGCTTTTATAGACACCCTTCACTGGCAGTGATGCAGTTTCCTGTTGCAAATCCCAGACTTGAAATCTAAAAACATTTTGAAAATTCATTTCATTTTTATCCTCGTCTTTCCTGATCAGGATCGGAACTGGATAGATCAGATTCCATCAGGAAACTCTGGATGCAAGGTGAAACACTCCAGACAAGACAAAGTCATTTGAGAGCAGCTCCTACTTGGCAGCTCAATGAGATCAGGGTTTGAGTGCTTCCACACAAAAACATATTTTATAAGGATTTTAATGACTTTGGATGGGATACTGTACTGTAAGTCGCTTTGGATAAATGCTGCATCTGCTAAATGCTGAAAATGTAAAATGTTGGCTGCCCCAACAGGTCATGGCACAGCAGCGATAAGCTTAGGGAGAAGACACATAGAACATAGCGTGTCTCTCCATATGATGTGTGGAACACTCTTCCATCTGTTGATAAAAGGCAGATGGCGGGCACTCGGGCCGTGACGGGGGTGGTGCGTGTAGCAGTGCAAAAAATGTTTCTGTGTATCACTTTTATAGATTATAAAATCGAATGAGCCAGGTGGCGAGAAAAAACTCAGTACCGCCCCAAAGTTGAGCAGAACTTGTTACTCGTGCTAGGATTGAAATGTAACCCAAAGACATCAACCACTCACAGCTTGAGCTCCCGTGCTTCGAATGGCTTCCATGATGGCGTCCATGTTAAGATAGCTCTTACTGGTAGGGGCCGGACCAACGCACACCGCCTCGTCCGCCATCTTCACATGGACCTAAGAGTGAAAACACACAAACGGACTCAAGTCTTCCTGTAGATTGGTACACTGCTAGCTTGGAAGAGTGCATTTGTTTAACCAGAATGGTACACTGGAGTGTGAGTTTAACACATACACACCCCTGCCCATTAGAACCTGGTTCCGGCTAATGAAGTGACAGACATCACCCAGGGGAAGCATTAACGACGACAACTGCATCAACAGGATAGAATCAGGACACACTCGCTAACCAGCTGCCACCTTTCACACTCCTTCACTTAACATGCCAACGCTAAAACGGAGACGTGTGACACACTGCTCAAACTTCTTTCACAAGCCTTGCTGCAAGGCAGGTCAAGAGCACTGACCTATCAGGCATCCAAAGGTAGACGGTGAAATAAGGAGGAATGCCTCTGTTTGAGTAACACAGTCCGACACCTTCAACATGAATTAACATGCTGTATTTTTTTGTCTGGAATCGTTGGTCATATTTGGGCTGAAGTGATTTAGGTGAGCGGACATGCTGTTTAAACCCAAAGTATGGAGGCACCCAGCCATGCCAATAAAACTCTGGACTTTCATAAAAAGAACCCTTTGTGAACAGAAATACCGTCTCCACTCCACTGAGTAAGCGTTTCAGGACATTTCAGAGAGTGTTACAATTCATCACGGGTTCTACAAAAGCAAGTCATACAGACAGATTTAGATGGACAGACAGAAATCGATATACAGAGAGACATAGATAGAAAGGAAGACAGATGTAAATACACAGACAGATATAAAGTCAGAAAGACAAAGAGGTATAGAGAGTGAGAGACAGATATAGATAGATAGGCATGCATACAAACAGGTGTATATAGACAAAGATGTTATACAGGTAGGAAGACAGATGTATATAGACAAAATAGATGCACAATAAACAGACTGACATAGATAGGAAGACAGAAAGACACATATACACAGACACATGTAAATAGATAAAGACAGATGTAGAGAGATAGATAGACTTAATTAGAGACAGCTAGATAGATATAGACAGTCATAAATAGACAGATGTAAATAGACAGGTCAATAGAGACAATGAGTAAGACAGATGTAAACAGATAGACAGACAGACAAATATGTGTATATAGACAGGCAGGTGATAGGTAGAGAGACGGATGTAAACAGACAGACAGATGTACAGGAAACGGACAAAGATAGGAAGAGATTTAAATAGATCAAGACAGATGTAGAAAGATAGACACACAGACAGGCAGTTAGACTGATATAGATAGATGTAGACAGACAATAGATAGATAAAGACTGACAGAAAGATGGGTATAGATAGTAGTGATGTAAAGATCCATCTTAATCAAACATTGATGTGTGTGTACTATTTTGTTTTTAAGTACGTTCATTCGCACATGCGCTACACATTTTATCCAGCCCATCACTTCTGTTTTAAATGGTGTTATCTGTGTACCGCAAAACCAAAAACACTTCACTTATAATCTCTTCAGTACACCTCAGTGCCCTAGAATTGTACACTTAACATTAGTAAAGAGAAAATATATATGTGATTTCCATGACAGAGAGAACATGATCATACAATTGATGTAGAATCAATGCAAGCTTGTCTATCTGTTTAGGATGTAAATCACATTTCATAATAATAGTACAGACAGACATTTGTAGACAGACATATGTAGATGAATAATTAGAAAGACAGATATAGGTAGACAGAGCCAACAAAATGCAGTAAGTGGATTTGCTGATCTAACTGATAATGAATGCCCTCCTTTCCAAGCACCTCCAATGCATAGTCTGTTTCCTGTGTACACTGTATGGGCAAAATACTGGGATACACCTCCTAATCATACAAACTAACTATCCTATCTATCTACCTATCTATTTACAAACAAAGGTATCCATATTGTATATACATGCATATCTACATGCATATCTGCATATTTCCTGCTTCACTCTTATCTGCACACTTGGCCCCTTGCAATGAAATTCAGCCCAGGTACTCAGGTGATATTCAGGTCACTTGGCAATGAAAACAGCCAGTACATATAGGCTCAGTGGTTTAAAGACATTATACTACAGGGTACCAAGCAATAGAAAAACGTCATCCCAACCATGAATCTGTGACACTGCTATGCAGTGAGTGAGGTGGTGCATCAATTTTACTGAAGCACCGATATGTTTAATTTGTGTGTTGTTAACCAAATCTTGTATTGAGCCCCTCTCACTCAAGACGTCAGTGATTTTAGTTCAAACATTTTACATGTGTTCTGTCTGCCTCCTGTGTTTGTAAGGGCTCCAATCCTTCACACCATTTGTCTCTGGAGCTCAATAAACTCTGCTCTCCATCTGGCAAAAAATAGAAAGAGGTGAACCTGGAGGAATGAAGGATCGCCCACCGGCACCGTGTCCTCAGGCTGAAGGAAACCTGCGTTTCCTTCTGAAACTGATGAACTTAAGTGAAAACAAAATGTATAAAAAAGGGTCAACGAAGTGCAGAGGATTTATCAGTGTTGTTTAGGTCTGTTGGATAAGTGGTATTTTAATCATGGTTACAGTTTTTTATTTGCATTTAAAATAAATATGGGATAAGCTTGATACACTAATACAATACACTAATATACTTTTATATTAATATTTTATTTATTCCATATATATTTCATGTTTGAGTGTGTATTCAACAGCCTGCACCACAATTAGGTCTAAACTGTTGTCTAGAAAATTCATGCTAAAAAGCTTAAATTGTTAATAAAAATGAGCTTATTTTTAATGTAACTATTTCTGCATTTAAAACATAGTTTATAAATTGAGCACATAATAAAACCATGAAAACAAAATCTTTAATTAAATTTCCATCTATTGAGCTTAACTGTGTGGTAATATTCCCATTGTTTAAAAAAAACACGTGTCTTGACACCAGCTGAACACAGCTTAAGTCTATAGGTCATGTTAACGACACAAATACCCATGTATAAAGACTAAATTTGGGTATGGATTAGTACCCCCTCCTTCCATTAAATTCAAAAAAGGCCATCCCCAAAGCCCAACAAATATGGACTTTTAACCCAAACTCCACTCGTATGCGTATAAGCGGCTCCCCTGCTGCTCTGTTTAAGAGAATCTTTATTTAAGAGCTCTTTAGAAGCACCCAATCAAATGCACAACATCCCTCCATCCCCCTTCTTTTACCCGGAACCTCGTCCCCTCCTCCGCAGACAGCAGGAGGGATGGTGTGAAAAGCCTCTCCATGCATATGGAAGAGGGGGATGAGTGACAGCCATCAGTCACGGGGGTAAAACCGCAAATGAAAGCTCCGGCTTTCTCTACATGTGTTACAACAACTTGTGTTACAGACCTTGTTAAACTGGAAAAGAAAAAAAATCAAATTTTAGAGGCTAGGTTGGATTAGTGTATGTAAAATGTACTCACTGCACTGGAGTCCACATCACTGTGCACGGCCACTGTATTTATTCCCATGTGTTTACATGTTTTTATCACCTGAGGGCAAAACAGAGAATAATGAATGATTAAAATATCGTCATGCATTCCGTTTTATGCATTCCGTCATTGCCATTTAACCTGAAGCCATGAGAACTGGGTTTACATGTTTTAATGAACTTATTGGTTTAGAAGGGGGGGGCACTTTAATACAATTTAAAATAGATCAGATAACGTTTGTATAATTATTGTTGTCTGTTCGTTATTCCAATGAAGTGATGAGAAGCGCTGAGTTGAAACATGTCCAAATCAATCCTCAGTGTGTAGTACCAGTTCTTCTAGAAAAAGAATGATCACACACTAAAAACACATAATTTCACCATGTCCCTGTATCAAGGAGTACTAATATGGTTGTAACGACAAGACAAATAAATATAACATCTTATCAATATGGTATAATGAAGTCAGCCTGGTTGACGGCAGTGGCGCTTTACACTAAACAATAGCTAAACGATATCTTTATCCTTATAAAAGAGCTCTTAAATGAAGACAAACTAAACTTAGTTAAGTTAGATAAGGGACTATTTACTTGCTGGGTATCCGTTAACATACTAATTATCTGCAGTTATTCGTCAATTTTAGATATAGAAAGAAAACAGAAACATTTGTAATAAATAACAACATAATTCGTTTAAATTAATTTAAAAGAAAGTATGTGTATATGTTTTCTTAATAAGAAGAAAATATGATACAATTTGTTCAAACAACATGCAGAACTAGATGATATTTCGTGTTAAAGTATTAATTTGTTTATTTATTAGAATTGTAAGATCATGTTTACATCTTTTGGTTGCATACTCTACATATCAGGTAGTTAATGATCACACAATAACCTTTTTTTAACTCACATCACACATATACAATGAGAACCTTCCACACAGAAAAGATCTGGGAATCAAACCCAAAACCTTGGTGCTGTGAGGTAACAGTGTTACCCACCGTGCCACCGTATTTGTGATTTTTTTTTCATTAGTTATTAAAATTATAAGCAGCTTGTGACTATCATGAATGTATTTTTGAAAATCTGAGTTCACAAACAGCAGCACATTAATACAAAGTACATGGAAGAATGGTCTCCTTGCCAAGGTCTCAATCAAATTTCAGTGGCCTTATACTGCAATTAAGTTTGCTCTACATTAGGAGCTACTAAAACACAGTCATCACTGTTTTAAGGCAGGTAAGCTTTGTAGTCTCAGGCTGCATTGCAAGACACTGCTCCAAAAGTGTCCCATCCAGACAGGAGGTTTGTATAGCATTTACATTTTATCTAGTAAGGGTGATAGCACATTATAAAGTGTACCTAATAATAAGGAAATGGACCAGGCAGCACCACAGACCCGACCACAGTCGAAGCTGCTTATTGAGTGCAGCACCACCCCAATGCCAGTGATCACATCGATCTAATTTTGAAACATTTCAAAAACCGTAATGAAAACCAACCAATCAACAGCCAGTTTTCTCTGGGGCTGAATTAGAAGTCATACTATTCAGAACATATGGTGGACTGTATTTTTAGGCTGGTAAATAACTTGGACACACTATATAATACACTATTTATTTGTGTTTAATAGCCCTTTCTACGCGATTGCACATTTATGATATGTTGTAATGTTTAGTTTTTACATCATTTCTTGTTTTATATTATTATTACTTATGGTCCATAGCTGTCCATATTCTTTGACACATTTTAAGATTTCTGTCATTCATCCACACACAGCACTCTCCAGTAGCTCATTTGTTTATTTATTTATTTGCACGTCACTTTTTCTTGCTGTTAACAGTTTTTCAATAATTTGCTTCAGGATGAATAACCTATCCACGTTGTTACTCAGATTTTTAGGACAATTAGGTTAAAATATAAAATATTTATGAATATATTTATTTATAATACATATATCAATTATTATTTAAAAATGTATTACAATGTATTAAACTGACAAATTTTCACTTTTATGTTACAGGACTGCTTCAAGTTCTGTTATTATTATTATTTTTATGACTTGATTAAACAAATGCTTAAATAACGTGAAACATTAGAAATATTTTTTTTATTTTGGACAGAATACAATTACATTTTATCCAGATCCATTTATTAATGTCTTTTTGTGAAGTTGTTTTTCCCATAATGTCATGTGATGTAATTTAATGTTCTAATCTCAAGACCTCGCTGCTGAAAGTGACCTCATGAATGCGGTGATTGTATCTGATGCTCGCCACCTGTAAATGCCTGAGGAACCTCCCTCAGAGTAGCTCCCAATCGCTGAAATGTGGCACACTTACCCTGCAGGCAATCTCCCCTCTGTTTGCGATGAGGATCTTATCAAAGGTCTGCAGGAAGAGACGCACAACACACAGACATTAGTGCATTCGTTTTGACGACAGACTCATTTGCCCAAAGTGTTTTGTGTGCGAGAGTGTGATCACTTTCTCTTCTAGAAGTGAAATACTGGCCGACATGTACAAACCTAATTCTTCACTATTTCTAAAATATGCGGACATCTAACCATCAGCTTTTTGGCAATCCCATTCCAAATCAATAGACAATTAATATGAAATGGGCACAACATTCTGGGAAATCTTTCCAAAACCATTATACCAATAGTCATAATGATCAACATCTATGTATAGGCACTGAAGTCTGTAGGCATGCCGACTTATAAATCAAACTCTTGCCACAAAACACCAGATCTCAATTATTAGTGAATGTGAACTTTTGGCCATATAGTGCAAGTTCATTTACTTTTATGTAAGTACATATGGTATCTGCCAAGCAATCTATTTGGCTTCATATTATAGGTCAAACAATGAAACAACACTGCTGCACTCAACAATAAAACAATACTAACAATACAACACACACTACAATTATCTAATAGTTGATCTAGCTATCACCTGCTTCAATTCTTGAATCCTCCATTGCAGGGGTGTCCAAACAGCCCGTGAGATATTTTAGAAAACTTATCCCTCAGGTCTAGGGTCCAATAAATTCAATCCCAGTACAAAACACTCCACAAAGTTTCTCGTAAATCGAAATTATAACGACTATACACCTGACGATACACATTTGTATCAAACACACTCATGGACAACTAGAGTCTCCATTTCACCTTACTTGCATGTTTTACACTATGGTATAAAACTGGAGCATCCAGAGGAAACCCACTCAGATACGGGGAGATGCAAAGGACCTGGACCACTCCAGCTGGGGATAAAACCTTCTTGCTGTGAGTCGACAGTGCTACTCACTTAGCCGGTGCACCACTTAGGTCAGTGATAATGCCATTTCAATTAATAGGATGGGTAATTTATGTATTTTATTGCATTAATATAAAGATGGACCCTTTCTCCTCTTGAAGTTGCCCATTCATCGACTTAGCTATACTGGATGTATCAGAGTACATCTAACACAAGCTAGTTCTGGCACACCAATCATGTGTTTGCTGTAACCTCCTGAACAAACACAAGACAAATAAAACCACCCAAGCATTTGCCGTTTAAACCCTAATCTTAAAAATAACCAGAAACTTCATTCAGAGCCATCATTCTGCCTTAATGAGAAGCTAACATGCACATTTGTACTCATTTAATTCAGTTAATTTTACAAAACTTGATTTCTTGGAAACAAAAATCCCAATATTTACTGGAAAAAACTTTACCAATTCCACCTATCCACTCCCCACACACAAAGCCTCTGGGCATAGGCTGTTTGGAGGAAGCAGATCAAAGCAACAGAGATGTTTTGTTGGAGATTGGACAGCTGGAGATTTGTTTCAAAAAGAGTTGTGTGTGTAATGAACCTAACAAACCCACCACCACCAAATTACTCATAACTTTTCATGACTTCTCTGTGCCCATATAAAACTGGCAAGATCAAGTGTGTTGTCCTTTAAATATGTAGAAACAAGACTGATACTGCCCACAGAGCTTCACATACCCGTGGCTTTAGATGGCCCTTTTGGTGACCATGTGGACCAAAAATGATCAGAATTCTTTCCTAAACAATATTCTTTAAACCATTAAGACACAAAGCTCATATGACTGTGAACAGTGTTATCCACATACCAGCTGCTAATGAAAAACAAACATATGCAAGAGGTCAGTGTTCTAGGTAGACACTTCCTTCCTATTTACCACGGTTTGGGGCCTGCAGTATAATGCAATTGTGGCACTCAGCCAAACCAGCAACCCCAAAATGTGAACCAGGGAGTTCAGACTGTCTACACAGGAATGCAGTGGAAACATCCAGTGTTCCACCTGGGGACACTAATAGTCAAACATAATCAATGAAAAAATATGTTGTCATGCCCCACAGTTAAGTGACTTACAACGCAATAAAGCTACACAACTAGATTTTTCTTGGATGCTGTATGCATATTGGTAATCCGGCAAAGCTTGACAAAGAAGAATGTACCAAAAACTAGTGGATAATACTTTTGTTCCTATTACTATTAGTGCCGTCCAATTAATTATCCATTGTTACAACTTGGTAATTATATAGTAAATATGCTTTCAACTGTCATGCAACATAATCTCCATTTGAGTCAAGTGTCCCTGTGAAAGAATTTAACAGTTTAAGGACAATCATCAGACATTTTTATTCCTCTCAAACCTTGATTCTTGTAAGACATGATATGATATCAGATTGAGCTCACCTTCTCATTGGGGTCGTATACTGTGGAATAACACGCATGACGGCCTATGAGCCAGAACGCTGGACGCAGAGAGCCAAGCTGAAATGCAGAGGGTAACGATCATTTACAGTTTTGATTATATTGGGTTTCAAACCTCAATAAATAATTAAAGATTAACCTCA
>JAYDZF010000011.1:7953703-7977858 GCA_034509105.1 Microcambeva barbata
TATATATATATATATTTCAAGTATGATTTCAAGTATTTTTTTGTTTATTTGAACATAATTTGGGCTTCATAACGCCCACAAAAACAGGATTACAAAAAGTTACAATACTGTGGAGAAATCAGCCCAAATTTTGCAGGGCATGAATGTTTAAACTGAGTGTGACACACTAATCATCTACCTGCAGACCTAACAACTGGCCAGAAGACCATCACTGATACCCTCCATAGGATGGGTATGTGACAAAACTTCATAGCAAAGGAGGCTGGCTGTTCACAGAGTGCTGTGTCCAAGCATATCAATGGAAAGTCTAGTGGAAGGACAAAATGTGACTGTAGAAGCAAAAGAGCAAAATAGATGACCGTGGGCTTCAGGAAATTATCAAAAAGATAAGATTCAAGAATCTGGCAGAGATCCAGAAAGACTGGAATGAGGCAGTAGTCACAGCTTCAAAAACTATCACATTCAGACACATCCGAAAGATGGGCTACAACTGTCAGGTTCCTTGGCTCAAGCCACTTCTGAACCTGAATCAACATAGGAATTGTCTCAACTGGGCCAAGGAGAAGAAGGGCTGGACAGTTGGCTAATAGACCAAGGTCCTCTTTTCTTTCCTTTCATTCGGGAATCAAAGACCAAGGGTTTGGAGGAACATGTTTTGATTGATTTGAGGTGATCCTATTTTCTTTAGTTTGGGCTGATTTCTCCACAGTATTAAATTTTTTTAAAAATACTGTTTTCGTAGGTTTTCTGAGCTGGAAGCTCAAATTAGCTTTTTGAATGGAATTATGGAAATAATCAACTTTTCCATGATATTCTTTGGAATTGGAATATATATATACACCACAAACACACACATATATATGTATGTGTGTGTGTGTGTGTTTTTCACATGCAGAGGATTTCAGTTGAATGTGCAAGATTCACCTTCTGGATGCACTGGGACGCATCATCAGTGATGTTAATGGCCTTACTCAAGGGCCCAATAGTGGCAAATTGGCCGTGGTGGAGCTTTAACCGTTCAAATACTTGTCCAGTAGCTTAACCAGTGTAAAACTACACTGGAGTCTAAAAATGTGTAAATGTTATCTTAAACAGTGACTGTAATGTAATATTAAACATCAGCATATGAGTTTGATTTGTGTGTACTCAAATACTCAAATGCTTTACTCTGACTGACCAGATGAGTTGTGACTTACTAGTTTCATCCAAACTTCACTAGAAACCCATCACTTACTTCAAAAGAACATTTGACTGCATTAAATAATTTCAGTTGTTTGATGTCTGCTTACATAGGATGAAAATATTTAGTGAATCCAAAGAGATGGAAATCTGTATAGGGTAAGTTTGGAAACCACTGGTGATGTAAATAACGTTCAAGCCATCAGGTGGAACGGAAGGTGAAATTGCCATAAAGTGTGATAAAAATGGACACACAGGCTACTGTGTCTACTTAACACGGTCTGCCACTGCATCAGGAAATGTCATCAGAAATTATATAGCGAAAAAGAGAAAGCCCTGCAATAAACTCTTTGCAGAACTGTTCTCTGGGCCCAAACTAAGGGAAATGTGTGCTAGGTAACTTTGACAGTCATAGCTGATTTTAAAGTAAGCACTAAACTGGTTGAGTGAAAAAAAAAACTGTGCTGTTTCTAGACCAAAGCTGGTTTGATTTTTGTTAATAATATTGCTGCCGACCATTAGTTCTTTTTATTTATAATTTACCTTCATGTATTAATGTCAGCATGATCAGTGAAATGATACAACCCGTTTTAGGACCATGACTGTGATGTTTGGTGTGTTTAAATCCACACCTACCAGAGGTTAACAAATGCCCTGGCTTGTGGTTAAAGTATAAATGAGTTCCTTACAAATCAGCAGCAATAATACGTAATGTACTCGTATCAACATGGTTCAAAATGTGAGTTTTAACAAATGTGTGAACTTATATAAAATGTTATGAAAACCATGATTGAATGTCTGAGCATCTTAGATTAATAATAGTCATGTGCTGGGGTATTTTGAAGGGCAAGTTGTTAAACAAGATAGACAAGGTTACAGGTAGGACAAATTATTTACATGGCAGGAGCATAATTCAGGTTTAGGGAATTTTATGTAAAATTTGTATTGCTGCCCACCTGCTGATATCCTTTTAAATGGAAATTGGTTTGATGGGTTCAGAAAGTTAAGCCACACAGCAGGACACCTATTGCCATTCGTCTTTTCATTAAAAACCTTTTGACATTGAGAGCATTTGCAGCATCTGTTATAAACGCATTGTTTTTCATTTAAATACTATATGTCATTGCACGGACAGAAACAACTTATATTATATCTAAGTATTTTCATTAAAACGAACTGAATATTCACCGATTTGAAGTACTGGACCATACACTACCTACAGTCTTCGACTGAATACCAAATATACATTTCCTAAACACGAGTGCACTGAGTCATTCGCTGAATTTAATCGTGTCCCACTATTTAGGGCGCTGATGATAAAGTCTATGGAGGAAACTTGAGATACAGCCCACGAAGCTAACGTTCTAGCCATATAGCAGACGTTATTTCTGCAGAAGAGATCCTGGTAAATGTTACAATGAGTATTGCTATACAAAATAAAACATTTATTATTTCTCCAAAACAACAGTATATCGGTGTTTATTTTTATAACACTGTTCTCACAGTCTCACCTTAACTGCGTGCAAAACTCTTTGAAAGGTTGGAGTGATCCTGTAAGCCGCCATGTTGGCCGGTGCCTGTCGTCAGTCCGCATGCGCAATGCAGAACGTCTATCGGAGGTGTTTTTCTCGCAGCCAATCAAACGGCAGACAACAATAAAGCGGTAGCGAAGGAAATTAGGACAATTACTTGTGCACTATTTACCTATACATCGATGTATACTATTTATGCAGGAGTTAAAAAGCTCGTTATAAGAGTTAATTCATAAAAAAAATTTTACCCCCATGTATTCAAAATGACATTTTACTTGGTTCTTGTACATAGAATATCTATTGGTTGTCCAAACCCTGGGTTTAAGGGAAGAAAGGTTTTCATGTGCCTGAGCAGAGTCTTAATGAGTTAATACTCATTTGGAAGCAACTCTTTAAGGTCCAAATGAATGTCATGTTTTTTGCACTAAACTATCAAATAGACTAAATGTTCTGGGGAAAACTTTCTAGTTCATTTGCCTTTTTTCACAATTTTGTGAAAACATCTGAATAAAGTTCCAACAGTAATGCATCCAATTGAAACTATTCTCAGTCTGGTAAAAAAGTTTGCTTTTTCTTGTACTAATTTATGTAAATTTTGTAACCAAAAATAACAAAACATGCTTTTAGATAAATCTTTTTGCTGTATTACCTATTATCATGTTACAGAATTTGTCACTGTAAAATCACATTTTTTGTTGTGAATTGTATATACTATAGTAGTTTCAAAGGTTTTTAATCCACAATGAAATATATTAAGAAACATACCCATACGCCGGACATCAGAAACAAAATCTAATATTTATTTTTCTTACAAGAAATACAACTTTCATTGTTTATAATACACAACATTTCTTTCAGTCGGTCTGCAATTCACAGTGCAATACTGATAAAAGTTAACGAAAACATAAACCCTCCATTTGCTTTATATACATTTGACTCTGAGCAGAGGTTAATACAATAAACAGGAGTTAGTCAGAATCTGACTTCAAACACAGGATATTTATTGAACATACTGCTGTTCCTTACTTCATATACAATACTACTACATACAGGAGATTGTCAGCAAGAGTCCCAAACTGCATTGTATGACACATTAACACATCACTTACTAGAAGTAGATGATATGATGAAAGTATTTTAACACTGACCTTTAATATACATAAATAACACTAATCACAAAAATAATTTGCTGGAGTTGAGTCATTTAGCAGAATGAAGTTTAATGATTATTCCACATTTCCAAAAATGAATAATATAACTATAACCAGAAAATTACATAAAGTTTAAACAATCTGTATAAAAAACAGACAACAATGAAATTAGTTTTGTGGCTTTATTAACTAACCATACCCCTGTGGTAACATCTCACAATATAAACAAGTGAAAAGCTGTTTTTGGTGCAGTTCTTTGCAGTTTGGCTCTGTGAGTCCTTAAGTCAGTGGTTGTTTTTACACATACCACTCACTAAAATTAGAAGCTATACTGCTGTGCCCGCTGCTGTTCATTATGGCCGAGTCGGGCGACATGGTGGTGCTCTGTGTTTCTGAACATGGTGACACCAGACTCGATGACTCATAGCCCGAACTTCCAGCTGGTGAGGCTTCATTGACTTGACTCTGCTCATCGTGAACCTGAAGAAACAAAATTCAAATTGGTTATTTTTACATATAAAAGAAACACTGGGCATTACAGAACTCAGATCTGTATTTCTCAGGCCTAAAACCATAACATGTGTTAACTACCTTCATGTGTTTTCTCAGGGAGCTGGGATGGGTGTAGGACTTGTCACACAGTTTGCACAAGTATGGCTTGTCAGACGTGTGCACGTGCATGTGCTTCTTGCGGTCACTGCTGTTGGCAAAACGTCTATCACAGCCCTCAAACTCACATAGGAAAGGTTTTTCTCCTGAAAAGACAAAGAAATGCAGATTCATTATTATCAATTGTATTCATCATTTCAAGTATGGACTAAGGTTTAACTGTATGACCGTTTTGAGTATGTAGTAGCAGCTACAAAATCTCATTTGAATGCAATCCCGTAGTACAAATGACAGAAGAAATCCCTCTTGACCTTCCTTCACACAAACTAGCCTGAGCAAGATTTTGTGGCTGGTATTCAGCCACCAATAAAAAGTGCAATTCACACCTACTCCCCATTTTTATTCTTGCTGTACCACACATACTCTTCCTGTTTCGATAGTGCCAATGTAACCATGGAAATGGGATATTAGCACATCCTCTTGTGTTTGCATATTGATGACCAGGAAGCACGGGTCACAAACTTGTGAAGTAGTTCTGATGTTATGGTGTGTGACATGAAAAAAAAAACCTTGATATAAACGTATTATAAATAAATTATAATTTCATTGTAAAAGTATATCTTTTGGAGCTTCGAAGTGATACATTTCTCCCAACATAACCCAACAGACATGGTTGTATTTTAATGCTTATCAACTGTTCACAGAAGGACAAATGACACAATTTAAACATAGAACGAATTACGAACACCTTCGTGTATGCTCAGGTTATAAAATTACGTTGCCATTTGCGCCAATAATCTCCCTCATCATAAAAATATTTAGGTGCGTAACAGAAATGATGCGTGAAATTACCTGTATGCGTCCTCTTGTGTATCTTCAGGTTTTCGGAGCGCGCGAACACCTTGCCGCAGCCTGGGAACGGGCACGCGAACGGCTTCTCCCCGGTGTGCACGCGGATGTGGTTGACCAGTTTGTATTTGGCCTTGAAGGCCTTGCCCTCTCGCGGGCACTCCTCCCAGTAGCACACGTGATTGCACTGCTCCGGGCCGCCGACGTGCTCGGTTGAGAGGTGAGCCACCAGGTCGTGCATGGTGCCGAAGGTCCTGCCGCAGCGCCGCTTCTCGCCCTCCAGCCACTTACACACGAGCTCCTGCTTGACGCACTGCTGGCGCACATAGCGGAAAAACGCAGCCGGATGATGCGGGTGATGGTGCGGGTGATGGTGCGCCGCCGCTACGTTCAGTCCGTACGGATCAGGGCGCGCGTTGGGCACCGGGTGGTATTGATCCGGTCGCGCAAACAGTCCGTTGTTTGCGGAGCTGTGCTGATCGTGGAAGCCAGAGAAGAGCATATGACTCTGCGCGTCTGGGTGCGAGTGATGGAGCGCTCCGGTCGCCGGGCTGAACAATCCGCGCTCTGGATCAGCAAAGCCGCGGCCACGCAGCAGAAAGTCCCGCGCAGTTCCAAACGCAGATCCGCTGTATGAAGATCCCAAAGGCGGGTAACCAGGAGCCTGTGGACTGGGAGACAGATCCCCGTGGCTCAACTTGAATGCACCCATATGAGCCGCTTCTGTAAAACCAGCATCCCGGTCATGAGAGTCAGCAGCTGGGTGATGGTGGCGGGAGAACGCGCCCAAGTGACCCGCGTCCAATAACATGTCGATCGTTAGATAAAGTTAAAAAAAAACTTTAATTACAAGTTAAGTGACTGAGATTAAAAACAATCAAAATGTTCAAAAATAAAATCGGATCACAAGCATGTCCCAAAGCTGAGCTTTTCAAGCCCTAAAAAGTCAAACAGTTTAGAGTTTACAGAGGTTGGCTTGATGTGTGCCAGTTTTTTGGACTGGTCTGTGTTTATCTTGCTGCCGTGTACCCCACGCCCCTTTACTACAGGACCCCCCGCCACCGTCCCATTGGCTGCCCGGAAACACTAATCCACCCATCTGGTCCAATCAGGAACCGGGCCGCTGTAGCTGCGGTAGCAGGACGCTGTTGCTCCCACAGTTTGGATTTTTTAGGAGGTGGGGGGATATTGAAACAAACAACCGAAGCACGTTATTAGCACATAGAAAACAGCATTAATGGAACGGTGGATTCAGTTTTTTTGTGTAGCGCTGAAGAATCAATAAAACCATTTATTAAACAACTCTTAAATAAAAATGGAAATAAATGAGAAAGGTTACTTTGGTAAAACATATAGTTGAATGAACTGTAATTCCAAGGTTTGAAGATTCTCTCTAAAACGAGACAAACAGAAGAAGAAGCATTTGTATTGCGATATATGTATATTTTTCTCTGTGTATAAATTAAATACGTTATAATGCCAATAAAGTCTGGTTTTATTTCAGATTCTTCTATGATAAACGAAAAAATTGGAAAAGTTGAAAAATATTGTCCTTCACATTTTCCACAAAGCTTTTAAACGATTGTCAAATAAACCATCATTACTATTCTATTTTAGCACCAACAAAATTGACTCAAGTGTGACGTTAGATGAGCTAAAAATAATGTGTAATTAATAAAGGGCATTGTATTGTCTTAAATAAAAAACACATTCAATCAAATTCCATTAAATAGAAATTGCACCAACAGGTTTGTTAATTACCTGGAAAAAACGTTTGTGGAAACAGAGAAAAACATTTTAATGCATCGTTTCAAAATCGTTTAGAGTAAAGAATGGAGAAAAAAAAATGAATGAAATAGTGCCGGGTGGATCTAGTATAGAGAAATAATAAAATCAGTTACACCAAAATGTGAAATATATCATGGAATGATATGGCATTTCTCTAGGAGTTCCGTCCAGGGCATTTCTGCCTAACGCATTTTTCTGATGGCACCGGGCACTCTGAGACTACGACCAGATTAAAATAGTTAACGAACTGAATATTATTGGGTTTCATAAAGAACGATTGCTGACTTAACTGGTGCTACAAAACACAAGTCACTCTGTTTAAATTTTATTCTCCATTATGGTTTTCAGTTTAAAGTATCACGTACTAACGTACTTAGGTTTCTTTTGCATTTAATAAGTTATTTGATACCTTTGGTTTAGAAACACGTGAAGTCTTCTTAACCTGAGAACATTGGATATACCAAGCAAAATATATGCCTTCTCAGGGCATCTCATTCACATGCAATAAGGCATGATCGAAGAAATGGCAGGAGACCAGAACTGGAATAGAAAACCACATTGGCACATGCAGGGACTTCATGCTACTTCATAATACCCGTGACACTTTGAAATATGAAATGAATAATTATTAACAGAGTTTATTTTTATTTTTAGCTTTGTCTCTGATTCGACTAGCAAAAATATTTTATTGTGAAAGTGTCAATATTGTACTATAAATATGTTAGATGTGTTAAATTTGATCATGTGCTGGATTTGAATGATATTTGGCAAAAAATGTGGAAGAAAAAAGGAAACACTGGGGGAAATCTGGTTGTTGCCAGGGTAACACATCTGAACTGCCTCTGCATCCCAAGCAGCACAAAACCAAAAACTAGGTTGCACTATTATTTAAAATGTACTTTAATTATGAGTAGTTGATGGTAGAAATATTCTTACTTGTTAAGCTTTAAGATGTTTGCTAGATCAAAAATGATTTTCTTTCTGGACTTGGATGAGGTGCTTTTTAGTTGGAACCTTATTGTAAGAAATGTGGAAACAGTAGCATTTTATACAGTGCCTTTTTATTATGGTCAATCGTGAATTATTTGACATTGTAATCAATTAGTTTGAATTGGCAATGTATGTATGTTTGCAAATAAAAAAAAGGGGGGGGGGGTTGATTGGCACATACATTTACACATATTAGAATCCTATTATTTATAGACGCTATTATATTTTGTTTGGGTTTGTGATAGCTTTTGAGGACTGAAACATGGGGCAGACTATTTTTATATAACGTAGTCACTGTTATGCCTCATTATTGAAGAATGCTTAGAAACCCTAGCAGAAAAGTGGAAAAGGTTGTTTTGGGCCTTTATTTTAAGAAAAAAAAGACTCCCTTAATTGTCATTTGATTTGCATAACATTTCTTTATAGATAATATTTAGAATATATTCAGTAAAACTAGTAAAAACGTGTCGTCATACCATTTCATTTATTTTATAATCTGATTTTTCCCCAGTCAGGAATGGGGGGCAGGTTTCAGTGTTCATGACAAAGCCAATGCCGGTCGATAATAAAGTAATAATAATAAGGCTGTGTGTTGAAAAACTGTTTATCACGGACAATTAAAGCAGTATGATTAAGCTTTGGGGGGATTTAGAGACACCTTTTGGATGAATATGTTACTGCAATCACATTACGGCGTTAAATTTGTAACACAAATGTTCGGCCAAAAGTGTGAATCTAGATCTTTATTTCACATCTTAATCAATCAGAAATTTGTCATCTTCGTCATTCTTATTTGTTGGAAGTATGTTGACCCATAAAGAAAATATCAACATATTTTTGTGGGTTTCCCTATTTTAGACACTTTTCTTCACTCCTGCCCATAGGGGAGATTAGACTTTGGATTTTGCTCAAACACTGGATCAGTTGTTACTTCACAAAGCTAATCATACCTTTACATATTTTTGATATTAGAAAGTGAATGATTAATACGTCAACTATTACAAACTTTTTGCTTCCTAGAGTAAATGCAGTTTGCATGAATTTGTAATTTCTAATGCTTTAATTTGAATAATTTATTATGAAACATAATAACTGTAATTTGAATGAGAATGGCGTGTATTATAAATACCCCCGCCTACGTCCTAATAGCATTTATATTCTGTAATGCTCACCTCTCTGGATTAAACATTTGTAAACAAAACAATCCCCTCTTCCTTCCTCTAACCAAAGTTCCCCTAAAAAACCAACAGTTTTTGTGAAGTTTATTTGGACAAGAGCTCTCAAAGGCAAGTGTCCTGAATGAAAGAGGAAGGCGGCAGACATGAGCTTTGAAGTGAACCACTATTATTGGGACACATGCCACCCGGTTGCCCGGACGACGCGGCTGAGGCGGTACCATTTCTGCCTCCTTTACAATCAGGTTCCCCCAGAGGCGTGTGGGCAGAGTTTTTCACTCGCTGCACATTTACCGCTCATAATGCGCAGACTGCCCGACGCCTCAATCAATGAACAAAAATAAGTAACAATGTGAGTTAAAATGCAACCAGTGTCTTATTTTCTCACCTTCTAATGACCCAACATTTCTGACATTCCTCACCCCAGAGGAGCAAAAATATTTCTACTGCCCGGAGTACAGCAATTCCCATCTGGATCACATTTCTATAATAAAAGAGCAGCTACACTGATGAATACACTGTCATGTCAGTTAATAAATAAGAAAAATAAGTGCATTTAAGGACTGTAAATTTAACAAGGCTGTCAATTTAAAAACAAAATAAAGCTTTATAATAAAAAGGCGAATAGTTAGAAAAATAAATTGTGATGACGTTAACGTTATGCTATTTTCTTACAGCTTTGTTCGCATCTTTAGGTATATTATTATTATTATTTTATAAAATTTGTATTTGTGCTTTATAATAGTGATAATAATCTAAGTTAGAGTGCACAAGGAATTTAAAATTATTTAAAAGATTTAGGGCTGTAACATAATATATATTATATTATATATTAGCTACAACTTCAATGATGAATTATTATTTAGAATAAAAGTTTACAATATTTATTCGTTATCACCAGATGTATTACAACTTTAATAAAAATAAATTTTAATGAAATATATAAGTCCAACATAAATATTTAGGGTGGAATATTATTCTCTCTGACATAAACGTGGAGTTTAATTAAAGGCTTTCCTCCAATTCAATTTATTTTATGTTTATTTTTGTTAAAATAACGTTTACATTTAGATACACATTAAATGTAACCAACAATATTTTTTATGCTCTATGTCTGCACTAAATCCTAGATAGATTATTATATGATAATATCTTTGCGTATTTAAATCAGTAGATGGGGATGTATTTATTATATAATGTCTGTGCTGGACTGACTGACAGGTGCTTTCATTACTAGCACCAGGTGAAAGGAGTTAGTCGGAATAAATCTGTTATAAATCAAAATTATTTTTACTTTCCAATGGATTTTGTTTTTATGTCTGTTTTATACACTTTTGAAGTTATTTAACTGAGCACAACACAGGAAACCCTGTGTGGACGCTTGATTTGACTTGATGTGTCAGATAATGGCTTTAATTCATTGCTCTGGATCGTGTGTTGTGCATATAGATTGTATTAACTGTAAGGATGTGACTTTGTAAAATATGTGCTAACTCCGGAGATCCGCAGCATCTATTTGCATTTTTATACAGGAGCTGCACACGTTTCACACATCTTAACACATTCATTTTTGGGGTACATCATTAGTCTTCTGACTTGAGTCTGATGCTGCTTTGATTTGCTGTGAGACTGTGGCACTTGAATCCATTATGTTGTACGTTGTACTTCTTCTTTCTTCTTTGAATGCAATATGGGGGGGACGATGACACATAAATCACAGCTTGATATATTTGAGCTCCTGTTTTTCTGTCAAGGCAGATGTTTTCAGAGCATCCAGTAATAAACAGTAGTACTCAGTTTACTATTGCAAATGTCTGGAGGAAAACAAGCAAAAATAAATTTTAAGCTTTAATCTGAAGCTCATATCTAATGAAATAATCACAGAAAATACATTAGCGTTAGTAATGGATGGGATAAGAGGCAGGCCAGCAATGTAACGCGAAAAATCTTATTCTGTTTTTCCTTTTCACCAGTGTGATCATCAAAAAACTTCAGACAGCTGTATGACTTGCTGTCAGCATAAGATGACCGTTTTTCTCCTGAACTTTAGAAAAAGCCTACGGTTCCATGCCATTTGTAAGGCGTTCAATGACCAGCAAGAACCCTGCCATAAGTAAAGTGAAGTAACCTAAGCAATGTTTTATAAAACATTATTAAATACATATTTTTAAATCGTTTGTGTGTGTGGGGAGGAGGGGGGTTTGCATAGTTTAAAAAAAAAACAACAATCAAATTTAATTAATGAGTAGCATTGTTAAGTACAGTGTTACCTTTTTGAAACTTTAAAAACATTTTTTTCTTACTTTTTCTTGACCCCAAAATTTTAAGTCAGAGGCAAAAATAAAAAGGGAACTATAATAATAATTATAACATCGGCTTTAATAATAGTAATACTAATAATATTACTACTAATAATATCATTATTATTATCATTATTATTATTATTAATTGGTATTTTGGGAGGTAAGTCTCTTGTGAAGTTAAATTAAGTAAATACTCATTCAATTTAATCTTTTTTTAAAATTAAATTAACTAAACTAAACGTTTAGTAAGAAGAAACAAAGGAATATTGCATTATCCATAACCCTTCACTATTGCTCATGATGAAAAAAATCTGTACTGTTTGCTTATTTTTTTGTCTTAAAATACAACTAGGTGAAAATGGGGCTCAAATAAAGAAAACTATAGTGTTTAACAAAATAGTTATTATCGAGTGCATCTTAACGTCTTAGAATGAAATCTTGAATGTGAGTTATTATTGTTAGTTTTATTTACTTCTTAATTGTGATAATTACATAAACTTAAACATTTTGTTGTATCAATCATAAATGGGGATAACGAAGCCTTTTATTATTTTATATAATATTCATTTCTTCAGACACTGAGTATTGAACACAGTGAATGATGCGACTTCATAAATCTGTAAGAAATGTAAATATGAAAGTAAACACAATAATACAGATCGCATGGTGGTATTCTTTGCAAACAGTGCCACTGGACACATTATTCTAGAGCATTCTGGGGGGAAAAATACAACCCAATGAATGTTTTAATGCATCTTTTTTTGCATGTTCCCTGTCTATTCTATTAAGTCTTTACAACTACTGTTTGCTCATTTGAAAACCAAACACAAATCAATCAAATCTGTAAAGAAAGAGATAAGTGTCCCATTGAGTTTCCGCAGATACAGGTCTATTGCAGAGTCATCATTTGAGGTATGGACGTCCAGATTGTTCGAATTGATTTATAGCGAAATATGGATTAGCATATTTGCGCCAATTGGCAGGAATGAAAACAAGATGGGATCATGATGGGTTCCATTCAGATAAACAGCAGGAAATAGAACATCTACCCAAATGCAATTCACCCCCACTGAGCAGATTATAAAGACTCTGGAGGCACAAGGCTGAAAAATCACTTATGTTATTATTATGATAGTAAGCTTTAGAGTTTGAATACTAAATTTAAAGACCTGTTAGAATTATTGATTTTGTTTATCAGTTATTGTTGTTCAGAAGTCCAGAAAGGCAGCGAGCAAGTGAGTAAGTAGCTTAGTGGCCTGATTTTAAAACAAGATTTTGGCTAGATCTATGATGCTCATACCCCCTAGCAGTTTCCCCACACCCCTGGTAAGCACACCCATCAAGTGAATACTGCTGCTGTGTGTACTATACAATCATGCAAGTGTTAGTAAAATGACACATTTATCCAGGAAAGCTCAATAATTATTCAAGGGGTTACCAAATTTTGACATTTGACATTTGAGACTGAGCCCCAGGCCAGCTTCTTCTGCAGCTCTACATCGACCCATATAGACAGCAAGACAGCATCTATATATGTTTGGCTAGTTTATTTTAGAGATTAATTGAAGACAGACAGCTGACCATGAATATTTCTGCAGAGCATTTGCATGATCTTTCGAATCTCTTACAATGGGTACGGAAAGTATTCAGACCCCTTTCAATTTTTCCTTCTTTGTTTCATTGCAGCCATTTGCTAAAATTAAAAAAGTTTTTTTTATTTCCCATTAATGTACACTCAGCACTACACCTTGACATAAAAAACAGAAATGTAGAAATCTTTGCAAATTTATTAAAAAAGAAAAACTGAAATATCACATGGTCATAAGTATTCAGACTTATATAACTCACATGAGGTCCATTTCCTTCTGATCCTCTGTGTTTAATTGAACTTATTTGACTTGATTAGGACACACCTGTCTATCTAAGACCTCACAGTGCATTTCAGAGCAAAAAAGAATCATGAGGCCAAAGGAACTGCCCAAGGAGCGCAGAGAGAGAATTGTGGCAAGGCACAGATCTGGCTAAGGTTACAAAAGAAAGTCTGCAGCACTCAAAGTTCTTAAGCACAGTGGCCTCTATAATTCAATTGAAGGAAAGAAAAATGTGGCCAAGTACAGAGATGTCCAGGAAAAAAACCTCTCCTCAGACTGTACCAAAGGTTCACCTTCCAACAAGACAATGACCCTAAGCACACAGCTAAACAACAAAGGAGTGGCTTCGGAACAACTCTGTGACCATTTCGCCCAGCCAGAGCCCTGACCTAAACCCAACTGAGCATGTCTGGAAAGACCTGAAAATGGCTGTCCACCAATGTTCACCATCCAACCTGATGGAACTGGAAATGATCTGCAAGGAAGAATGGTAGAGGATTCCCAAATCCAGGTATGAAAAACTTGTTTAACATTCCCAAGAAGACTCATGGCTGTACTAGCGCAAAAGGATGCTTCTACTCAATTCTGAACAAAGGGTCTGAATACTTATGACCATGTGATTTGCAAAAATTTCTACATTTCTTTCTCATGTCAAGATGGGGTGCTGAGTGTACATTAATGAGAAATAAAATGAACTTTTATGAGTTTAGCAAAGGGCTGCAATGAAACAAAGAGTGAAATTGAAAGGGGTCTGAATACTTTCCGGACCCACTGTATTTCCTCCCACAATCTAAAGACATACAAGTGAGACAAATTGTAGATGAAAAACAGTCCATGATTGTGTTTGAAATTGAAAACTTGAACTGATGAATGTGGTGTAACCAGTAACTACTCCAACAAACAGGTACTCTGCTGCTTCTTTAAACCAATGCATATCACATACAGAGAGTCACGCTACGATCTTACATGAATCATCCAAATGTACTCGTGTCTGCACCCTGACCTGGCAGCTACACCCGGCACCCTCGTTCAGACATAGCTAACTGTAGATTAGCACCTTTGTCATCTCTGATTATATCTGGTGAATGGTTTTGTGAGAATTTTCTGGACAGCAGTTCTCTGTGGTGCACTAAAGGGAGGTGAGAAGACGATGGGGGGCACAAGAGGAATGCAGCAGGCTTTACAGTAATTACTTTAGTTGAGCCTAAAAGCAAGAAACACAATCAGTAATGTTAATGACTGAAAGCATGACAAATTCTTGTGCTGGTCAATTTGAACAATTTAGAACATAAAGCAATTTTGGTGGAGGAACAGTTTGGGTTCTTGAAAAGAAAAAAGAGGAGGGAATTATCGAACTTTTTTAGGTTTAGCACTTTCGCATATAGCATAAACTTATGCATATCTCACAATTTAAATAAAAATGTTGTGAAAAACAGAGAGGCAGTTAAAACAGAGGAGCGGAAAACCCACAAAACCTTAATAAAATAAATGTAGCTACCTTAACTAAATTAATTTTATTAAGATTTAATGTTTTACACTTCAGGACAGTAAAAGTTATTCATTACACAAACTCAGCAGATCAAGTGTTTACTGACAAACACAGTCGTGAACAATTTTGTCATTTTCCAATTCACCTCACATGATTGTCCTTGGAAGAAGGAGATTATGGAGGAAACTAACAAAGAACATGCAACCTCCTCACAGAAAAGACCCAAACCACTCCACCAGGGAATCAAACACAGAACTTTCTTGCTGGGCCATTCAAAAGGCCACTGTGACATCCCAAAAAGCATTTTAATGTTTACAAATGTTTACAACAAGAGAACCTTTAATCATAAGTTATTTTTAGAAGCAGGAAAAATGACCAAGTGTATGGATTTAAGCAAGTTTGATGACAGCAACTCCAAAACTGCAGACCTTGTGGGGAGTTCTCAGTCTTGGTGTCAGTATCTGTCACAAGTGGTAAACCGGTGACAGGGTAGTGAAGGCTCAATTATCCACGTAGAGAGCAATCCAGATGAGCTACAGTTATAAATTGTTGCATTTAATTAAAAATAACCGCACCCTGGAGAGGATTGTGAAACAAAACCCATTCACAAAGAGATTCACAAAGAGGGGATTAAAGCTGGAGTCTGTACTTCAAGAACCACCACATACAGACATATGCAAGACATGGGTTTCAGCTGTTACATTCCTTGTGTCAAGCCACTTTTGAACAAGAGTTAGAACAGCGCTAGAAGTGTCTCGCCTGGGCTAAAGACAAAAAGTACTGGACTGCTGCTGAGTGGTCCAAGGTTATGTTTGCCGATGGAAGTCAATTTTGCATTTCCTTTGGAAATCAAGGTCCCAGAGTCTGCAGGAAGAGAGGGGAGGCACACAATCCATGCAATGTCATCTAATGGTGTTGGTCCATTGTGTTTTCTGAGGTCCTTGGTCAACACATCCATCTACCAGGAAGTTTTAGAGCACTTTATGTTTCCTTCTGCTGACCAACTTAATGGAGATACAGACTTTTTTTTTGTCTTGAAAAGCAAGGTGGCTTAGTGGTACCACTGTTGCCTCACAGCAAGAAGGTCCTGGGTTCAATCCCTGGTGGGGCAATCTAGGTCCATGTGGGTTTCCTCCGGGGCTCTGGATTCCTCCCACAGTCCATAGACATGCTTCCAGGTTGATTGGAGACACTGAATCCGATAGGTACCTGTGATGGACTGACGCCCCATCCAGGGTTTTACTTTGTGCCTTGTGCCTGTTGAAAAAGCTGGGATAGGCTACAGAACCCCTCCCAACCCTAATTAGGATAAGGGCATAATAATTTTAATTTTAATTTTACGAATAGCATCTTTATACTAATGTATTAAATCGTATATAGTATAATATAGTATTATTCAATATTTTGTTAACATGAAATAATAATTTAAAAAATCTAATAATGCTGAAGCGCACCATTATTCTATCCCCATCCTCAATACTTGGTGGAATTTTTTGCCTTAATAACCTCTAATAATTAAATAATCAGTCCTGATGAGCGTCTGATGTCACTATTGGGGAAGCATTACCGCCATCTTTGGCAAAAGCTTCTAGATAATTGAAGCTATGTTACGGATTGGGTTAAAATGAGGAGGAAAAATTCCACTGGGTGTAAAGCACAGTGGTGAAAAAGAGTGTTCTAATTTTAATTCTAACTCATCAGCTGAAGCATACAAAGTAGTGAGTCTAATCGTGTTGTAACTCAACATTAACCTTACATACCAATAATATGTTTTTAGATCAGAGTTATGTATGGTTGAAAGAGTGTGACATTCTGCATTTTCTTTTTCATTGCTTACGTCACTCAACTGACAAACTTTTTAAATCTACCTCGGCTGAGAAATTTAGTGTTATAAATCATTATTATTAATAATAATAACATAACAATAATAAAAAATAATAATATGTAATACTAGCAGAAATTATATTAACAATAATAAGAAGAATAAGAAGAAGAGGAAGAAGAAATAATATTAATGGCAAAAGATTAACACATCTCTTCTATTTATGCTGCAATGTTCAATCTTCAACATAAGCAAAAAATGGAATGCTGTAGTGAAAAGAGCTGATAGCTTAGCATACAGTATGCATATGCAGATGTTTATTTTACTGTACATACAGTAGATTGGTTTCTTATTCCAAACAACTGTATGACTTTATTGCCCAACTCCATTCATTGATTTTGTAGTGTTTGCATGTACACTATTTTCAAGAGCTTGATAGTTGAGCAGCAAACAACTGTCTTGAATGTAAAAAAACAATTCTGCAGAGCTGAAATACATCTAACTCGCGTTACTTGTTGCCATTTGACCTGGTCAGCACCATACCCCCCCCACACACACACACACACACTCCTATCCTAGCTGACAAGGCCGCCCACAACATCCATCGATTCCCAAGCATTCTGCTTCCCTCATTGCTGCCTTGTCCAAAATGGGTCTGAGAGGGTCACAGGTCAGGGAACAATGCCTTTAGAGAGATGGACGACAAGGCCTGAGGCACATTGTAGTGGAGGCTCTCGTCTGCCAGGCATCTCCACAAACAGGTGATGGAGGGGAAGAACAAAAGAGTTTCACAGTTTTTAGTAGACCATTATGCTCACATAACACCCGCATTAACCATGCATTATTGATTATTAAGCCATGCTGCTCAGAAAAGCATCACACTCTCACTGTTGCTGTTATATGAATCACGCATACACACACTGACAGACAAAAGAGGACCTTCTGTACCTTTGCCCATAACTTTGGCACCTGTTGATTCATTTTTAAAATATAATATCAAATTTAAAATCGTGAAATCAAATGATTTAGTCATCAACTGATATTTTATTTTATACAGTTCAAGTTATCATGTATCACTAATGGATACAAATGTAGTTGGCAAATGTTGTTGTAGTTGGCATAGAATCCTGAATTCAAAAGTGAAAGCTAAAGATTTTTTTATGTGCAAAGGTGCAGATGTCTCTCTTGGGCATATTTATAACTAACAATGATACCACTAATAATAATAACCAATAATGAGAATAATATTCTCAAATAATGATAATCAGTTAAGAATATATACAGTAAAGTACAATTTTTAATGGCTTTACACAGTTTTACAGTTACCCACACTAAATTACCTGCATGATACAGGATTTGTTTTTGCTACTCTTGCTCTAACCATTGCAGGCTGGAAACACCCCACAACTGCTTTGACCCAGTCATCTACCAAATAAGCCAGCTTTTGTTTGGCCCTTATCAAAGCGACTGACTCTCTCTCATTTTTGTAGGACAATATAAAAACAGTGGTTGCCTAGTGGGTTAAAGCTTTGGGTTACCAGTCAGAAGACTGTCGATTTGTCTTTCGTGTCCATGATTAAAGATGTTACCTCAGTCTGCATCAATACTGGCCCCAGCTTCCAAAGAAGCGAAAATAATTTTATTGTGCTACACATGTGTATATGTATGTATGACAACTATATACCAATACAATATAAATACCTGTATATATTCATACAGTTAGATAAAAAAAAATAAGAGACCATTCCAAAACAATCAGTTTTTTAGCTTTACAGTTCATGGAAAAGTGTTTAACCAAAATGAACAGTGTTGTTTTATTTCATAAAATAGAATAACAATTACACAGAAATTATAAACTAAAGCTAACTGATAATTTTGAAGTGGTCTCATAGTTTACTTTTTTTACAACAGTATATCGTATATTCTGTTTATAGTGTATGTATATAGAACATTTAGCTCAGCAAACTATCACCGCTATCAATAGTGGTTCTGTTCCCAACACATATATACAGTTAAGATGGATATACTCAAGCACTCACACATATTATGGCATTTCATACCAACACAGCAACTCATATAAGAGATTCACTTTCAGGCACAAAAGGGCAGTATTTCAGAGGGGCTGGGTCATTACATTTTAGTGTATTTAAATCTTTGACTTCAGCTTGGTCTTTTGTCCAGAATGACTGCAAGTACTGCAAGTGTGTTTAGTGAATTATTTTAGCTACTCTCTTTAGGGAGTACCACAGAAGATCGTGACGCAATCCACTTATTTTTCCAGCACTACATTGCACTGATCTGTACATCATAGTGGCTAGGGTGGATGAAGGTAGCCCACCACAACCTTTCAGTTTGAGCTGTTTTTGATGTTGCACTATAATGAATGTTAGAAGCAAGGATGTCTGTAGGTGTGTTTACTGCTCATATTGTTAAAGATCAAAGTTCCAGCTCGGAGAGGAAGTCCATAATCAGGCATACATTGTTTAAATGTTTGTTTTAAAACATGCAATGAAAGAATACAATGGACAAAAATACACAATACAATACAGAATAGCACATCATTAATAAAATATCTATTAAATGTCTAACAGTTTCCAGGACTTCTTGTAAATGTAGTAATTCAGCCATTTTATCTATGACCAACCATTTGGAGTTTTTCTGACCTGTAAGAACTAAGTGCATATGATCTCTTGAGTAGAGAAAAAACTTCAGCCAGCTTGGTCACAATAAGGCTGGGGCTGATGGGTATCAATATATGAATCTCCATTTGAAAAATCAATGTCCAGTGTGAACTTGACTTTTGTAGGAGATGAATATTCCAAAAGCACACCAGTGCTAGGATTTTAATCTCTCCTCAGCTTTGTTACCCCTAACAGGAACATTTGCCCATGCCTGCTATTGAGAAAAAAATCTAGAAATTTCAAGAGCTCAGCTCTGGATTAATGAATAATAAATTAAATATCAGCTTTCAGGGGGCACAGGGGCTCAATGGGTATCACTGTCATCTGACTGCTAGATAAGCCTGACCTTGATCTAGGTATGCAGTCAAAATACTGCAGCCAGGTTAAATGGGGATTCAAAAATGGTCTGTGATTGTGCCTGTGGTGTACTGGTTAACTCACATGGGTGTATCCATATAAATATATGAACGTATATAAAAGAATTGCTAGATTGGCTCAGTGGTAAACTAGTACACTAGTTCACCGGTGCATCTAGATCTTCTCTAACCTCAGCTCTGCTAACAGCCAGCTGGGTGCTTACGCAGGCACAAGATCGGCTCTGCCGGCTAGATAATAGCATTTGCAAAACAAGACATGGAGTGATGAGGATTGATGTGTGGGTCTCCGTGCACAACGAGTATTCCCTTACTAACTTGCCTCATGTGTCAACTGATCATTTTGAATGCACACCAGCACTGCGATTATAAACTTCCGGAGTTTGAATCTTGGCTCTGCTACCAGTCGGCACGTTTGCCAGTGCCTGCAGCAGACAATATGTTGGAAGAGTTTGCATGTTCTTTCTGAATTAGTTTTCAATGATAAAGTAGCCACAACCAGGCAAATGCTGGGTGGAAAACATATGCATTAGGAGAAAATCTGCCTTAAATAAACTTACACTAAATGATCTGTCAATAAGGCAGAGCCACGATTATACATAAAGACTGGTGACACGCTTCACAAACGAATCCTTCACCCAGTAAAGTGTAAGAGAGAGTGAGAGTGTGTGTGAATGAGTAAGAAGGTTTAAATGAAGTCCTCCTCTGCCTCTGTTCCTTTTGTTCTTTTTGTAGAGAGAGAAAAAGCCCCAGCCTCCTGAATGGAGTTCAAATCCCATCAGCCACGCTCCCCACCAAGCCGCCGAGTCAATCACAGCCTCTTACTCATATGCTGTAATTAAAGATATAGTTTAGCAACTACACCTAACTGAATGATTGTAAGAAATGAGGGCAAGCAAAAACGTTGCTATTACTTTAATGCCAGCATTTTATTGGCATTTAAGTCAATTAAGTTCATATAAGCTTTAAGGCGTAGCTGCTGTTTTTAAGGTATCCTTAAATAAATTACGTTATCAACAGTTTTACCCTCTGGGATTTATATATTAAAATCAAACACTACCCTCTCATAACAGCATGTCAACTACAGTACTATGGTGGCATGGTGTCACACAGCGAGAAGGCCTCAGTTTGAATCCTGTACTGAGCAATATTGGTCCCTTATGTGTGAAGTTTGAATGTTTTTCCATGTCTGCATGGTTTTCTTTGTGAGCACTGGTTTTCTTCTCACAGTCAAAATACATGTCAGTGAGATGAACTGGAGATAAAAAACTGTCCATGACAGAGAATACATTCCCTCTGCTTCTAATCTGGTTTATTGATTTGTTATACACAGGATGGGCTGCTTGACCATAGATACCTCGATAGCACTATAGGAACAGTTCCAGTGCTTACAGTTAAAATGGAATAAATTATTCAAAAAAGTTTCCACACTGTTGGTTTTCCACTCCAGTCACCTTTATCCTAATTAGGGTCGGGAGGGATGCTGGAGCCTATCCCAGCTCTTCATTGGGCGCAAGGCACAAGGTAACATCCTGGGTGGGTCCCCAGTCCATTGGACTGTGGGAGGAAACCGGAGTACCTGGAGGAAACTCACACGGACACTGGGAGAACATGCAAACTCCACACAGAAAGGACGCAGATCGCCCCACCCAGGGATCAAACCCAGGACCTTCTTGCTGTGAGGTGACAGTGCTACCCACTAAGCCACCATGCCGCCTAATCTGTAATTATATTCTTTAAATATATATAAATCCCAAAACCTTTCAACCCCCCAAAAATGTCAAAACCCTCTAATCATTAGATGAGTAGCTTCTTGTCCTCCACACCCTCCATCAACAGGGAACATTAGGCTGGACTATAGTCCATAAGTCCTTAAAACAGGATTAAGCCAGATTAATTATCTTCAGGAGTCTTAGTCTAGTTTAATCCCTTTTAAAGGGCATATTTTACCTTATCTTCAGCACGCTACTTGTTGTTTAAGTATGTTGGCGTAATGTCAGACTGTCAGAAACTAAAACTAGACTCTAATTTCATCTTCATATAAAAGCCTTAGTGTTGACGCATCAAACCTTCTCTGACAGATGTCCTGTGTTTGACTCCATCAACATTAACCAGCACATCCTCTCCATCACTATATAACCGTCAGCCAGCCTTCTCTATTCATCCAGAGAAAGAACGAGAGACTGAGAGAAAGAATAAAAAGAAAGCACCAATCCGAGGGAGGAGCAAACACATGTAAGGAGGGGCTGCTCGACCGCGAGGGGTCACTTTTCAAGGGGTTTTGCTTTCTTTATTGACTCCCAGCAAGCCAAATAAGCAGATTGACCGATCCGTTATGGACATGGGAGCATTGTCGGGCAGGACGAATCTTGGACACATAGCCGCCGCCATCCCCCGCCCCCACTGAGAGCAAGAGAAAAGGCACAAAGAGACCCCCACGCTGGGGGAAATCTGACAGAACTGCCGCTTGAGACACAGGAGTGAAACTGGCCCCTCTGCCCAGGTGAAATGGGGCGAGAGAAAGAGTGATGGAAATTCAAAGTATTCAAAGTTGGATAATCAGTCAGAAAAAGATGAAAACTTAATCTATGAATAATGCTTATGGAAAACAAATGACAAATAAACAGTGTTCAATCAGTTCAAATTATGTTTGGGGTCTTCCGAGCAGATCTGGTTTGCTTATGACACATTTTTACATCAGATGCCATTACTGACCTTAGCCACGCTTGGCACCAGCACTGAGAGTGCAGGAAGATTACTTCAAGGTTGTCTCTGATGAGACATTTTCATGACTGGCCACATTTGTTGCTCCAGTACAAAACTTAGGAAGTTAACATCAGACACTAAACATGTCTTAGCTGATCAACTACATTTGGTGGACGTGACTTGGGGATTTAGCAGATGATGACGCACCCACCTAGTCAGGAAGAACCCCCCCCCCCCACAAACAAACACAAGTCATACATATGAGTCATACATATGAGTCATATTTAAGAGCGGATTCTTATCATTGATACAGTAATGAAGTGCAACCATGAACAATAGTTCAGTAATTTCAGTAGAACTAGTTAGCCTGGCAGAAAGTCGTAACACCTGATAAATGTTGATAACCGATGTTTGGCCTTTGAGTCTTTCGCTTTCAATAAATTAGTCAGCCTTTTAAGTTTTGTTGTTTGTTTTATACTTTTTTCATCACTTTGCAGTGAAATTCGTTCTCCCCATTTTAACCCAATCTGTGCCATGAAACACACTGTGAACACTAGGGGACAGTGAGCACACATGCCCGGAGCAGTGGGCTGCCCTAGCCATGGCACCTGGGGAGCAGTTACACGTTAGGTGCCTTGCTCAAGGGCACTTTCAGTCGTGACCTGTCAGCTCTGGGAATCGAACCGGCAACCTTCTGTTCACAAGCCCAGTTCTCTAACCACCAGGCTATGGCTGCCTATGTAGGTCTTTGTAAATGAGGTGTGGCTTCTCTGCCTGTATGTCCCAATTAAGAATGTGGATTTGGACTGGGCTGGGATTTACCAGATAAATGGTGGGAAAAAGCAATCAACAATGTGCGCTCCAGCTCACCTTGTGCCAGACTAAAATTAATTCAGTTTAAGGTGCTACACAGAGTCCATCGTTCTAAATCTCAATTAGCAAAATGTTACCCTGGTACAGTTTCTGATGAATGTGACAGGTGTTCTATGTCACCATGTAATCTAACCCATATGTTTTTCTCCTGCCCGAATATTCATAAATTTTGGTTAGATAATTTTGATACATTGTCAGAAATTCTAGGTACCACTATCCAAATTTCCCCGATTATTGCAATTTTTGGCATCTCCTCACACTCTCCAGAGCCCAATCAGATGTTATCGCCTTTACATCTTTGCTGGCGAGGCGGCGTATCCTTTTGCTCTGGAAGTCCTCTAAACCCCCTTCAATGTAATATGGCTCCATGATATGTTATACTTTCTAAAATTACAGAAAATTAGATTCACTTTGAGAGGTGAATCTTCAAAGTTATATTCGAAGTGGAACTCATTGTTTTTGTAGTTTCAAACTATGCCATCAATGTAAAGAATAAAACCCTATTTCCCTACCCCACTCCACCTCCCCTATTCTTTCTTTCTTTATTTCTCTCAACTATTTGAATATCATCAATGATTTTGTTTGTATGTCCAGCTGTATTTTGACTTCTCAATAAAAAAGGTGGTTGCTCAGTGGTAGAGCAAATAGTCACTTTACTCTGCACTTGGTTAAAGAGATGTAGTAAAACATAATCAAAGTGCAACACAAGAAGAATAATGTTTGGAATAATCAGTAAATTCATTCTGAAATGTAGGTGTGCTGA
>JAYDZF010000011.1:9061115-9078441 GCA_034509105.1 Microcambeva barbata
ATATATATATACATATATACATACACATACTATAAGCCCCCCAACTCCAACAATCCCTGCAGGTCGTGTAGCCCATATCAGTGCTCACAAGCGCTCACTACCTGTTGATGTGCAATGTTTGGCCATGGCATCATTAAACCCCTCGTCACCACTTGTGCTTGTTTTCGTGAAAAAACCCCACATCATTTGTGAGCACAGAGAAGCTCGGCTGTGATTCCAGTTGGTGATGGATAGTGTAATGTGAAACCCTCAATCACGATGTGTAGTGTGAAAGTCCCACTGACTTCTAAGAGTCTTGCAGTGTGAACTGTACAGCGACCTGACGAAAACCTAAGTTTTGTTGTGTAAACTTGACATTATAAATCAGGATATTCAAACCCACTACTTACACAGTGATGGGATCGGGTTTTGCTTACTAAGCTATCACAGTTACCATTTTAATTGTCACTTTAATAGAAACTGAGAGTCAATAATAATTTAATAATAAAAAGTTCTTTGTCCCACACTGTCATATTCGTTTCTTTTTTGTTAGAAAAGTCGTGCCTGAATCTTGTGATTGCCTGTGCCACTGAGGAAGCACTGAAAATACCATTGAAATAGTAATATAGCTTACCAGGTATATTACTTCTCCACTTCTCTGAAGCACAAATTGGATGACTATGTAGCTGGGTACAGGTCATACCTCTGTTCCCATCTTGGTAACTGGCTTTAGATCATTCATCTTCCTTCTGATATTTAGCACCAGTTCTTTTGTTTTTGAGATGTTAAGTTGTATCTGTTGTTGCTACACCAGTTCCCGACTGTGTCCATGCATTCCTGCTCAAGCCCTGTTTTAATACAACTTTTTTTTAAATAATCTGAAGGTTCTTTGAAAAAAGGCAAATTCTTTGAACACATCTCCTCTTGAATTCACATATTGCTAAATGATTTCCCAGTCTGCTTAAATGTAATATATCTTAATGTATAGACCAGTAATACTTTACAGACAGAGGCAGGTAAGTAATACAATATACTTGTAAGACGGAGTTCACTATGTAAGTGTTCTAGCGTCTGTATAAATCATCAGGTTACAGCAAGTGTGGGCATGAGAAATCTGGTATACAGTTACTTTACACTTCTTTTTGAGTTTCCACTTTCAAATGATCTTCACTTCCGCACCCCTGCAGCACCCCACCCACGCTGAGCAAGGAATGCTAGAGACTAGCACAGGCTTTCTCAGACATGTGTGAAGCTTTCAAAAGCATCTTCTCACCAGATGAATGGCAGATTCCAAGAAATAGCTTTAACAAGTGCTGAATATCACACCAGTAGTTTTCCCCCCACTTGCAGCCTCAAGCAGACAGAATGAGGTGCTGGTGCTGGTGACATTGATGTCAGTTCACATCCTGCTCTTTTGGCCAAATTAAACAGAGATTTCTGACACAATTTCTCTTGTGCACTCTTTTCTTTGACTCACCATGGCCTTGACATTAACTTTTTGTTAAGTATTTATATATTTTTAAAATTTGTATATATTTTTTATTCATGTGAAAATGTTAGAATACCCCATGATAATCATTTTTCTTTTAGAACATATTTAAACATATGGACGTTTGAACATCACCACAGTACTGAGAGATGAAGATTAATTAGATAGATAGATTAATTCACATTAATGAGAAGATGACAGACAGACAGACAGACAGACAGACAGATAGATAGAGAGATAGATTAATGTAGATGTCATGACCATTGTGTTTAAAATTATTTATATTAACACAAAATTGTTCAACAGCAAAGTTCCAGCTCAAGTCCCAGTAGTTTTTAGCAAACATATGTTTATTGGTAGATGACAACAAAGACACATCTATATTACAATTAGGTGGCATCTGAAATTAATCTGTGAAACTTTGAAACCCATGGATGCTAACTCTTACCATGGATATTTTCTCTCCTAATATCATCCAAACAGTATTTGGGGCAAAACCAAACTTGGGTTCTTTTTCAGGTAAATTTGTCCTGTGGGCATTACTGTTTCATGACATTGTTTGCAGCAGATTAGTCTGTAATGTTTAGGCCATGAGTGAAGGATGTGGGGGTCTTTAATGCAAGAGAAATGTCCCTCTATGTTGTTTAAAAGTTTCTTTTGTTATATTAGTTTCATTGTACTTTTATGTGCAGATGTTGACATTTTGTACTACTCTGGATATAAATATACTGTTGCACTGTTGTCATTTTCTGTCATTAAAAGCACAATGTGATAATACAAGGATCTATACTTGAGAGAAATAGTTAATTAGTTTGTGCAAAGGAGGGGTTTTTATTAAGCATCTCAAACCAAACTATGGAACTATTTTTGTCTTTTCATCAATAGCATGTAGAAGATGGAGGTCCAGCCCAGGAGGCAGGGATGTGTGCTGGTGACCTCATCACTCACGTCAATGGAGAGTCTGTGCATGGGCTGGTCCATACTGAAGTGGTGGAGCTCATTCTCAAGGTGAGAATAATATACACACTGCTTAGTCTGTTAACAAAACTGTAGCTTATACAATGTACTGCAGATCTTTTTCAAAACATTTTTATATTATATTATTTTCCCAAGACTTCTCTTTTCTCTTTTCTTGCTTTAGAGCGGTAACAAGGTGACTGTAACCACCACTCCTTTTGAGAACACATCTATCAAAGTGGGTCCCGCTCGCAGATCCAGCTACAAATCCAAGATGGCCAGACGCAGCAAAAGAATAGTCAGAGAAGGACAGGAAAAGTAAGCTGTTTATTTTGTTATGTCAAAGTATTGTTTTTGCACTATGTTAATAAATATATTTTTTATTTAAAGATTCTCTTGATTTTCTGATTACTACTTTTGGACGATTCTTAAAGATGCTTTAAGGGGAAGAAGATTTTCATGTGACTATTATATAAAAGCGGAGATTGGTCAGTGGCTGTGTGCTCATCCACATTTTTGTTGATACCATCAAAATTATACAACATTGGGAAATTAATCTCAAATCAATGTGAATGTAGAAAGTGATGTCATTTGTTTTTGAACATCTGAATGAACAGAGTTTTTAAAAAGTGCAACATTATTTCTATATATACAGTTACTGAATGTCCACATAGTTTTTTTTCCATGTCTCTTTCATGTCTCTTCATGTTTCTGTTGCCTTCCTCCTGGCAAAACATGAAAAGGGCAAATTGACTTCAGAGTTGCTTCTAGGTGTGAGTCACAGAGAGAGTGAAAGTTTTTTTATTGACCCAGATCCAAGTATTATACTTCAGGGGCAAGCTGTAGTGTTGTGATTAGGGCTCTTGACTCAAGTAATCAAAACGTCACTGGTTCAAGAACCACTACAGCCAGGTTGATGCTGCTGGGCTCTTGACCAAGGCCCTTAACCCTTAATTGCTTGGGCTGTTTACTGTCAATGTACATTACGTTGCTTTAGGATACAAAACATCAAACGAACATATTGGGCAGGCTGACATGCCATCATTGAAATGCGGCCATGAATTATTGATGTAATTATACCATGTGATACTAGGCATCAGCAGGATGTCATTCTTGCATTCACATATGTTTAGGCATTGATCAGATTATCATGCAGATTTCAAGTCGGTTCTTCTTTGTGTTTTCCCTCAGCAAAAAACGTAGCTCGCTTTTCCGGCAGATAACCAAGCAGTCGAACCTGCTGCACACTAGCCGCAGTCTGTCATCTCTAAACCGCTCATTATCCTCCAGTGAGAGCCTGCCTGGCTCTCCTACACACAGTCTTTCTGCCCGGTCCCCAACCCAAAGCTACCGCTCCAGTCCTGACTCCTCATACCTTGGTGAGTAGCTCAAATAAATAAATCATTTTTAAAATGTACAACCAACCAATGGTTCTTACTAAAGGCTTCTCATCTTGCTTCTTTATTTACATCAGGCGCCTCTTCTCAGAGCAGCTCTGCAGCCTCCAGCACCCCAAACTCTCCCGCTGCTTCCCAGCACATGCGCCCCAGCTCTCTTCACGGCCTGTCTCCCAAACTGCACCGCCAATACCGATCAGCACGTTGCAAATCCGCTGGCAACATTCCACTTTCTCCTTTGGCACATACGCCATCTCCTACACAGTCGTCCCCACCCTCTGTGTCAGGACACACCATCGGAAGTTCCAATATGACCCAGACATTTCCTGTCAAGCTTCACTCATCTCCTCCTATCACGAGGCCTAGACCTAAGAGTGCCGAACCACCCCGATCACCACTTCTCAAGCGGGTGCAGTCGGCAGAGAAACTCGGCTCACCTCTTTCATCGGCATCTCCTGCAGATAAGAAAGGGGGGATTGGGGCAATAAGAAAACACAGTCTTGAAGTCGGCCATTCAGATTATCGCAAAGAGAACTTTCATTGTGAACTGGGTCTTCAGAGTTTGTTGGAGACAATTGAATTGGAATTAGAAAATCTGGCCTCCGCATCTGCAACCAGCCCTTTGCCTACACAGCCAACAGTCTTGTCACCTTTAGAGACTGGTGTTTTAAAGCCAGTAAGGAAATTTGGTCGACAGGAATCACCACTTAGTAGAGATGCTTTTCTTGCTGGAAGGACAAGAGAAAATGAAAGCGAGAGGATGAAGCAAAGTGATTTCTCCCAAGGAATCGACAGCAAACTGACAATAGTCTTGGAGAAACCCCCTCCCACCAGTCAGACTCCCAGTGGAGTTGAGATTGAACCCGAATCCATGAGCAAGAAATTTTTTGATTTAAAGTCACAATGTGTTGATGTTTCATGTCGTTCTCCATCTACCCCAAATTCTAACATAGCTAAACCTGAAGCAAGTCAACCTGTTGTGACCAGACCATCTCCAATTACACCAGAGTCTAAACTTAGTGTAACACCATTAATTCCATCACCTTTGACCACTTCACCCTCCTCTGGTACAAAAAATACAGATTTCAGAACCCCTCGATCCGGAGAAGGTAGCAAATGTTGTGACACACGAACTCCAAGCATGGCAGCCCAGTCTACAGTGATTACCAAAACTCAGACATCCAACAATTTGGCTAGACCTTCTGTCAAGGACTTGCAAGAAACACATACACCAGTGACTACCAAAGCTCAAATGTGCAACTATTTGTCAAGCTTATGTGAAACAAAATCAGAGGCAAACAAAAAGGACAAACAAGAACCAAGAAAGACTCAAAGTACTTTTAGGTCTGGTTTACAGTGTAGTGGTCCTGCAAAGGCAAGTCCAGTGCCGGACCGAGTCTCTGTTGCAGCACCCTGCATAGAGGTATCCAAAGTAAGCAAAGGACCACCAAATGGAGGAAATCTAAAAAAGGACACACATGAAACCCATGGTAGAGCTACAGACATTAGGTTGAGGCAGGGTTTACCTCCATCCAAAGGGGTTGCTTTACCCTTCCCACCTCAAGTACAGTCTCCTGGTCTGTGTAAGCTCCGCCAGGATAAAGGCATCTCCCCTATAAACTGCTACCGAAGTGTGTTGGACTGGGAAGACAAGTGTCTCTTGGAGGTTGTTGAGGAGCATTCTCCCTCTCCTACGCCATCCCCTACTGGGGCCACTCCTAGCCTTCCCAAATCCCCTACTGAAATTACTCCTGCTGTATCCTCTGCTGATAATGTGGGCTTAACTTCTGTGGGTAAAACAGGAAAAGAGGCAAGCAAAGGAATAACTCAGGAGGTGGCTAAAGACAAGAAAGCCATAAAATTTGAGGCAGAAGCTCAAGCTAGCACACAAGGAAAGACTGAGGTATCGGAAGGGACTAGGCCAAACTCAAAAGTAGCAAGTCTAAGTCCTACAGCTACAGTGGTACATGGAAAGAGTGAGAGCACTAAGAAAAGCATGTGATGTGTCCAAAAGTCCACTATTGCCTTTACTGGAGATTTGTCAGGATGCATTTAAAAATTTTCAAGCACTTAACTAAGTTACCATTCCAGGTAAATGAAAGATGAAACAAGACTGGAAACATTTGGTCCAAGGTACATCTTATATGAATCATACTTGGCATTATATATATTATGTTTGTGACATAAAGCATAAACCAGTTTTCATATGATAAGGGTTTTGTTGGTCATTGTTACCGCTCACCCCAGAAACAAAGTCAAAAACCCTTTAAATCAAATGCCACATTTAATCATATTCAAGAGTTACAAAGCCACAATAAGCAATTTTAGGATTCATATCTAAAACACGGCAAGTTTCCATTTATCAACTCTCTAGTTTAAAGTGTAACACAGTAGTTTCTTTCTGTGCTTTAAAATGTCAAAATCAAACTGTGGCAGCACTATTGACATCTAAGGTAGCATTACCACTCGACTCCAGAGGAATCAGTGGCACAGCCAGAGTAAAAGCGCTTTTGTCTGGTACTCTGTAATTGCATACTAATGTAATGATTTTTCTTGTGGTGCCTGGCAAAGCAAAAAAAAATCTGTATCGAGACACTCTACCCATGATGCGATACAATTCATGATACAGGCTTCACACTTTTTGCCTGATTGCTTTCCTAAAGAAAATGAAATTGACTCATAAATTAGAATTTTACTATTTCTCCTTAAAAATTCAAATACTAGAGTTGTGCTTATCTTTCTAATGTAGGTGCAAAGTATGCAAAACTATTTTTTTAAATAAGTTGGCTGGAACCCGCTGAAATTGGCTTGAACCATCTGCTGCTTAAAGTGAATATTGTTCCATTATACATATCAAATTGATTTTTAAATCACTTATTACATGTCTTTACATGAACAGTTGATGCTGTAAACTAATCACTAGGAAGTGTATTCTTGTTATATTAACACCCTTAAATTGATCTTACTGTAGCTGTTGTGATTGAGAGCACAAAAGGCCAATAATTTATTTAGGTTGAGTTATATTTACTATATTGAAATCATCAAACAAGTGTTTCCTATATTTCTGATAAAAGAAGCATTGCCACCTTTGAAATGTGGTGTGTCACAATTTTAACAATCATGGTTCTCCTTTGCTTGTAGGCCATGGTGGCAATTCACATAATTTAGTTCAACTTCAAATGTATAACATGAAGTTGAAGTCAAAAGAAAAAGGCTTTTTGAAGAGAATTTTTAAAATATGCTGGGGCATAATATAAATACATCAAGTTAAATGATTAATTGTGTTGGGGTAGAAAATTCTATAATGTTGTTTGACTTTGTGGTATGGCTGTCTAACTTTCTGTTTTTCATTTGAGTGACTACATCTAATTTGACCGTACTGAAACTTTAGCATAACAAGGAGACGGGCTAACAAGCTATTTAAATTATAGTAATTGTAAAGATGTAAAAAAATGTGAATTTATTAGACACAGTAGGGTGTTCCAACAAGAAAAAGACCTGAAGACGAATCAAAACCTAGTCTCTGTAATGACAAAAACATGGTTCTTACTTTAATGCTGCCAGTCAAATCTGTGCCAAATAACTGCCATGGTCCAAAATACAACCAATAAAAATTGTAACATGAATGACAGATTTATGTAATATCTCTGTCATACCACTTTGACTGGCAGGAAGCATAAAGTCACAGAAAATTTGCTGTATCCGTTCCCTTAATCAAAATCTACCAATGTTTCTAATCTTGTTTATTGTTAATCTTACGTAATGTCAGACTTGATCCATTTTTTCTGGATCAAGCCTTATAGGGGTGACCAGTTTTTATCCTCATTCTTTTTATTCATACAATTTTACCACTGTGGTATAGTGGCCTCGCTGGCTCTCAGGTCACTGTATTCCTCAACATAGTAAATTCAGTAAATTGGGTTTATTTCAAAATCCTGCAGGAAGAGTGCTATATCTAACGCCTATAAGGCATAGCGCGATCCATTCCTTTTGCCTGAAAATAGTTGGCTGCTGTCAATTGGAAAATAGTGAAGACACATTAAATCCAAACACAAGGTGCAATGTGTCTAGTTCTAACTTTTAAAAAGTGTTTTATTAATTCAGTTGAAAATAAATAAATAGCAGGTTTTTAATATCATTAAAGTTAACAATTCTGTGTAAACATTTGTAGCTGTAGAAATGTGTACTGTTAAGGCTTCATGTCTGAAAAATTTCTATGCAGGTAGAAAATGCACTTCATTCCATTAGATGTCTATGAAAAGGTTTGACCTGTTCAGTTCTGTCTTTTATATACTTATATTTATTATTGGTGAAGATGATTTGAAACATTGGTGGTATTTATTTTTGTGTTATTTACATTACATGTATGGCACTGGTTTAAAGTTTAAACGCCGCTGCTTTAAGGCACATGTGGGCCGATGTCAGTAAAAATCTTTCTGACCTGTATTGTTCTTTTGGAAACACATTCACACCAACTTGTTGACAAATTGGTAAAGATTACATTACATCTCTGTACGATACAGTGGTGCTGCTAGTAAAGTGACTGTCACATACTCCAAGGGCTTGCACATCTTGGTTCTGTTATGTGTGTAGCATATTCTGTTAGCCCCCAGTTTCTGTCCATTTTAGCTAGACTGATCAGTATATACCATTTACTCAAGATGAATGTAGGAATTTAGACCAGTGCTTATGGACCACTAAACACCCAAACCTGCATTTGTCAACATAAACAGGATTCAGTGCAATTCTACTCCAGTTACATCCTCATATATTTTGAGACTGTTTGCAATAACAACACGTCTGGAAGTGTCATGTCTTTGGTTTTTCCATTAATTTGATTTATTGCACATATTATTTTCTTTCAAACTTGATTTAGTTGTGTGTTTTAACATGGTGTTTAGTAATAAGCATCACACTTGCTGTGGCTTTCTAGCATAGACTTGATGGACTAAAGAAAAAGATGATTAAATTAAGATGATTAAAAGTATTTTCACTGATTGCTTGTATATGCTTCTTAAGAGGCATCAGCAGAAGGTGTTTTCAAGTTTCCCAATTTTTCTCGTTTAGGAAGCAGAGACAATCATTGACGTGGGCTGATTTTAAAACTATATGTGGGCTTCATCTACTGTTTAACCTGTGCCTTTCAGCTGAGACGCACAGAGAGACTTTCGTGTGTTGCCATCAAGTATGGTTTTGTGGGCGGATGAATGCATAGTGAATGCAAGTGTTCATAAATTTACATTTACAGAAAGACATGGGATTTAAAGAGCTTGTTTTTGTGATTGGGTAAAATCGTACCATTTTGTTAATGTTGGAACTCATTTAGTTGGTACTGTTGTACATTTACACTACACATGATTAGGATTATTTGGGCATAATTAGACTCACAAGTAGATTCACAAGTAGAATATGGATTACAAAACACACCATTTGCACACATTTTATCTTTACAAAAATCAATGAAAAAACACTTGGTGTCAATGTGCCATCTGCAGTCTGTTACACTAGCCCTTAGTGCCCTTATTGACACAACCTTCCCTAATTATCCGGGCTAGGGACCGACACTATCCTAGTGACTACAGATCTACAGCTAAAATGTGTATGAACACTGAATGTCATTCAAAATAAAAAAATTCTCAGTGCGATACTGAGATTACAGTTATAGATTTCCACAGATGTGCAGTTTATGCAGAAAAAGCTTTAAGGCGTGGGAAATCTTTAGGAAGGGTATAAACTAGATGCAAATCGTATCCTCTTGCTGGTGATCATTTTGGTTTTGACTGGTAGATGCTGCCATCTGTTGACTAACAGCAGCTGAGTTGACAAAAATCCGATGTGGCATGAGTTTTATGCCTAGTTTGCACTACACTATTTTTGTCCTGATTTTTTTTTATTTAGTGGCTTGGGAGCAACTCGGCATTCGCTCTGTGATCGTACCTTGGCTCTGGATCACTATAGCCCTTTTCACACATGCACTGTAATCCAGAAATATTTTTTCCATTAAATCTGTATGTGTTAATGCGGCCACCTGCAAATCAGAGCACCCTAGTAAATGAGTAAAAAAAAGTATTTAGTCAGCCACTGGTTGTGCAAGTTCTCCTACTTAGAAAGATGAGATGTCTCTTATTTTCATAACAGGTACACTTAAAGTATGAGAGACAAAATGAGGGGGCAAAATCCAGGAAATCACATTTAGGATTTTTTAAATTTATTTGTAAAGTATGGTGGAAAATATGTATTTGGTCAATAACAAAAGTTCAACTCAAAACTTAATATTAATTACTTGTGACATAACCTTTGTTGGCAATGAAAGAGGTCAAACATTTTCTGTAAGTCTTCACCAGGTTTGCACACACTGTAGCTGGAGCAGTGATGTTTTGGGGCTGTCGCTGGGCAACATGGCACAATTTTTGTGGTTGAGGTCTGGAGAGGCTAAGCCTCTATAGGATCTTGATATGCTTTTTATGGGGTCATTCATTGCTCAAAGTGGTATGTTTGGGATCATTGGCATGCTAGAAGACATATGGAAAGAGGTTTTGGCTTAAAATCTGACAATGCCTGGCCCCTTTCAGTTGTCCTGTCCCCTTTGCAGAAAAAAAAACCCCAAAGCATGATGTTTCGACCACCATGCTTCACAGTAGGTATGGGATGCAACTCAGCATTCTTCTTCCTCTATTTTTTTTTTTACCAAAAAGTTCTATTTTGATTTAATTTGACCATATTATATCCTCCCAATCCTCTTCTGGATCATCCATATGCTCTCTGGCAAACTTGATGGGCCTTTACATGAACTGGCTTAAGCACGTCTGGCACTTCAGGATTTGAGTGTCTCTCATAGTGTGTTAATGATGGTAGCCTTTGTTACTTTGGTCCCAGCTCTCTGCAGGTCATTCATCAGGTCCCTCCAAGTAGTCTGGGATTTTTGCTCACCGTTCTCATGATCATTTTGACCTCACGGGATGAGATCTTGCGTGGGGCCCCAGATCCAGAGAGAATATCAATGGCCTTGTAAGTCTTCCATTTTCTTACAATTGCTCCCACAGCTGATTTATTCGCATGAACCTGCTTGCTTATTGTAGATTCACTCTTCCCAGCCTGGTGCAGGTCTATAATTTTCTTCCTGGTGTCCTTCAACAGCTCTTCAGAAGAGCTTCCTAAAGAATAAGTTACAGGTCTGTGATGGCCAGAAATTTTGTTTGTTTGTTTGTGACCAAATACTTATTTTCCAACATAATTTAAAATCCTACAATGTGATTTCCTGAACTTTTTTCCTCATTTTGCATCTCATAGTTAAAGTGTACCCATGATGAAAATTACAGACCTCTCTCATCTTTCTAAGTAGGAAATCTTGCACAACCAGTGGCTGACTAAATACATTTTGCCCTACTGCCCCAAAATGTAATCGTCCTAAAACTGGCACAGCAGTAAACTACGACCACTACTTCTGGAATCCAGGGTTTGAATTCCTAGCTGTGATATTGACTGGTTGGTTGTCTAAATACAGGCATAATTGGCTATTTCTTTAGGTGGGTGGTGTCCTGGATGGAGTACCAGCATGAGGTAGCTCAGAATCAGAAATACTTTATTGATCTCGGAGAGAAATTTCATTTGTTACAGTGGCAACTAATTATATATCAACAATAAACAATGAAAAATGTGCAATATGTACACTATATTTTTTATTAATACTGTTAAGATAAATAGAGATGACTTTGGCCTTTCCTGTAAAGGCCATTCCAGTTTATTGTCAATATGAACTCCCAGATATTTGTAGTCCTCCATAATGACCCCCTGATGGACACAGTTGGTCAGCAATGCCTTGTCCTTCCTCAGGTCCACCACCAGGTCCTTTGTCACGTTGACCTGTGGATGGTTCAGCTCACACCATGAGACAAAGTCCTTCAAAGTATCCATGTCACTCCTGCTGATACATACATCTATTGCAGAGTCATCAGAAAACCTCTGAAGATGGCAGGTCTCTGTGCAGTAGTTGAAGTCTGTGGTACCTCGCTTATGGAGTCATGCACTGTTATATTTTATTCCCTGTCTCTGTGTAGACAGCATTATCCAGCCATCAGAGGCCACCATTGCTGTAGCAATGGGGAATCCCCTGAACCGTCCCATCTTCAGCCAATCATATCTGTGTAGGCACTTGGACTACCAAGCTAAGATACAAACTCCAGAGCTTGAGATCTAAACTATAGTGAGCTCACCTCTGCAAAACCTGAGAACCACAAATCAAAATGTGTCCGTATGCAAGGCCTTAATCACATCATGTCTTTACTGTTTGGACACATTTTTCACTGTCGAGAATTACCTCTCACAGAAGTATTGATGGAAAAAGATTTTAAGGCATGGCCACGCATGTTTTAGTTATCGGTAGCATGCCAATTAAGGAGTACGTGTGTTCAACATCATGTGTTCAAAGGTGGACAACCTCAATTCTGGATCATAATACATCAGTTACAGACGCAAACCCAAAGGTCTCGAACTAGCAGGGACTTTTAGGTTCATCATATTTCATAAAACCCGTTTTTTGTCACTATTGACTGTTTTAATAGGTCTAGTAATAAAATATTATAAAACTGCTACTTTTGTGGTGTTTTATGTATCACTTTATAGCCCAACTTATTTTTTTGTTATGTATCAGAACTGCTCAGTTAATGACTAATATTCTGAAACGTGATTACTTTACTTCTGAAGTAAATGTTTACTTTTACCGATCGTGTCCTGACACACACCTGTGGTCTTTGTTCAGCGTTTATTTGTGAAGATTTTGTAATGTATTTATTTGAAACGTGATCTCTATTGAGAATGCACCTTATTTGTTAGCTTTTTATTTATTTGGAAGTAAAACAAACGTCTGTATTAATTTAACACATTGTAAAAAGTAGAGAATTGTACATTACATGCAAATATTGTGTTATTGTGGCCATTCTGGGTGAAAATTAAAAAAATAAAACATCATTTATTATGTATTTTTATGCATTATTGTATTGCACTGTTGGGTGGTGGCTAATGCTGTTCAAGCTACAATTAAGAGCACACTGTTTCCTGTTTCATTTAGCTTAACTATCTGCATAACATTCTTAATAAAATATCCAAAGAGCATTTTGCATGTAGGCCTCTTGTATTCAGAGGTGTAAGTAAACAACCAACTCATTAGTCAGTGAAATTATATTTGAATATATAATTTAAAAAAAAACTTTTTTCGTAAAGTTTGTTTTTACTTTCTGTCTTACTTAACCAAACTCATTTAATAATAATTTCCTCACTTAAGCCTTTAAAACACTTTTCAGTTAGATATGCCATCTGGGGATAACTAAACTGGTATGTGCACAGAGCGCCGATTGAGTAACACCTTAGAGAAGGTGTTGACAGATATAGGCCTGCCTTTGCCACACCAGAGAAATCTTGCATCTAATTTTCCGTTTTCATGTGCCCTCTGACAAATAAAGTAACAACACGATAGAAGCAGTTAAAATTTTGTTAAAATAGATATTTTGATATAATCTTATTTACTACACATATATTTATTTATTTTTCCTATCCCTTAAATAAAAGTTTTCTCACTTGTTTTATTTATTTCTTGCTCATAACGAATGACTGAAGCAGGATATTTTAGAAGCAAGGGTTGACTTGGCACGTTTTGTTGATCCGGGTTTGGGACTGGCACAAGAATGTGCTGGTTTATGCATCCTAGTGGGCAAGTAAGTGCAGGACAATTCCTTGTCTCCAATTAACCTGATGGCATGTTTTGGGACTGTTGGGGGAAACCAGAGCGCCTGGAAGACATCCACGTTGACACGGGGAGAACATGCAAAGTCCTTACAGAAAGAACCTGAATTGCCCTACCTAGTAACCCCTTACTGTGAGGCGACAGTGACTTTATTTTCTTAGCCTCTGTGCTGCCCTTCTGTGATTTAATGAGATTAAACATATTATTATAGTATCCCATAAGTGATACAAACTCAAAGTGCCCACAGTCTCAGGCTGCATTAGAAGACGATATGTACAATCATGCTAATAATACTTATAATTAATAATGCTTCTAATTTCTGTCAAATGTGAACTGACTGGTTGCTTAATTATATCACATATTGCTAGGATTCTCATTCTAAACTAGCACCGCCCACTATTACAGTGCAAGGGTGGCGCAAAGGCACGAATCTGAGTTGTATCTCAAATAACACAATATTCCGTATAAAGTGCACTACACATGCTTTAGTTCTTGCTTTTTAAACGTAGGTTACGTATGGAGGGAAATGTTATTGAGATGGTTAAAACTGTCCAATTCTAGGCTGTGTTCCAAATAACATAAGGTTACACCGGGTGAACTAATAAATGTTTTATACTGTGAACATCTAAGCACCCCTATGTAGGGATTAAGGAGGTATTTGAGATACGACTCAAAAATGACAACCGGAAGATATTTCGCGTTATGGTGTAGAAAAGGTTCAGTGATTCACGTACACCGAACTACACAATCAATCCAAAGAGGAACAAAGAAGTAAAATCTGTTTCTTTCTTTCTTTAAAAATGTGTCTGGCTGTGTAAGAAAGGACACTGCTCGCTAGTTGGGTTAGCTCTGACTGTCCTTGTGTCGACATCTTATACTAGCGACATACTTATGTTCGGTGGATTACTAGGAATAACGAAGAAATGTCTGACATCAGATATTTACCTCTGAGGTAAGATCTATAAGTTTGCATTATTTGCATTAATGCAATGAAAAGTAGCTATAGCTACTTGGCTAGCTCACTACTTCTTAAGCAAGCGTTTATAAACAACAGTGTTCGAGTAAATATTTAGTCAGAATGAAGAAAATATACATTGCTTTAACCTAAAATTGGATCGTCGAACTGTCTCAGTGTTCATGTGATTTAATATATTAACACATACGATTATTTTTATGCTGATACTATCACTATCAACAGTTCTTCATTCAGTCACACTCGGATCACATGCATCACTATCTCTTTCTCTACTGTCTGACCAAATACTGTTTCAGGAGTTACTCTTGGTCAGGTCATTGTCCGAATCCCAAATAGCATTTTAAATATTACATTCTAAAGGCCAGCACTCTTTTACTACAGCATTAACCAAATAAAAGAGTCAATATAGTCGTATGTATGCTGAGAAATCTGTCTGTGTGGTCAAATGTAAAGCATTGTGCACCAGATAAAACAGCCTGTGTCAGCTGAACCTTGATTAAGCTTCTTTTTAATCTTTTCATCGTTTTAATTATGAGCTGAACAGGGCAACAGGGTGGTTTACTGGTTAACTGGAACGTGCAGCTGTACAGCAATGCTTTGGGTCTGATGCCCAGATGGGGGTGGTTTGGGTCCTTTCTGTGTGGAGTTTGCATGTTTGCTCCTTGTCTGTGTGGGTTTCCTCTGGGAGCTCTGTTTTTTCCCCACAGTCCAAGAACATGCAGCCTGCGATGAACTGGTTGTCTTCTAAATACTAAAACATTACCATGTAGATGCCTGGTGACATCACTGGTGACATATTTATGTGACTTTATTAAGTAATTCATCTCTGTTGCTTCAGTATTCACAAACAGGAGCAACACCATGTGGATTCCCATTGGAGTGGGATACAAAAGGGAAAAGTACAAATACTTGAATTGATGTTGAACAGAATTTTGAAACAATGTGAGTTGACCTAATCTGCAGTTTGATATTAGCCACACGATTAATGATTATCTGAAGCTTTTCCTGCTGCAGCTTATCCTCATGCACTGACCCTATTCTCAGTCACCATGAGATCACATGACCGGCATGTTTTTCATTTTTTTCCCCCACTGTAAACAAAGATACTGTATACAGCTCATCAGCTGTAATTAGTCAGGGTTCTTTCTACAGTGTCTATACGTATACTATAATAAGTCCAAAAAGCCAATAATCGAAAATAGTGCAAAGCATAAGCCTTTTTTACTTTATTTTAACCAACCACGTCACGTTCAGGGTCACAGCAGTTCTGGTTCCACTGGGTTCACTTTTAGTGTAGGTCAGTAAGACCGTTTCAGGGCTTCCATGCTTTAATCCCTTCCACTCATTGGTGTGTAAGCCAGTCCGGTCAATAAAACTACTAAGAACATATGCATTGTCAGTAAACAAGTCTAGTGGGTAGTAGTTTGAGCTACCAATTGAAAAGCTAAAAGTTTAAATCCCATTTTTGCCATGGAGCCACTTTTGGACCATTGACTGAAGCCTCTAACCCTTTTTATTGTACTGTACTTTTATATATCTATGTTTGACAAATAAAGGCATTCTGTTCTATTGTATTAATATGTCAAATTGAAGGTGCATGACTGGTAATCAGAATCTGATGGGCTTAGTTACTTACATGATTGACAGCTGTCTGTTACACAAATCCAGGAGTACCTTTTTTTATCGGGCATTTGCTTTGTCAGATTCAATCAATAGGTGCCTGTCCCTGTGCCCATTGTGTCCTGCTTGAACTGAAATGTTCTTCATCTTGGTAGCCTAGTTGGAGCAGCTTTGGGTCATCAGTTGATAGTTTTACAGTTTTTGGACCCTTGAGCAAGGCTCTTAACCCTCTCTGCTCTATGCCGGACAATGTATGACCCTGAACTCCGACCCTAGCTTTCAACGAAGCTGGAATATGCAAAGAAAGAATTCTATTAAGTGTTCTATTCTATACTTTTGCTCACTCTGGCCTTAATACATTTCTGTACGGTACTTCAATTACTTAACAAAGATGTATTTCTAAAATGAGTTCATGTCTCTGTACTGTGCTTGATTATGTTGAAACGTTCAGAAAGGGAAGTTGAATGTTTCATTCTCTTGTCACAGTGTTTGCTCTTTCGACAGCTGTGTGCTTTAAACTTTGCCCAATGCTTTAGTTTAGAAAGAACATGTCAGCCTGTCATACATAGGTGCGGTTCACATTAACCAAAAGGAATGAAGACCAGAAAGAGTTGAAAATGTACCCGTTGCCTTGTAATGTAACATGCATTTGAGTGTCCAGTGACTCATTTGTTGTCACTAGAATACACGAGTGCCTGAAGATTAGGTAGACTTCTGTTTATACTAGATCAAGCAGCTGCATGTTTGGATGTTTCGTCTGTTACGTATTCATTTGTGAACTGTATAATGGAGGTGAAATGAGGGCATCTTGGGGCCATCGATATGACATAAATGATTACGTTTCTTCAGTCAGTCAACCTGTCTAATAGGTAGGAATGTAACAATGCACCAAGAAAACAGTTAAGTCATTCACAACATCCACTTTTGGTTGAAAAAAAAGAGAAATAATAAAAGTAAACTTCATTGTTTGTGTTCAATTTAATTTTGTTCCAAAAATTGGTAAATAAAAACTTCCTAGAGTTTATCATTACATCCCTACAAAGAGCAAATAATAAGAAATTTTAGTCGGTGCACTTCAACAGCAGTAGTACTGTGTTTCCCCGAAAGTAAGACAGTGTCCTACATTCTTTTTACCCCCAAAAGTCCCACTATGTCTTACTTTCGGGGTA
>JAYDZF010000011.1:9112893-9133064 GCA_034509105.1 Microcambeva barbata
AGCCAGGTTTATGTACATAACCAAAACTGTCTGATGGAAACAAAACTTTTTAACTGTGACTACATCCATTTACAGTCTTTTTCCCTATCTTAACTAACAGCTTTATGCTTAGCACCACAGCAGTGGCACGCAACAGCACATCGGTGACAAGCTCGCAGTGGTGCATAACAGCACATGCAAGGCGCGATTAGCGACAGGCCAAGTAGTGCTAGCCACCTGAGTAAGAGTCTCCCATCACTAGAATCGCACGAGCATGGCTCAGAGTACTCGCCCTCAGCGTCCGCCATACAGTGATACAGTAGGCTGTCTGCACACCACATGAAGCTTACTCGCCGTATTAGTGCCACCATTGGATCTGGAGCCTCCTGGCACTGCCCGCGTCGGTTCTGGGATGGACTAAACACATCACGGCAGTACACACAGCGCACTCGGTCATCATCGGAGCGCCACAATGTCCTTGGCTGGCATGACACCACAACCCCACCACTAATCCCTGATTTTCCACTGTCACCCCCCTGTGGGCATGGATACGTGTAATCCGGTTTAGGTTCTTCGCTTTTGGCAAAGGTGACATAAGCGTCCAAGGGTTCGGGCCGCAGGAGTTTGTGGCCTGACATGGTAGCATGACGATAGTCCTCATAGCCTGTTACCCAGGTGCGCTCACGTGGGTTGATGCGCACAAGATCCTCCTCTTCCTCCAGGAAATGCACCAATCGATTCAGCATAGGAGGGGCCTGAAAAAAGATTTTAAAAAATTTAAATCAGGGCTTTGAAACAAATGTTGTAGCAACAGCTATCAAACCTTACAATATAAATTAAAAAATAAAGCATACTGAATGACCTGGTCCAGGTAGTAATGGTCGGAGTGTCTGTGCTGGTTGTGGAGAATGCACTGGTGGTGGTGGTGTGCATCGCAAAAACAAATGGGTGTAAGTGTTCGCACAGTGGGCTCCCTCCTTCCAGAAGAGTTTGACGAGCTATCTGTGGCATTCTGACAAATATGGTGAAGGAAAATTGTATATTATTACAAAAATGAAAAAAATTAATGAAAACACTTTTTGAAAGCAGCTTATGAAATTCTGCTTCACCCAGTTCAGGGTCACTGAAAACACTTTCTGCAAAACAGAAATACACAACAATCCACTTCAGTCCATTACACACTTAACATTTACAGTATTTAGCAGACACATAAACGACTTGGAGTACAGTCATTCATGTACAGAAAGTACAGAACGAGTAGCGAGTACAAGTGTTAGCATGTATTGGCATTATTCTGCATCAGAACTAAGCGACTGTTTTTTGCAGATGTTTCCACAAACAGTCCTTTAGAGTTGATCAGTGAGGTTCTAGTCAAGTAGAATGGCTGTGATGGAAATGTGGCTTTGCTAGCAATGTCACTGGATATTGAATATAGCTATATGTTGGGCTAAAATAGTAAATAAAAGCACTTTTAGATACTTTAGTCCTAAAGTGTAATTTGAGCATCTGTCCAAACCATGTGTACTTCTCTCATACTTCCGTTTCTCAAGCACTGTATTATGGTATTAAATCTCAGTGGCAGTTTTAAGGGATTAGGGAGCAGCCGGTGATGAATGAATGTGTGTGTGGTCGGTGTGGTGCATGGTGTTTTGACTCCCTGCCTTGAGGCACTTGGTGTGTTTTTGTTGTGTTGAATGAGGAACAGCAGGGGGAAGGGAAAGGTTAGAGGCCACTTCCTGAAAACATCCCCCTAACCCACACACATGCAGGAAGACACAAGAATCCTTCAGCTCCTTTTTATTGTTGAAACAGAACATTTCTGGGTAGCCTTTGCACTCGTATATTGTTCCCCAGAACATTTGAATGCATATCCTGAATAAAACTGAAACCCTGAGCATGGATTCCATTAAGAAAAACCACTAAATCGTTCAGCAGTCGAGAGCTTTGATTGTTAGAAATTGTTTATATTTGCCCATATCTACATGCTGTTCAAAACTCAGAACAACAGAAGGTTTTGTCTTACACTAAATTCTAGGTATGTATCAGTATAGTCTACCCAAGATACGATACGAGATACTGAGTTCACCATATGATTTTTCAACATTTTTCAAACTAAATGAAATTGAAGACAAATTGTGACAATGTTTCCTTTTATTGTAGAAACAAAAAAGTTTTGTATTTGTGATTAAACTATATCAAGCTCCATGTAAATAGAGTCATATTGTGAATCGTTACATCCCTACTGAATGATCTGTACATTTACCTTTTCCGGTTGGATACAGCCAGAGAATCTTTTAAAATCATGCCTATACACATCAGTGACTTGGTCGAAGCTAACTAAGGCAGCTAAATTGATGAGCTGCTGAAATTAATCTTTTGTTCCCCATAATAATATGTTTGCTGCAAAGAGTTGCTGCCTTTTCACAATTTCTACAGAAAATGAATTACTTTTTCACTTTATTGTTAGTCACTGTAAACGCAGAGGGAATCATGTTTGTTTTTATCATTAAGATGCAATCACTGAAGGTCTGTTTTGCATTTATATTTGCTAAATGAGGCCCAGGTGTTCCTGGATTGTCTGCCTTGTAGGGATGTACCGATTCACTCAGCTTCTACATAACATGAAACTGACAAAATATTTGTTATTAACTTAGGTTTACTATTTCTTGTTAGAAGAAATATAACATGTTATACAGACAATAAATAACTAAATTTATAATTATCTTTTATTATTTCGCTAATATTTTATTTCTAGTGGTTTTATTTGTTCTTTTATTTCTTGCTGTTTAAAATGAATATTGATTTATTTTAAAAGAATCACGGATATGAATTGATTTCCCAGATGAACTGATTTGTATCGATTCCTTATGAATAGTTACAGCCCAACTGCTTTGTATAACTTTTGGATTATATCTTGCTTGCCAAAAGGTAAAATGTATCTGTCCCATCCAATCAACATAAAAATTTAATGAAAAAAAGAATGGTTCTTACTGTAAAGACATCATCATCTCCCAGCTCTGTCTCATTCTGTAGCGTAGAAGAGGAAGTGGTTGAACCTGTAAGAACAAGAAACAAAACCAAAAACATTTATTTTGCTCTTATTGATAGGATTCATGATGGAATGGTGTATTGTGCCTTTGTATTATCTTTAATCACATTAAAGACTCACACAGATATTGTGCACTACTCATCAAGTTGCAATGCTTTAGAAGTCACTTCTGTGTTTTTCAGTCCCATTGAATCAATAATGGTGTCTGTACTTCACAGACATGGAGACACAAAGATCCAGACACTCCCATTAAGGAATTCTGGTTGTCCCATGTTGGTACTGGTGAAGGAAAAATGGCCTCGGGAACTGTCAGTCCATTAATGGAGGAGGAGCCATGGCATATGTGCCTGTCAGTCATGAAGGATGCATGGTTTCCTTTCCCCTTGGTATCAGCGAGGAAGGTGTGTCTGTCAGTCCTGGTAAATTACACAAGGCCAATCACAATAAAGAAAACAAAGCTTTGGCTCTTGACTGTCCTAATAAAAAATGACTGACCTTGTGCCTGTCAGTCCAGCAAAAGGGCCAGTTGCTTTTTTTAGCCGTGCTAATGCTAATTTGGCTTCTATGTGTGTCATTCACATTCGAGAGAAAATGTATTTGGATTGTTAGAATAGAATAGAATAGAATAGCCTTTTTTGTCATTACACATATACAGATGTACAGTACAACAAAATTCTTTCTTCACATATCCCAACTTTGGAGGCTGGGGTCAGAGCGCAGGGTCAGCCAGGGCGCCCCTGGAGCAGTGAGGGTTAAGGGTCTTGCTCAAGGACCCAACAGTGGCTGCCTAGCAGAGCCGGGATTTGAACCGTCAATCTCTGGTTGATAGCCCAAAGCTCTACCCACTAGGCTACCACCATCCCATGGCTTGTTCCGATGGCTTGTCTTACAATTCTTCAAACTGCTCAATGCTTATGCTGTTTTTTTTACTTACCATCAGTAAGGTCCTCAATGGCCTTTCTGACACCACGGTCAAAGGCGCGTGCATCTGCCGGACTCTGGAATGTCAGTCCACACTTCTTGTTGTCCATGCGCCAGTGGTGGAATGTGGGAGTAGCTTTAGTGTAGATCAGGTCCTTCTTAAGGAAGCACTTCAGGATTACCTAGATGAAACAAATCAAAGCAAGAGTTATCAGTTGTCTGTATACAGTGCATTTGTAACGTAAAATGACAACATTATATAATAATAAAAATATATTTTAAAACTTCATAATGATTGTTTTCAAACAATTAGAGTTGGTTCCTCTGGTCCCTGCAAAGGAAAATCATGATGCAATAGTGGAATGCTAGAAACTCAGGGAAAGGCTTTTTTGCCTACTTTTTTGCTTGACCTTTCTACTGTTGAGACTAAATGAATATTAATCCCCACAATTACGCTATAAAAACACACCTGCTTGTCTCGAACTCGTTCTCCATAGATGAAAAACCCATTGCGATCAAGAAGATCTAGACTGGCTGGAGCCACCTTACAAACACCAACCCTGCTGAGCCCACCTCCTTCCTGAGCAAGCCAACCACCACTTGAGTCATCCCTTGTCATCACCACAGCCTTCACACGCACTAGATAATCATCACTGTGGAGACAGAGAGAAAAAAAGTCACATTTAATAAACCATCCTGCATTTCCATTGTGAACAATCAGGGTCACTTTGGGATCATTCAGGCATAACATTTAACTATAGACCCCGAAAGGGGAATTATGCAAAGTGGCAGTACAGAGATAATCAGATTAATGGCACACCGACTTGGCAAAACCAAACACATCCTAACCTTGAGAAAAGCAGCTAATCAAAGCCCCGGAGCTGTTAAGCAAACTTTAGCCTCCATGTGCCTCCTTTCAGAATACATGACTTTGCATAGACATGCAACCTAAGTCAGAGACTTCATGAGACACAAAAGCTTGTATATATTGCACAACTGCCCAGCAAGCACTGAGCTCTTCATAAAGATATGAAAAACAAACTTAAAGTAGAAGTTTAAGACTTTAACCTATTGAGTTTTTTTTCTTAACATTTAACATAATATAGAAAGTGTCATCCACTTGCTAATTTATTATTAATTAAGTTGATTGGACATGGCTCACACCTGTCTATATGAGGTCCCATAAATGACATGCCAGCACAAACCAAGCCATGAAGTCTAAGGAATTGCCTGTAGACAGGACTGTATCGAGGCACAGATCTGGGGAAGTGTACAGAAAAGGGTACAGTGGCCTCCATCATTCACAAATGAAAGTTTGGAACCACCAGAATGGAGAGAAGAAAAAACATTTCTGCTGCACTCCACCAATCAGGCCTGTATGGTATAGTGGCCTGACAGAAACCACTCCTCTGGAAAAGGCAAAAAGATAGCTCACTTGGAGTTTGTCAAAAGGCTACTAAAGAAATCTCAGACAATGAGAAACAAAATTTTCTGTTCGGAGGAAACCAGGCACCGCTCATCACCTGGCCAGAACAGCCCCTACAGTGAAGCATGCTGGTGGCAGCATCATGATGTGGGGTTGTGTTTCATCAGCAGAAAATAGGAGAGTAGTCAGTGTTGAGGGAAAGATGAATACAGCAATGTACAGAGACAACCTTGAAGAAAACCTGATCTGGACCTCAAACTATGGTGAAGGTTCACAACAGGTTTTAACAGGATAATGACCCTAAGCACAAAGCCAAGATAATAAAGATGTAGCTTCAGGGGAACTGTGTGAATGCCCAGTCAGAGCCCAGACTTGAATCCGATTGAACAACTTGAGAGATCTATAAATGGCTGTTCACTGATGCTCCCCATTCAACCTGGTAGAGCTTGAGAGGTTCTGCATAGAATGATGCGAGAAACTGCCCCAAAATAGCAGCATCCCTCTAGTAGAATCATACTTAAAAAATAATTGACGCTGTAATTGCTGCCAAATGTGTTCAGCACTTTGTCATTATGGGGTATTATGTGTAGAATTTTGAGGGAAAAAAGCAGTGCAGTAACATAAAATATCAGAGCTGGGATCCGCTCCATCACCCCTACCTGACTCTGATTAGGATAAGAGGTTAAAAAACATATCACACTAAACATATCAAAATATGTGAATGCACTGTATTTACTGTAGATATACTTCTGTACGTTGCTCTGGATAAGTGAGTCTGCTAAATGCCAAACATGTAAATCTAAATGTAAATTGTAAACTGATACACAAATAGTCAAACGCTTACCTGGATTTTTTCTGCATATTAAAATGCATCCTATCCTTATGTTAAACTGTTTGTAGTGAAAACATGAGTAAATAAAAAATTTAACCCTGTCTACTGCTCCACTTATCATCCTTCCTGTCATAACCCTCCAGTTTAAAGGTGCACTTAAGTTTTTTTATGTGTGCCCACAATATTGGGTTTTTTATTGCTGTATTGCGGTTACCTGTTTATACACACCAGCTCACACTTCATTTAAAATTTGCCTTTCATTATGTTTATATATATATATATAACTGCAAATGAATTGCAGCTATTTTTAGAACTAAGTTTAGAGAGACAAAATGCCATAAAAAGCTCAGATGTTTGGAAACATTTCATATGGAGCACAGACAAGACAAAAGCAGTGTGAGGAACACATCAACCCCATTGGAACACATTTTTCCAAGGATAGTTACATAATTACAAGACATGAAGATCAATTTTACCAGAACTTGTGTTTCTTGCACACAACATGAAGAAGGTATAGGTTGCCTTCTGTTAATATTCAATTTTTTACAAATGAGCTTTACTGCTACGGTGCTATTTGTGCTATTATGTAAAATGTATTACAATACTTTTTAAAATTTATTTTATCTATTTTTTACATGTGCTGTATTTTGAAAAATATATTACTCATAGTGTTTTTGATTTTAAGACGTTCATTTAAATACTTTGACCTGTGCTATTTCATTAAACTTAATACATTTTGTATTTAAGGTACAAAAAATAAGGTAAAGAGTTCTTTTTCTGCCATTTTAAGGGCACAGTGTGTGTTATTTTTGTAAAAAAAAAGTAGGCTTCGAATATTTACTACCTATAGCCAGCCCTAAAACATACAACTATAAGTGATCTTTGCGTTTTCATATATGATGGCGTTTTAGTAAAACTAAGATGCAAATAGAACTACACAGTCACTGAAAAAGGAAGATGATCATTATGCTAATCATGCTTGGCAAGGAGTGTGGGAAACACTTTCTTGAGGGTCTCATTTACATATGCAGAGTTTGAGGTATAGATCAAAGAGATTCTCAGAGACTAAGGGTGGTGTTTACAGTTCAATCAAACTACATTACACACTCGTGAACCACAAAGGACAAATACACTTTATGGCCCAAAGTATGTGGCCAGCCGTCCTAGCTGTAACATTCAGGTCTTCCGATCACAACCATTGCTGACAGTATTGAATCAATTATATACTTTTAACTCCACATTTTAGAAAGAGCTCTTTCTATGCCAGGTCCATAAAGACACAGTTTGATCAGTCTGGTGTGGAACATCTCCAGTGCCCTGCACAAAGCCCTAATCTCAACCGCAATTCACATTTAAGACAAAAGATTTTAGGTATTATTTCCAGGTATTTACATCTAGACCTGAACATTTGGAAAGTCCTGAAGAAGGAAGTAATCACTGGTGTACTAAGTAACAGATGTCCAACAGGTAGACCAAGGAAAACAACAGCAGATTATGAGTGAAACATTGAGTGTGCTGTAAAAGACAAACTCCAAAACAACTGTTAGTGGTGTCAGCAACAGCCTCCAGAAAGCAGGTATCACAATCTACTGTACAGAAGACTTCATGAATAAACGTACACCAGAGTCTCCACCAGAAGCTGCAAACCATTAATTAGCCATCAGTGCAGACACAAGATTCATAAATTCTGGGACAAAGTTTTTGGATTGATGAGACAAAGATTAGCGTGATGGAAAGGCGAAAGGCTAATGTTTCGAAAAATAAGGGATCTACTTATGACCCCAAACAAACAAGCTCTGTGAAACACAGTGAAAGTGATGTTGGAGCCACCTCCAGGCTTGAGTTTGCATGGCTTCTTATTATGGGCTCATTAATCCCAAAAGACAAGTAAAAATGGGTGAGGTTAGACAGAAAAGGCGATCTTCTGTATTGTGTATCAAACACAGATGTAAATACCTGTAAATAACAGGTGAAATATTTTTCAAATATGATGGATCTTTTAATGTCCAACTTGAATGTCTATGGCTAAAATAAGTCTACTGTTCAAATACTTTTGGAGGGGCGTGTGTATGCATACATTTATATGATCTTTTCCGCAAAGTTGCTATTTTACTGTTTAGATGAGCACGTTTTGATGTGTGCAATGTGCCACACAAAGCTATTGTGAAAGAAAAGGATTGCTTTGGTTATCAGCATTTTTTTTAACTCAAATTACTTTTATTGTCATGTCACAAGTTGAGTGGAAATATTGTGTACCAATGAATGTAATCCCCTTTGGAATAAGGCTATAACATAACAAAATGTGGTTTAAAAAAGTGGACATATAATATAGAATTAAATGTTCAACTGCCTACATCCCCTGTGCAACCATCACTTTGCAGCAGTCCTGGGTCATTTCCTAGCTCAATCTGTGTAAAAGGGCATCATGACCAAGCAACTTACAATGGTTCAGAATTTCAGCTAATACGTTTTTATTATTTGTGTGTAAGGTAAACTGCCCTCTTAGAAGTTTACAATAAGAAATCATCTTATGTACTTCAACATGCAACTCATTAGTTGCTTGGTCATGATGCCCTGTTACACAGGTGGAGCCATTTTACTGAGATGGGAAGGCCTATGAAATGACCCAGGACTGCTGTAAAGTCAAGGTTGAACACGGGATGTAGGCTGTTGAACATTTGTTTACATTATATACCACATTTTTTACCACATTTTGTTATGTTACAGCCTTATTCTAAAGTGGATTACAAACATCCTCCCCACAAAATTCTGCACACAAAACCCCATACTGGCAAAGTAAAAAAATATTGTTTGGAATTGTAGCAAAATTATTACAAATAAAAAAACTTGAAAAAAATCACATGTACTTAAGTAATCAAATGTTTGCTATGAAACTATAATTTACTAATTTGCAGATTTTCCCTTTGAACCAAACTAATACAATCACGTTCTTAATGAGTATTAAGAACAATGCAATTTACTTATCTTGTACCATTCAAAGAAGACTCGCTTTTATCTTTAACAAAACTGTTTTATTAACAGAAACATCAGCATGAACATGGTTTTACAAAAACACACTGAGATTAATTAATACACATGTTCAAGTGCACTCTGAAGTGAGCGCCAGAGTAAATGAATGTCTACAGTTTCTCAGGCTTAACTCCCACCTCTGCCCTTGGATCAGCCGTGCTGATTGGTTGTTAAGACAGCTGCACAGCTCCATAATTGCCGTGAACTGAAACTGCTGTCCATTCACTCATTCTGAAGGAAAGAAAGACAACAGTAGTGCACTAAGCACGCACAGACGGAAATAGCAGCCCAGCACAGATACACACAATTCTTTTCAAGGGTAATGGGTTTGGCAGCATATTTAAGGTTGAAACAACAAAAAAGCCATTTATAGACATTCTTGTTTCTTACATTTGTCATTCTGTTTGTTAATGCACATCCTGTTTGTTTGTTTTTTTCTACCAGATGAATCACATGAATAAATGAAAGAAGAATGATGATGAATTCACAGCTATTTCATAAATATATAAGCACATTCATGTTGACTGATACAGCGATTGATCACAGATGTGGTTGATTCTGGATTTCTCCGGTTTAGGAACAGTATTAATCAGTTATTTCTCCATGGTATTGGAAAAGCAGTAGCCATGACAACCAGTGCTAAAAAGGGAAGACTTCATATTGTGTTTAAAGCTCCTGATACTAAAACAACAGAAACACTGTGCCGCATCCGTTTTGTAAAAATACAGCTGCTGTGGATGCTGGCAATAGTTGGTGAAGGCACGTTCTAAAAAAAACATAGGAATGCATCTGTGTGTTCAAACAGGGGTTAAACTTGATCTTTAATTTTAGGGCAGTAGAAGCAAAGGCATTTTTTTCCATTATACACTCCACAAAAAGATGGGGTTTTATATATTTATCCAAATACCTTTTTTAGAGACTTCTTTGACTTTCTGAGTGCAATAAAGTATTCATGAAGTTACACCAATTGACAAATTGAATTGAGGTTAAGTAGATAATATTTATACTAATTCACAACATCATGAACTTCCCTTTGTCTAAGCCCATGGTGCTCTGAGCTTAGACTGTTTCCTAAATTACAGAGTACTGTGCATGGAGATGTGATTATTGGTAATGCAAGAGGCCTGTGTGCAATGGTCAAAGTTGGTTAAAGCAAGTTTCCACAAATGTGTGCATATAGGTTACAGTCCAGTACCTGGAACTGTTAAATGAGTCTTGCAGATCTAGTTAAGAAATGCATTTGTGGAATTATTACATTTGTCATCTAAATGGGAACTGACAAGGAAATTGAAACATTTTGCTAAACCATTGTTTCCAATGTTTTATTACAGTGGTATGTTAATGGGGACATGGCATGCAAAACATTTTGCCTGCTTTTGTAGATCCACTTGGGTATCATTTAAACCCTCCAGTTATAAAATTTTTTTAGAGATTCTGGTGTCAGGACTCACCACCCCTCAATAGTCAACACTCACCAGAGCCCCACCCACAAGATAGCTGAAGATCCACAATTTTGGTCAACTTGTTTTGATCAATGAACGAGATGTGACTGTGCATCACACAATGTCAGAGAATTATGGACTGTAATTTTAGTGAAACATAGCTTAATGACAGCCTACCCAACAATGCTATATTGAGTAAAGTGTATGTTACACATACTGGGCATATAGAACAGTGGGTGAATCTGGTAAGACCAGAGGCGGTGGAATGCTCATTTATATTAACAAAGCTTGGTGCTATAACTTTGTCACTGTTTGCAAACACTGCCTCTTTTTTGTGGTAAATGTAAAATGTAATGTAAAAGTAAATGTTCAGGTAAACATAAGAAAAGTGGGTCATGGCCAGCAATAGCTTACTTTGAGTTAATTTTGTGCAAAAAACTTCATGAACATGTTTTAAAACACATAGACCTCTTATAAATTGTATAAAATGTATGTCACCTTTGAATGTACAATTACAAAACTCTTCAAATATAAAAAGAATGCTGATCATTTCAAGTGTAAAACTGTAACTGACCATAATTATCTTTTACATTAGTAACACTATAAATATATTTTGTCAATCGGCTTATTTCCAGTAGTGGAAAAGCCCTTTCCTGTCAGATGCCTTAACTTTGTTTGCCATGTGGAACTGGAGCTCATCACAGGAATAGGATACAGGAAGCAGGATGAGCAATAGGACGTGCTGGGTGTGGAAGTGTTAGTGATGACCCAGTTCACACGTCCAGGTTAGTCAGATCACAGAATATATGCTTTGGCACTAAATTGCATGGTTGTACATTCAAGCTTCATGCACACACACAGACACCAAACATAAATCTTCAATTAAAATACTACACATTTTATTTATAGAATAAACAAACAACAAAGGATTGAATGTGTTATAAGTTTTTAAAGCTAGTTTAATTCTGTTAAAATAGGCCATAATGACATAGCCATAGTCTAGTGGTTAGGGTCCAGACTAGCAATCTGAAGGTTGCCCGTAAGCAAGGCCCTTAACCCTCGTTGCTCAGACTGTATACTGTACGGTGCGGAATCTGCTAAATGATGAAAATGTAATTGTAAATATAATTGTTAAAAGTGTTTAACATTTCAACCAATCATGGGGGTGTGAGTGAAAAGTGTAGTTTCCAGTTAATGATTACACAAACTAATAAAGCAATCAAAGTGAGTCAAGAATGATAGGAAATGTCGGTGTAAACAGTATTTGTATTGGTCAATATATTGGAATTGCTCACCTATATCGCCTGCTGGAAGTTGGATTTCAGGACAGTATATCGAAACTTAACTGTCTAGAATTGTTAGTGAACAATTAGAGGTGGAGGTGGTCATGCTCACCAAGTTGCATTTATTGTTTAACTAGCTTCATGTCTGATGACTTTGAAGATAATATATATTTTTCATTCTAATGAAGCCATTTAGTGAACTCTAGCTTGGTTATATGATTAGGACATTACAAACCACTATGGACACATTCATGTACATCTTGATAACTTTATGCCAATTGAGATAAATCCTTGGAAGGAAAATTTCAAAAGATAATAAGTACATGAAGTTTGAAGTGCCCCTTCATTCACATCAAACAAGCTTTGTCACTCAAACTTCTTACTGTATAATTGTATTATTTCTTTAAACAATCAGTCTTTTTTGCAGATGTTCAATTAGCAGACAGCACTGCTTACAATTCAAGCCCTGGATCACCATGGTAGTTGGCTAAAGTCTCTGAACACTGCACCACCACCAGAGCGCACATCGTAATGTGAAAAGCTATCTTAAAACAAGCAATCTTACTAGACTGTAATGGTCCAAATTCAATACATGAATAAACTCATTGGCAGGTTTAAATGATTAATAACAATTCTATTGACTTTATTTTTTAAACATCTGAGTGCAGAGACTCTGTTTTTTCTCAAACTAGCAAAATGGAAACAAAATATTCTTAAACATAATTAGGTAACAGAATAGATTTTTTTGTCTTCCTTCCCTTTGTAAATACTTCAGCAGCTTTATTACACAGCACAATGCATTCCACTCTGACCTGTATGTGGTATGTGTTTGCTCACAACTGGAGTGAATAGCTATAAATTAGAATAAGAAAAGATAACAAGCCCTGTAACACAGGGGTCACACACTTTCTGTCCACAATCCCTCACATGAACAAGATAAAGTGCAGCAATCACCAGATGAAGATTTAGATGAAAGGCTGTATCAGGCCTGCTGAGCACCAAATGCTACCAGTACTTGCTGAAGAGGAGAAACGGTGTACAAAGTCCAAAATACATTTACTATATGGAGAACCGTCTGTGTCTGCATAAATTTTTAGGTGCTGAAACAATGTGGATTACTGGAGTTAATCATAATCTACTCAAATGTGTTTCTGACAAAAAATAATGTCTTAACTTTATGCCAATGCTATTTAAAACTTTGCTTTAGAAATTTGAAATTGTAACATATTTGTTAAATCCTAGTCGCTTTTATTTTCAAAGCCTAAGTACTATTGCAACCTATGATAGTATAGGTTCCAAATGCTACATTATATGAAGTGCACGTAAAAAGCATTATAGTTATTTAAAGAGTTGTATATATTTATTTTATATTTATAGTTACCATACTTTAGACACAATTTACTAATTCTACTACTATTGAAATACAGCTTATTGCTGTACGATTACAAGTATATTTGTATAAATATGTAATAATGGAACTATTCAATTGTATAAGCACTTATGATACACTTATGTTATCAGACATTTACTAGAATAAAATCTATGAGGGTGTTAACAGCACCATTATGACAGGATCATCTTAGTAAACCATAGCAGTACTTTGCTTCCACAAGCATTGACCCGATACAAGGTTGTAATAATACATATGAACCTGTTTTTCATTGGCACATTTTAAACCAACATGAATTGCATCAAAATGAGAAGTACCACAGTGGTCTAACAACCCAGACTCTCAAGTGATGATATTAACCTGACCTGACAGTATACTGTACATTTCTGCATCTCTGGTAATTAACTAATGATAAATGATCTATAGTGTGTGTCCAGTTCCCCAATTCTGCATTATTGTACTTTAAACAACAGGTAACTTATACTCTACAGCAAGTTATAGTTGCTCTCCATTGGGTAAAATCATACTTTTAAGATTGCCCTATAGTCATTTATAATTGATATACATTGCATAGCCTATGGCAGCTACAAATAAGATAATTTAATAATAGTACGGTTTTACTATATTAATTTAATGAAGCTATACATTAGATAACTTAAAGGTGTTATTACACTGCTCTCACTAGACATGGTTCCCATGTTAACTATATGTTAAACAAGTCCTGATTGAATTAAACGTATATCTTACACTTCTATCTAAAGTGACTGTGACAGAATACAACCTAAGCAACTGAGTGATGAGGGCCTTGCTCAAGAGCCAGACAGTGATAACCTGGCAGTGATGGGGATTGAACCATTAACCTTCTGATTAATAGTGTTGTAGCTTAACCACCACGGTACATTAATATCATTGAAATGTTAATGTCCGATCTGTCGGAGGTGAATGTGAAAGCACGTAGCGAGCTGAGCTCCGCCTGCGCCGTCGGGATTTTATGAATGGAGCGTGAATATGCTAATGAGAGCGATTCACCCAAATATCAAAGAAAGAAAAAACACGACACATCGGCCCACTACCGAACCTGTAAATACAACACAATAACGACCGAACCCGAATTTCCCCCTAAACTACACTGTGCTCGCAGGTCTCTCGGTTGAACGTGTTAAACACTGGCCGTGGGAGAACCCGTTCATAAAATGTTTCCGCTCGGGGCCCTCCCCCTTGCGCTCCCTATGTGGGGGAAATGCTGGGCCACGGTGGTCTTTGCAACCCTCTTTTTCTTCGCATGGTTTTGTGGATTCACATGCACAGGGACCCCCTGAGCCAAAACGCACCACTCTTACCGGCCTCCCAGTTGCATCTCTGACGTGGAATAAACCCACCGATCCGTCTTGCTTTTAAAAAGTATGCAGTATTACACGGGGTCCAACTTACTCGTCTGGGTGGGATTCCTCGGTCATTTTCCTCCTCGTTTCACCTCCAGTAACATCCCACCGCGCGCGCGCAGCGTCCAGGCTCCATTTTGTGTCGTTTCACGTCCTACCGATCCAATCTCCGTGTTCCCGTCCTTTACAGCACTGATCCACCGTCGCTTGGTCTGTGTTCCTTTTTGTGGATCCCTCTTTTCTCCGATATCCACTTGCACACTCGAAGTCCGGTGCGGATCTCCACCCCGGGAGCGCGCTGTCGGTACCGCGGTTGCAGTCGCGCGCTGCTCTGCGTGAGGACGGCCCCGCACGAGCCTCACCGCCGCGTTCTCACTCCATGTTGGATCGTGTAGTCCAAGGCAGAGCAACACCGACTTTGAGCTTGGGGCTGAAGAGGGGGTAGGAGGTGGGGGCAAGAGGGGGATGGGGTAGCGGAAGTAATGACGTCAGAGTCGAAAGACCCGCACACCGTGTCGGCTTTTCAGGCCAAAGAAATCTCTCTAAAATATCCTGTACCAGCTCTGAATCTAGTGACTCGATTCCAGAGAATTAGCCCTTTTAAATGAATCGTCACTTGTGATTCATTTGATTACAATTCACGTCTTAGAGTTTACTGTTTATTTTGAACTAGGACTTCACTGTTGGTTTATCCTGCCAAATAAGGTCACTACCTTTAGGGAATGAAGCATTCTTTGGCAAATTGCATTCTTAAAGTATAACATTTTAAGGTAGATGGATCAAGAAACGTTTACAAACAATCAAACAAATTATGTAAAGGAATTTATAAGCGTATTTTGTTGGAAGTGACACATTCCAAGTACGTGGTGAATTATATATACGTTTTCTTTCTGTTAGAATGTTAGAATCTGTGATCAGAATTTAAACCATTCAACTGGAAGGAGCTGGAGCAGTTTTGCCTTGAGGAATAAGCAAAATCCCGGTGGCAAGATGTGGCAAGCTCATTAAGACTTATCCAAAGCCGAATTGCAGCTTTAATTGCTGCAGAATGTGGCTCTACAAAGTATTGACTTTAGGGGTGGGGGTGAATAGTTATGCACAATAAAATTGTATGTTATTTTGTCATTTTTGTTGTCTGCTTCACAATAAAAAATATCAAATGTTCAAACTTGTAGGCATGTTCTGTAAATGAAATGATGCAAACCCTCAATCCATTTTAATTTTAGGTAGCAAAACACGAAAAATGATGGGCAAAAGTTAATTAAACATTGGAAAGCTAATATTGACTGATTAATTATACACATTTCCCTTTGAAACTAAGACAGCAGTTTTGTCTAAATAACATTCCATCACATTTTGTCCAGAATACGTGTTATTAATATTTAATTTGGTGGCATGTGAAATTCAGTAATGCAGTTTACCTTTGCAGTATGACTCCATAAATTCTCTTACAGTGATCACAGTACAGGTATGTAAAAGTGAATCATAGCAATATAAACAAGGTAGTTTGACTGCACCTATTCAAAGTACACAAAATTGTGACAGTCCAAAGTCAAGAAAGCTTTGGATAATCATGAGGTTGCCATGAAGAAGGCTTATTTGGTACAAGTGCTGAACTACATTCCAATGAGAGGATGAGTATTTAAACAATGTTTAAAATGTCAAAACCCATTTCCAACAAACCTGGGGTATTTTGTCAACTGCAATAAAAACATTGTGATTTGTTAATTCTCTTGAAAAGAAAAGTTGTTTTGACTGCCCAGCTTAACTGTATTTACATTTTTAGCATTTAGAAGATGCTTTGTTATACAAAGTGAACTATCTACACAATAAGCAAATGAGGGCTAAGGGTCTTGCTTGTGGCCCAACACTGGCACCGTGGCTTGCACCAGAAACCCTTTCTTCCTACTCCAGTACTTACCACTAGATTAGAATATACTTTATTGTAATAACAGTTGTACATGTACAAGACAATAAAATGCAGTTTAGCATCTAACCAGAAGTGCAATAAGCAGCAAGTGGAAAATGTACAGTATCTACAGTTATTGAGATAATATGGGCAGTGGGATAGACAAGATTTACAGACTAATATATTATAACAATGTACCACACTACTAAATCGATTATATACTTTCAACGTGATATACAGATGACTATTCTAAATTAAATTAAATTACTATGAATGTGAAATACAGAATAATATACTACTAAATTACTATAAACAGAAAATACGTATAGTATTACAAGATTGACGAATATATAATAAAATGACCATAAACATGATGCATACTATTAAAATAAACATTGAGCATGACATGCAGACGCATATATGATCAAATGATTGTAAGCATGATATACAGATGTGCTACAGACATAATGTACAGGTTAAGATGCTATATACATGATAGATGAATGTTATCAGGGGACACTAGTTCAGTAAAGAGAAAGCTCATGGGACACTAGGTTACAACTGCCCTATAAACAAATGTTAACTGTATTGCCTGAAACAGTGATAAAATATACACTAAGTGAAAAGTTTATAAAATTAAAAAAGTTTTTTTTTAATTAAACTTTAGCAGGTTCAACTGTAGCAACTGAGTGAATTTTAATTGGGTATAAATGTCAAACCTTGGGAAAGATTTGTCTAAACCTTTCACAAAATATCACCATCTACTGCACATAATATTGTGAAAATATTCAGGGACTGCAGAGAAATCGTAGTTTATGTAAGGCAAGGCTAAAAATCACTTTTCAAAGAACTCTACATTTGAGCTCTCAGACAGAGCTGCATGAGTAATTGTCATGTTACTCTTATAAATTTAGCAGAATGGCTTCGGAAATACTCTGGAAATAAATGATGCTGATGCTGTATCAAGAAAATTTCCTAAAACACCATTAAGCAAAGAAAAAGTCATGCAGAATTGCAGCCAGGTTCTCTGGGCCCAAGTTCATCCACAGAAATTTGGTGAAAACATTTTATGTAGATTTTGTCTTCTTCTTTTGCTTCTTGTTTTTTTTTTAAATTGCAAAATGTCACATCAACCACACTTCATCTGACTTTAACCCACTTGGACAGTAAGAACACTTGCTGTTCATAGACTTTTGCTCAACATTCAACACCAGATTCTGTACCATATGCTTGGACAGCTGAGCACACTTAGCCTGAACACCTCTCTCTGCAACAGGATCCTGGACTTCCTGACTAAGAGACCTCAGTCCAAACACCTCAGTCCGAACATTTCAATCTGCTTACTTATGACTGCACAGAAATGCACAGCTCAAATTCCATCGACACATTTGCATATGACATGATGCTGCAGGGGGTGTTGAGTCAGCATCCAGAGAGGAAGTGCAATGGCTAATGCACTGGTGCAAATGTCAACAACCTGTCTGAATATTGACAAAACAAAAGAGATGGCCATTGACAGAACACAGAGGGACCACTCCCCTAGCCATCACCAAGAAATCTCAGCTGAATTTTCAGCAAGTAGCACCCACAGCATTGTGGAGCATCCATCTTATCCATCACATGGATTTATACTGCAGAACATAAGATACCGCAGCATTCGGACCAACACAACCAGACTTTGCAACAGCTTCTTTCCACAAGACACTTCACTTTGATACACACACACACACACACACACACACACACACACACACACACACACACACACACACACACACAAACATGTTGGACTCAAGTGGACTCAAGTATAAAACATGATGGGCACACATAATGGAATGACACACACACACACACACACAAACACAATGGACTCTGAGACTCCACAGATAAAGGAGTCATGCAAAGGAACCTAACACACAAACATACCGTGTTGTACAGCTGTGACAGTATTACTTATAAATATGCACGTTTGGCATAATCTGTTAATATCTCAGCTGTTGAAGCACTTTGACTGTATTATCTAGATCTTTGCAGATTTATCACAACCTGCACAAGTATTTTGTATTTTTGCACCTTATTCTGTTAATATATCCGCTGCTTTAAAACCTCAAGACTGCTAACTGTATATGTATTTCTACCTCGTGAAACATTTCACTTTGTTCGATGTACTGACACTGGTCTGTAGTCTCTACTTGTTTAATTACGTGTTTAGATTAGAAATGTTTAAATTAGAAATGTCTATTTTGTATTGGTTATAGGCCCTATTTTACTGGAGGAATGCTATTTCATTTCAATATATACTTGTATGTATCTGAAATAACAATAAGGACTCTCTGACTCTGACTCTGAATACGTTACCCATAGTAAAACAGCATTAAATGGCTATGGCAGCAATATGCTGTATGTCTGTTTTTCTTTTCATGACGTTGTGGCGCAAAACCTTCATGCCATTCAGAAAAAGTTGATGATGAGAAAATTCACCTTTTATCATGACAGCACCCCAAAGCACACATCAACAAAAGTTTTGGAATGGCACAGCATTGATTCCAACTGATAATCCAGGAAGTGTTCTAAAGAGGACTGTGCCCTGGAGATGCCCTTGCAATTAAACAGATTTGCCACAGAGCACAGAACATATTTCACAGTGCCTTAGAAATTTCAGTTGTTTTTGTATTGAAATCGTATGGATTCTAAAATTATTAATATTGGTATGGGTATTTATTAATAATCAACAAAGATAATTGAATACAAAAAACTTTTAATTAATAATGAAATTTTACTGAAGACAAAATAGTTCTTAGCTGCTAAATTAACAAGTGAACCGAATGAAGAGGGCAGTTAGCTTTAATGTCACAGAGCAATTAGTCTTGGGTTTCTAAATATATAATCATTTCTAAGAGGTTTAAGGTAAGAACATTAAGGCACAAACGCCTTTCTTCTGCCATCTCGTGGTGACATTGCGCAAATACATACTTTTGGTTTCTGGACAGCTTTTCTCAGTCGTTGACTGCTTGTTTTTGCTCGTGCAGAAAAATACACGACGGCGTTTGCGACTGTATAAATGTTTTAAACGATTCAATAATAAAGTTAAGATAATTTCAAGAATAAAGTCGTATGTTGGGAATGTAAGGTATCCGATTGTGCTGGCTTCCACACTAAGCCAATGCAAACCTGACGCCATTTTCTGGCACCGTCGGACTTATAGAAAGCTCTCTATGCGGGGTTTTATGGGGAAAGCAACCTAATCAAGCCTGACTTGCACCTATATTCACCCTGTATAATGGAAGAAGAGGCAGTACTAATCGGTGCACCTTTGTCACAAAAGGTAGCCACTAGGCCTGCTTAAAAGGTCAAGTGGCATATGGCCGGGAGCCCAGAGGTTTTAAGGTTTTTTTTTTGTTTTATGCATTTTTTATTATTAATATTTTCATGTGGTTGTTCTTCAGCTATGCTTTGTGTGTGTGTGTGTGTGTGTGTGTGTGTGTGTGTGTGTGTGTGTGTGTGTGTGTGTGTGTGTGTGTGTGTGTG
>JAYDZF010000011.1:9148436-9158879 GCA_034509105.1 Microcambeva barbata
AGGGTTAGGGTTAAACTATAAACTATCTTTTATGTTTTTCTGTTCTTTTACATGTATTAACTTTTGTTTAAACACTGACATGCAAGCACAAAATAGGAGCAGAAATTATAGCATTATATTTAATGATTTAGTGAGTTAGATTTAATGAGACATGATATCCATCATGTTCATCATATTTGTTGAGTTTTATTTATATAAATTGTTAACAGTGACGATAGAGGGACTTGACAATAGAGGGACTTTTACCAGCAACCTAGTCCAGTGATGTCAATGGTATGATATCAATTGGTTTACAGCAGAATTCTCCTCCATCATAGAGTGGTAGGTTTTATATCAATGTTTAGCAGGAACAGCAGGGGGGAAGAAATTAATACATTCTGGTTTGGGTGAAATGCTGGTACAGCCGTTGTTCTGACCAGTAAAGGATAATGAAATCATGTTGTTTCAAACATAATCCACATATTTCCATTTCCATGTTCAATTTGCATAAAAGGGAAATAACCCTGCGCCAAATCTACTCTCAGATTTGCCTGTATGCAGAGCCGTGACTGTGCTAGTTTTTTTTATCCTAACCACAGTTTTCTCTTTTGGAAAGTAGCATCATGAATTAAAACAAGTTAAAGCCTGTATGTAAAACTTTGGGGGGAAACCCATCAAAATTCTTAATAGGACACAAACCTCTGAATTTAGTTATACAACATTTGGTTAAAAATATTGTATGTCCATTACCATTATCATCAAATGAACCTTTCATTCGTTCTTTTATTCATTCATTAAATTGTTTGTTCTTTTTCTGAGTGGTGGCAGCAATGCCTTAAGTGCAAAAGATTCAAAGCAACATCTGCATCCTTTGTAACATTCTTCAGTCCAGTTAGAGCTTTGCATGGTTGCATAACATATATTTTAGAGGATCAAGTTCTCCCTGTGCTTTAAATCCTTCTTCTAGGGACTGTCTCCACCAAGATTATTTGATTGAGCCCAACCAGTGAAAGCATTTGCATCACCAGATTTACAAGTACCAGAGCAATTCTTGATTACCTAAAATTAGATCTTTATATCTGAAATATTGCTTTCTCAAATGCTCCAACAACCCACCACAAACAATTCAGTCCATTCAATTGGCATTAATAAGTTATTACCTATATATTGGATGTAATAGTGTTTGTGAACCATGCAAGTTTTAGTGGTGTGTTTTAGTGGTGTGTGTGTGTGTGTGTGTGTGTGTGTGTGTGTGTGTGTGTGAATATAGATGAAGTGGACCATGTGTTCTATATTATCTCTTACCATAGGAGTCTGGTATGCACAAAACAAATCATATATCACCCAAATCTAATACTCACACAAGGTCCATTGCAAATATTATACTTTCACTTTCAAGGTCTCATACCCCCTCTCTTTCTTACTAAATTATATATCACCAAAATCTTATCCTCAGATACGGTCTCTCAAACACTCTCCCTTTCAAAATGACAAACTTATCTTTTTTTGTTTTACTGTTCCTCTGTGTGTCTAATGACAAATAAGGCAAATTCTATTCTTCAGTGCTCTAAATTATATATCACATGCATCTTATACTCATGAGTCTCTCATCCAGTCTTGCTTGATATATCACCCAAATCTTACACTAGGACTCCCACACAGTCTCTCGCTTCCTAAATTATATATCACCCAAGTTTTATACTCCCACGTGGTCTATTATCCACTCTCTCTTAATCTGTCATGTATTATTCAAACCCAATCAAATCACAAGGCCCCTTATTTCCTTCTCTATTTCACCAGGTCTGTTGGAGGGAAGATGACTCTGTCTCAGTTCACTCCACTGAGGGCCCAACACACTGCGGTGGCCGTTCCAGCTCCCTCAATGGAGACAACAGCAGTGAGCATGGTAACCCCCCCCCCCACACACACACACACACACACGTCATATTAGTAAGGAGTTCTTGCAGTCTGCCAAGTGAAACAGTGAAACAGAGCTGCTGAGGTTTTGTCATCTCTTGCATAGGTTTACACTTTAGCACCACACTGGGGGTCTACTACTACTACTATTACTTCTACTACTACTATAGCTAATGTAACTACTAGCACTACTACTACTATCATTACAGCTAATGTAACTACTATAACTATTAATACTACAACAACTTTTAGATCACTACTACTAGTTTTTCTTCTACTACTATACCACCAACTAATTACTACTTTATAACTACTAGACATTATTATTATTATGTTATACAGTTAATACTACATTCTGATTGTGTGTGTGTATGTATGTGTAGAGGACTCAGTAAATGATGCATGGTATATCTAAAGTCCATGCACCAAACCATGGCCAATTAAAAACAGTCACCCCCTCTTCGCCACACATCCATGTCTATATGTGGGTGTATGTATAACTTTGTATCTTCACAACTGTTTGTCTACTAACTTCCTTAGCAGAAGAGAGCCACATATCCAGGAATCATTTTGGCATTCAAAAACCCAAGACACAAAAATATTGGTAATCAGTAGAAGGTCATTTTAGGCTTAAAACCTTTTCAAAACCCCATGTCAGAAGCACATTAACTGTGTAGTACAGGAACTCGAATGCTGATAATGCTCACACTTTTATAATAATATGTCAGTAATGTTGTTTTGAGTGAATATGTGGTCATTTATGCATGGGATGAACAGGTGACATGTTGGATCACAGTGCTGCTTCACCAAGCACAGGAGATGATGATGAGGCTGACAAAGATAGAAGGAACAACAAAAAACGAGGGATTTTTCCTAAAGTGGCAACCAATATCATGCGAGCATGGTTGTTCCAGCATCTAACAGTAAGGATTTTTTCCCCAACAGTTCTTCAGTGACTTGATTGCTCTACATACTGAAACACTTATTTATTTCTTACACAACATCCAATACTAAAACACACTATTAAATCCTCACTTTCTGATGTGGTTTAGGTTTAATTGCTTTATACTATTTATAATAATAATAATAATATTAATAATAATAATAATAATAATACATAATAGTATTGCACAAATTATATACAGTGATGCAGTTTAGCATGTTCAAATTTAACCTTTACAGGATACAGGATAGGTTATTCACATAGATCCTGGTGATACCATATACAGCTGCATAGGTCCATTTAAGGTAGTAGTACATGTAGTACATGTTTTCAAGGTTGCCAGTTATATTTAAGTTAAGCTAATGGAGCAGACATTTTGGAATGTGGAATGTGATACAGAAGTCTGAAAAATGAGTTGAACAATTTAAACATGTATGCAATCTCATTAAATTATTGTCTGTTTTATAATGAACAGGTGTCTGGTTGGGGTCTGGTTTCACAGGAAACACTAGGGACAAGGCAGGATTGCAAATCGGCATGGGCTTGGCCATCCACTTTCAAATATAGCCAGTGATGTCTTTGTAGATGCCCGGGTGGCCAACAGCACCTGCTGAGATTTGAAGCCAAGCATCCAAAATATATTTAATGGTACAGATTATTATAATTAAGTTATATCTGTCAGTACTTATGCTTAAAGACACAGATAAAGAGATATAAGTATAAGGTACATGCTTGTATATAATCTATGCTTTATTTATGTGAGGCAAAACTCTGAGGGCATAGTTAAAAATGAAAGTTAATCACCAGATCTCCATTAGAAAACATGCAGTCACAAGTATGTTTCTGTCAGTGGAACAGGATGCTCATGGTTGGCTAATTATTTATCTGGTAACTTAAGCTTGAAGCAATAATAATTATCAAACATTTAATGTTTTAGTATTGTGTTTATATAAGGGCAACAGAACAAGACAGAATTAATGTATGATGTGGGGACACTATAAAGTTTTAAGGAACTTCTACTATACGTTACACCAACAAAAGAATTTTTAATTATGTGTTCCTCACATTATTACTCTACAGTATTGCTTTTAAGGCATAAACATTTAAAAGCATATACACAATTGGATGAATATGCTGTATATTTAATAACATTTAATAACGTTAGAACCTCTGAGATCTTCTAAGAAACTTTTATATTAGCAGGATTTGCTCACTTAACATGCTTATGTTTTTGTAGAACAGCTGAACAAAGAAATTTAATGTAAATTACCTCTGCGCTATAGTAGCTATAGCCTCAAGGTGAATACAAAGAAGCAAATGTCAGTCATCAGAATGTCATAGCTTAAGAAATTCTTTTTGGAAAAGTGCAAAAAAATGTAAATAAAAGATATCCACACCACCCACAAAACATATAAAGTTAATCCTTTTGTTAAACATAGCTAAGGACACACATCACTGAGGTAGATGGATTGTAGAAAATGTAAAAAAAAACAGGAAAATGTTACACAAATGGGAAGCAGTCTAGTGTTGTGCATCAGCAAGCAAAAACACACGGGTGCTATCAGTTTACATTGATGTTTGCTACATTACAATAGAAAACAACATAGACAGGATAAAAATGCAGATGTCTAAAGCAGTCAACAAGTACACAGAAGCAACATAATCATGTAAGCACTATAATAAACTATTTTAACAATACCTAAAAACACAAGTAATGGACCATACAATAATGAGTACAATGATATGTAAAGGGTTGAAACTAAATATTGCTTCTGAGTCAGTATATTTTGAACCCATATGAAACAGTAATGTTACTTGGGATACACACAGTAACTATAAAATGGAACAACGGTTCGACACATATTTTCCTTATATTACATGAATTTAGTAACTTTAGTACATATACAAAATACTGTTAATAAAGGGCCGTTCATTTAAATAATTGTTTTTTAGGTAGAAAAAACTTGAAAAAATTCATTTTTAATATAATATAATAATATAATATATATATTTCACACAAATATACATATTATAAAACATTACATAGAATAGAATGGTTTACTTCAAGGCTCTATACTCCATATCTCTCTCAGCCCCCCCATCGGCCATCACTTTTACCCTCAAGCATGCACTATGCACACACAGGCTGTAATATGTGTTGGGTAATTAGCGTGTAATTTGCCCTCGCCCTCCTGTTAGCAGATGTGCAGCAGAGTGTGCTAATCCTGCATCAGCAACAGTGAACAGAAACAGTTCTGCATTCCTCACTTATCAAATACATGCACTGATCTAATCTGTTCACATGCAACAGTTCATTAATTATTTGAGTTTTTACACCTGTTAGAGCTCCAGTGTGAGGCTGAAACACCTGAACTCTGGACTAATACTCTAACTATAGTAAGATAGTGTAGGTAGCTAATTTGGTAAAGGCTAAAGGTGGCTGTTGTGTGACTCCCAATTGCATAATACTTATATTGTACTTGTATTGTTGTATATTGTTGTATTACTTCAGACTTGATGCTGAAATCCATGCTGATACATTTTCAGCAGTTAGCAGATGCCTTTATCCAAAGTGACACAGTACAGTTACAGTATACAGTTGAGCAATGAGGGGTAAGTTCCTTGCTCAAGGGTCCAACAGCAGCAACCTGACAGTAGTGAGGTTTGATTACCAGATTACCGGTTCTGTAACCTAACCACTTGGCTACAGCCAGCCATGTTAGTGGTAGCTCAATGGTTAGGGTTCTGGAACAGGAATCAAATGTTTGTTGATTCAAACACCACTGTCCTGTTAACAGAACCTTTTAGCTTCAGATTTATTCACAATTTAGTCACAATTATAAGCTTCTTTGGAAATAAGCATCAAAATATAATAAAGGTGAATCCCAGTCAGGACTATGACATATCTAAGTGTAATTTAGTGACCAGTCAGATAGCCTATGTTACTAAAGTAAACTGAGTAAGTAATGATTTGTTCCTTTATCATCACCTGATTTCATTTCTTATGTATTAATAATGCATTTATTTTAGATTATTCAGTGAGTTGTACAGACATTTTCAATTATTATTAATTTTAGAAAATAATGCTGCAAAGTTGTTGACCCACTGTATCACTAAATACACGAACTCTGTTAAAATTGAGCAAAGTCCATTAAGGAGGGATCACAGATACCAAAGATTTTTTTCAATTTTTCGTGGTAAGTTAGCAGCAGTAAAAGTACACACCATTAAACCCGTTCTGCTAGTTCTTTGCTCCCTTTGATGAAAAGCAAAATGTAAATTGTAATAATCCACCCCAACCGATTTTCCATTTGGCCTTTGCTAAACTCTCCTTGTGTACATTTCCCTTTCATACTGATGTTTGCAAATTCAATTTTCCTGACCTATGCTTGCTGATTATTGTTCATTTCAACTGCAGAGTTGCTGTCAGTGTAGCAGGCGCCAGTCTTATTAACAAGTCGGGGCATTACACATTACACACACTCTGCACTATGGATTGGAGACTTGTGGGTCATCCTACTTTATCTTTTCGACATTGAGCATAATTACGGCTTTTTAGTTGTTGTTTTAGCACAGCGTTCTTTTTTAACTCTGTTTTAGTCTGAGCTATTTGTTCTTTGAAGTGCTCACACATTTGGAAGCAATGAGTGAGACTATTAGTGTCACTGAGGTAAATGGGTGAAAAACAGTGTGAGATTAGGAAAGGGCATTTTTTTGTAAATGGGGGTCCACTGTTGGTATAGATGTGTGTACAGATCCCTCAGTGTGCTCATTCTCCTTCCATCCACCTTCCCCCGTTTCTCCATGCTCCCCCCAACTGTCCAGGGTCGAACTCACTGTTATCAAAACATCATCCATTATGGAGCTGACAGCCTCATCGGGGACTCAGGACCCTGCAAAAAGCCGTGGGGAATTTCCGTCACTGCCCACGCAGAGAGAGAGAGAGAGAGAGAGAGAGAGAAGAGGGGGTAAATGAGAAAGAAAAATGAAGGAGAGAATGAAAAAGAGGACAAGTGATTCATCATGACCACTGTTTTTTTTTTTGCTTTGAAGGCAGGGGACTGGGGGAGTGAGGAGAAACAGAGGCACAGAGGATTATCAGAAAAAAAACTCAAACGTGCCCTGACTGATTTTTTTTTTCATTTTAAAGGCACTGTCAGTTTTTAGTTATTTTTATTTGTAGAAAAGTGCACAAGTAGAAATGATTGGAACAAAAAGTAAATCAAAGAGCAATCCAACATTATATTAAATACAGATAATAAAGGTGTAGCAGTATTTATAAATTGTGAATGGAATTTAAAGAATGACTGAAGAAGTTAAAAGAATGTTGTAGTAAAAGAAGAATCAAAGTCAATACCAATCAGTTTAGTTTACATTTGGGTGCTAAATACAAAACAACATAATGGCTGTCACATCCTATCAATATACCATGTTGCCAATTTTAAGTCATTTTGGGTCCATTTTGAGTGTGTGAATGGGTTAGGTTATAATACCTGTTTAATATGTTTTATTTTAATATTAGCTTTATTGTTAAAAGTGTCATCTAGTTGATTTTGTCTCTAGGTGATTATCTGGATATTGTGTTTTCAAGTCCAGTCTTTTGTTCAGGTCTTTATTATATTGTTTAAGCACCCAGGTTTTTTAATGTAGGTTGTGTGTCTATCTTGTCCAGGATAAGGCAAATAGGATGAATTTTCATCTCTATTAACTAATCATCTTGCCTTTATTGTTGTTTAAGTACAGCCTCAATTTCAATTGAGGCAACCAAATGTTTTTGAGTGTTCTCACACATGGTGTGTTTTAAAGGTTATTTAACTTTAATTCCCCCTGAATTACTGATAATTAGGGCACTAACAGTTTTACTACCTTAGAAAGCAGGATAATCACCTCCACACCCCCAAAACACATGCACTCCCTTAACACCCATGGAGCACAGTCAGCTCATTCAGCTATAAAGCACTAAAGCTTACTTCCCATTTGCTACCAGAACTGCTGCGACAGGTGTTCAGTGCCCAAACTCTGCACCGAGTGGAACTGTTAACACCAGTGACCTGAAGTCAGATTTAACACCGACCTTCATGTGTTTTCAGCTTTAGCTTAACCTTGGTAACTGATCCAGGATCAGTAGTGCAATTACAGATTTAAGTTATTTCTGGTCTAATTTCCTTTGGCATCATAGTGAGGGTTATAGGGTTTTGTTAGTGTTCATTGTGGTATTGTAATTTGTAATTACTTTGTGGCGTGACACAACAAGCAGAACATAAAAGCATTTAAATTAGCACAATTAATACAACAGTTGTCGTCATTGAAGAAAAAGTGTTCACAGAAAGATTAGACGTAATTCAAACGGCATCTACAGCAATGGAAACTGTGACTACTAACATTAAGCACCTACACAAAGAAACAATCTTATTAGCTTTAGTTGTTTGTATGTCAATCATTGTTTTATTTAAATTAATGTTTAGTGGTTCTGAAATTTTAAATGAAAATAAAAGTTATAAATAGAAAAACAATGTTAAAGCTTAACACTAAAGCCTTGATAATTATATATCAAGTAAATAGTAAAAAGTAATTATGGGCAATTTTAGAGATGTTCTGCATTTGGTCAGATTTGTATGTTTAAAGAAAAAAAGTAAATGTCTTTGGAAGTAAAACTGCCTTTAACTGTCAAAATTATATGCCAACTGTTTATTAAGATGGGTATCCATAACTTAATACAGTGGGGAAACATAATATAATTGCCAAACGATGTTATGATGTAAATGATGTTATATTTAAAGTGGTTTGGCGTAGCACAGTTGTGCTGGGATCCAGGGATCAAATTCCCACTGGTACTATAAGAAAGTTTGGCATCTGCATGCTGAAATGACTGGCTGTGTCTGAGAAAGGGGGAGTGGTCAAGGCCATATAGTGAATTGATGTTTTGTTTGGGATATGTTAATGAATTATATACAGACATTACTAGGAAACCATTCCACAATGACCAGGATAAAAAAAAATAAAAATAAAGAAAATTAACATTTTTGAAACTAGTGTTGTAAATAAAACCCTTAATTTTAAAAATTACTAAAATTTTACTGTGATTAATACACATGTGGCTATTGTAAACTTTGATGATGCCAGTCCTTGGTAAAACAAATCAGATTTCATATTAGAATGACTGAAAACATTGTACTGCATAGGACGTGGAAACATTATTGCACAGAATATTGCACAGAATAAATCCTACCTTTTTTCTTTGTATTGTTTGTGTTTTTGTGTTAGCATCCATACCCGTCTGAGGAACAGAAGAAGCAATTAGCACAGGATACAGGTCTCACCATCCTACAGGTCAACAACTGGTAAGTAGCTTGTTGTGTGTAGTTTGCACACTTTATCTTCTGAATGAAGACACATGCAGAGCTTATACACCTACCAACCATTCTGTTACTGCTCGTTTCATTGGAAATAAAACCGGTAACTAGAACCATGAAGCTTCTGGTCTTAACCAAACAAGTGTGACCTGGGAGGAAATCAAATCATGCAACTGTCAGGACAAATAATGTATATAGGATGTGAAAAGGTCAGGAGAAAGCATCATTACCAGTGAGCAAAATAGATGTACCACAATGCTCTTAAGCAGTTTTGGTGCGATTATAAACTTGAAATGTGGTATGTGTTTTCTCTGTGTGTGTGTGTGTGTGTGTGTCTGTTCTACCTTTTAAGAGCATACTGATAGGAAGTTAAATACTGTTTATTCCCCTGAGGTGTGAGTAAATGAAGGAGTGAGTGATGAATGAAAATTACAGTAATTGTACTTATATATCTAGGGGCAGTATTCCTTTGACAAACTCAGCTGAGTGAAATCTATAACAAGCCTGGACTGTCTGTATGAAGTTATGCATGTACACTATACACCAACACAAACATCAGTCACTCGGCAGCATAACTCTTAAACATTCTTTCAGTCTCATGGAAACTGTAACAATCTTAAATCAGATTCAAAAATGGATGGCGAGAGCTGTAACATTCAAATGGGGTGCACTACAAAAAAGTTTAATCCTCATTAAAACTGTGCAGTACATTTTACCCAAATTGTTCCTGACTAAGGTTTCTAGATGCTCTCTTGGCTGTAGGAGTATGTTGTGAGATTTTAGCACTTGATGCATCACCAACACTTTCAAACTAAAAAGCCACATAGTCTAAAATTAAGTGATTTTTTTAATGTGTCTTAAGTAGCTACCATACCAAGGTTAATCTACACAGAACTGAAGTATTGTTCAGTTGACCAAAACAAGATTTATCTTTTTGTAAATCAAAACTATACAAAATAATAAATTGTAGTACCTATGTAACATACAGCTAATAATAAAAAGCTTACCCTCACATGGGCTGCCTATTAAACGGCATACTACCTTGATGCATTGTGTAATACTCTGGTGTTACACTTCAGTTGAGACCTGTTGGATCTGGGTATCGAACCGGCCACCTTCTGATCACAAGCTCATCTAAGCATCGGGTTATGGTATCCCCTTTTCAATTTACAATGGGGCATTCAGGACAATGGAATTCCTTTTGCAATGACAAAATTAAGACAATGGAACAATGGAAATGAACATATTTTA
>JAYDZF010000011.1:9222062-9233657 GCA_034509105.1 Microcambeva barbata
TCTGATGACAGATATTGTCAGATGGCAAATCAGATTTATAGTATCAGTGTCAGTAATTGTCTATAAACAAGGCTGCATACAACCTACAGCTTAATGCTACAATATTTTGGCTATACAGTATGGCTAACTTTTACTACAGTCATAATTGTTCTTCCCAAATCCAAACTGACAGTGTCTGCACCATTTACATGTCAACATCATTTACATGTTAAGCACCTTCATTTTTCATGTTGGTCACTATTTTTGTATGTAAGCATGTCAGTCAAGGACGTCAGCTTTCTACATGGAGTAAATGTGCACAGAACTATGGGAAAACAGGTAGTGAATGGCAGGAATCTGCTCGCATGCCAAGTCAAACTGTGAGACAAGCGACCAAAATTTCAAACATCAATCAGAAATCAATCCAGTCGCATGACTGCTCAATCAGAGCAATCGGGCAGGTAGACAGACATCACTTCCCCTAACATCTAACATCAGTCATTTAAGCTAAAATTTGGACAGATTGTGAATTTCATTTGTCTATGACTGAATCATCCTTAAAATTCACAGTATGTCTGGCTTTACTTGGATAAAGTAAATAAAAAGCTATGAAAAAGCAAGGTACATCTATGACATCTATCGACTGCTTGATACTGAAAAACAATCATTTAACTATATTGAGCAATAGTTTGCACTAATAAAGTCGTTGAAACACAGGACACAATGCAGGATTACCTTGGTCAGGGCATCACATGCAATTAGATTTGATAGATACATGTGTTTGCAGTTTGCCAGATCCCAAATAACATGCATTGATTTGATACTTTGTTGGACAGGTTCATTCAAAATGTACCAAATAGGTTTAAGCTGGTCGATATTTGGGTCTCTACATAATGACAACGTGTATGTTCTCTGTATAAGGAGTTGTGTAAATGAAATCTCAATGCACAAGAAGTACAAAATGACCAACCTTCCAAGACAGTCCATTTTGTCTGTCCCCGTCCACCTCCCTGCAACAGACGCTAAGCACACTCAGACAATGGGTCTTCCACAGATGCTCATTGGTCTCGATGATTGCATTCCAGTGCTTGCAGGTAAGTGAAGCATGACACAGGCTCTTAACATCCAGCTCGCTGAATATCTTAAGGCTCATCTCTGCAGGAAGTGTTTCAGTAAAATTGTCTCTGTCGGAGATTAAGGTGGAGCCTCCTTTACTGATAACACATTTGGGGTTCCTTTTAGAGACATGCTGCATCTCTTTGCATTGCCTGTCTTGTCAGCAGAGCTATTGTGTACATGACAAAATCTTGCATTAGATATTAATAAAAAGTAACTGCAGAACAGCAGAAATCTTTAACATTTACTTACATTGCACTTATACAGCAGAAACATTACATTCATGTATTCCGTTCTGTTAATTCTAGAACAAGCTTTACAGAAAGATTATTTGCTTACACTGATTCTTGATATTCTGGTGACAAAATATTGTAGAGTAATATATTTTATCCCAACATACATGAGTTTAGTACAAATATAATGCATGTTTGTGAGAAGTGATTATGATCATTTGTACAAGCTACAATATAAGTTGTAACATTGTAGTGGTGTGTGTGTGTGTGTCAGGCTTGGTCATTAATATTAAACTGTAATGCAGGTCAGTCACTTGTAAATTTACTGTAATCAGTTCAAACCGTATTAATTCATATATACTCGATGGTAAAGATAAAATCTACATGATCTTATCATACTACTTCGTTAAGATTATAAATAAGTCGTTATTTATCAATAAAAATAATATGAAATCTACGTCAGCTAAGAAGCTAATAGCTAAAAAGCAAACATTGAGGTTTGTTTTTAAAACGCATGCGGCTATACATGTTGCACGACTTATACAGTAAAGTAATCGGAGATAAGAATTAAAAATAACAATAGTTGACGTAAATAAATAAGACTTACCGCAGCTGCTGCGGATGCGTCTTCGTTTGACAGCTTGCAGTTTAAATGTCTGCTTGTTAGGAAAACAAAGCAAAGCACGTAGTGCGCATGCGTGTATTTCAAACTTCGCAAGAATACACACTTAAATAATTTCATTATGCAATTTTAGGTATCATAGTCGAATAGCATGAGATTATTCTTCACAGTAAATTAAAAACGTGTATTTAATGAGACACAGATACACTTTGTGGTATTTTATTATGCAAACCATTAAAAACATACAGACCATTTAAAACGCATACATGTTTACAACCATGCAAATAAATATTTTTTGCATCGTGTGCAGTAGAATGCGCATTTAATTACGCGATGGTTAATATTGTAAATTTGAAATGCTTTAAATTTTTTTTAATGAAAGCAAATATTGCGCATGCGCCAATAAGTGCCCCGCGCGGCCCGGAAGTTTGTGTAAAGTATTGTTATAATGGCTGGGTTGTTATCATGAACGTTTGTATTAGTTTGTGTTTATTCACCCGACGTAGTGTAGAGCTGCGCAGTTGAGTACATACATGAATAAGAAGACGAGTAAATTATAATCAACTCAAGCACCCTGTAATGGTGCATGTTGATTAATACGTAGCTTTATCTTAAAGGATGCCTGGATATGAGCTGGAGCTGGTGGATGGTGAAGGAGGTCGGACAATTGACTTGCCCTATGGAGACACTGTCATTGGGAGAGGACCATATTTAAGTGTACGTATTATACCACCTGTAGTCCCGATAATCTTATTTATTGGCTTAAATGTTATAATAGCGGTGTGTGGGTTATCACTATTATTTACAATGCTTTGGCTGCATTTTCCACCACATAATGAATTAACTTAGATAAATACAACTAGCATACAGCTGTTCTGTAAACATTTTCATGTTCTTCAGTTGTAATTGCAAACAAAGGCCACTAGATGATACTGACTATTCTTTTTTCTTCTTATCGTCAACAATGTTTTTATGTTTATAATTTTGATACGTGTTGAAAAATAATCAAAAAACTTTATATAAAGCTCCTTTAAATAGTTATTAGTAATTAGCTCCAATCCTTGTGATTTTTCCATTATATTGATTACTGAAAACTGTAGTAGCATCTATAAACGTACATTTAAACGTTTTACCTCAGCATTTTTATTTGCTTTGTCAAGCCCCTATCACTGCTATGTTGCCATTATTGAACCATTGGTACTTAGTCCTTGAAAAGTATTTAGTCACATTGTTAAGTCACTCTGGATAAAAGGTGCTCAGTTCATTGTCTTTAAGCCCTTATACTAATTAGAGTCAGGGAGGATAAACAAGTATAAATGTCTAAAATAATAGGGATGTAACGATACACACTACACTTAGCAGGAGACATTTTTCCATGACAAATTTTATTTAAAATCTTTATTTAAAATACAGCATTTGCCATAGTTTTAAAGTTATCTATAGACTGGCCTTTTATTTCTGAGGTAGGTAAAAACTATGCCTAAAATATGCAGCTTTTAGTTTTACAATTTATGGGTATGTGTTTGACCAGAATATTGACCAGATATATTGACCAGAATATTTTGTCCACGACTGTATTCATGGCATCAGCACCTTTTGATGTTCATCCTAAATGAATCACTTACTCTAATTGTTCTCCACGTGAATCAATTCTTTACTGTCTTATGGTGAATCATTAGATTTTTGAATTAGTAATTTCCAAACAAATTTTCCAGTTGTATTAATTTCCAATTAATTTTAAATTTGATTTCTTAAAACATATTAGCACTTTCCTTCTCTTCTCAACCAGGTCAGTGATAAACGAGTATCCAGGAACCACGGGATTCTGGTGAACAGTAACGGCGAGCTGCGTCTCAAATCTGTAGGTGTTCCATCACTCCCTTTTACAGGCTGGTTTTGTTAATGGTGCTTATGTTATTTTTGAGTGTCTCTCAAGTAGCTCTGCCTTTGATCAAAAGACATCAAAAGTTTTTTTATTATGGAAAGCCTCTCAAGCCGAATCTATTTATTTGTGGTCTCCATCTTTTTCAGTCAGGCTTTGGCAGTTCCCATCTCAAGTGTAGTTGTGTTCTTTTTAAGTGTTTGATTTTAATTCTAGACCTCAGCTCATCTGGGAACTTTATTGGTCTGGCTGTGGGTTTGGTAGGCCAGTAGATGTCTTTTTCTTTAATGGTCAGCTCAGATAATTATTAGGTATAGCATATTTGGACCAGAAAGTAACATATTAAATTTAACTTACTGAATTAGTTCATATTTGTATTGCACTGCAAATCAGCCTTACAACACTACCATAAATGTTGTCATTCTCGAAAACATCAATTTCAAATCAATCAACCCTATGCGTTTTACTCTCATATTTTGGATATAAAAGGAAACCAGCATATTCAGTGGATATGGAAATAAAATGCCAAACAGCATGTTTACAGACAGTAAAACAGCATTACAAGTCCATCACAGGTACCTACAGGACAATTCAGTGTCTCCAATCAACCTTGGAGCATGTCTTTGGACTGCGGGATGAAACAAGAGTACCCGGAGGAAACCCACAGGGAGAACATGCAAACTCCACACAAAAAGCATCTGGATCTGACCCGGGGATCAAACCACTTACTGTGCGGTGACAGTGCTGCCCCTAGAAACAGATTGTTATATGATTAACATAATTATTTGGATGCCAGTAGGCACATTTTCTTGCTAACTACTGAAAACCTGAACACTATATCGGTAAATCACATGGCACCATACCTAACAACAAACTCACCCCATGACAGATTTAGTAGCCAATCAATTAATGCCATGATATAAGGATTTTGGTAAATCAGTAAATGTATAGATATTACCCATTTTGTTTTATTTTTCAGTTTTTTACCCCTAAACAATAACAATGACCACACTGATTTGCTTAAACTACACTGATTTGCGTATGCCTGTGTAAGAGGGTGATTGAGTTAATAATAATAATAATAGATGTTTATCTGGTTAGATGACTACATTAATAAAAAGGGTTTCATTAGGTTGTTCATGAAAACGTATGGTTCATCTGGAAAAGTATAATCTCCTTGTTATAAGCGAGTGAGATTCCTTGTCCTGCTCTCTGATGCTTTCATCAAGGTGTATTTGACCTAGTGTGTCTAGAATTGAGTTTACAATTAGATCAGCTTGACTAGGATAAATAGACTAGTAAGAAGAGTTAAGAACTATAATGATCTCTGGTATCAACATAATCTTGTCACATATACATGATCAACTTTGTTCTCTGCAGACTCATGTGAATCCCTGTTTCGTCCAAGCATCTCTTGAAGAAGCTGCTCAACCCTTGGAAAAGGATAAATGGCATTGCTTAAAAGATGGATCCATCTTCTCTCTCCTACCAGGAAAATACATCTTTAAAGTGCATGCTTTAGAGAATGAAGGCACACCTACGTATGTCATGTAACAGATTTCCCATCAGTGCTATTGGCCGGACAGTCCCAATAAGGTTCACAATAATGTCACAGATTCTGTTTCTTGCTACTTTTACGATGACTAAAATAGCACAACATAAACCTGGAAAAACAGTGTTCTGTGGGTTGACAAACACTGAGAAGTGTAGTGCTATAGGCACTGAAATGTAATTGCTTCTAAAATAGGCAGATTTTAATAGAAACATGCTACCTAAATTGTAAATACACAGTTATACACAAATTTTAGAAATGGTAGCATAGAAAAGAATGCATTTAATTTTCATATTTACTTGAACAGTACAATTATATTATTTCTTAAATTATCCCAGCTTTTTTGTAAGCTTGGGTCAAAGTACAGGGTCAGCCAAGGTACCACTGCCCCAACATCGAGATTCAAACCAGAGTTCAGACTCGACACAGGTTGAAAAACGTTGATCATGTTCATTTTTGCTGCAGGACAGTGTAGAATTATGTAGAGATGAGTTGAGTTACTTGACTACAAACAGTTTGGGAAAGCTTTGTTCGAAATAAACTAAGGGCCATTAAGTCTCTGTTAATTGATGAAAACTGTTTGTACTTCCATGTGTGCTGTACCAGGAATAGCCAAAGTTTTGAGGATGAGATGGAAAAAAAGACGCAAACTATGATGGTGCAGAACTCTTCACGATCATGCGAAGAGATGCTAACATGTACTTCACAAGCCAAGAAAAGCATGTCTCTCACTGCACTGCAAACAGAGACAGACCTTGTCCTCTACAACCAGGTGAGGGGTAGAGAGTTTACTCTCATCTAAAACTGAAATGAATTTGAGTACAAAATACACAATTAAATTAATTTAAATATATTACATTGAATATATTAATGTAAAACAATATACTGTGTTATCGTTGTTGTATGGCCAAATTGTGTTCAAGGTGTTGTGCAAACGCCATAGTTCATGATCACTCTAGTGTTTCAGGGTTATATAATTGAAGGATGTCTTGATTGACCAACGCAATGGAACACTGCAAGTCCTTACTTGGCAAGACAAATGTTATTAGGGAAAAGAAAGGCTAAAAAATAAAAAAAGAAATTGTGATGATTCAATATCCTAGCTGTTACCAAAATGTTCAAATAAAAAAGAAAAGTAAATACTGAAAAATAATTCAAGTTTGACAAAGTAGACAGCATTAAAATGAACCTGTCTAGCTGGTACTTTGCTCATGTTTATTCTGTAATAAGAGCTTAACTTTCAGACAGACATTTTCCAGACGTGCACATTAATGTCATTCATTTTGGCTCATCTGCACTTAACCGTTCATACACTTGCAAAGATTGTGATCATCATTTGCAGAATAAAGCCTGAAAAGATATTTGGACCTTAATATTTCTGTAACAGTCATAAATGATCACAGCCTAATGAATTATATATTTTAATGTATATCAATAAATGCAATAAATTGAAATGAATTTGGTTTGAAAGAGCAACTAGAAGAAATTTAATTTAGATTCTCTTAATTAATGACTGAGTACGAAAACCTTCATTTTGAGTAAGAAGAGGTATGTGCAAGATTTACTGACCATCGTGTTTCAATTTGGATTCCCTGAGCTGGAAAACATAAATTTCAGTAATAAAAGTGATGGAACATAAAATCACTCCCACTTTCAAGCTTGTTTACAATGCACATATAAACAGTTGGAGTTAAAAGCTTGCATACATTTTAAGAAATATAAATGTAATTGTGGTCATAAGTTTTCTGAAACAGTTTATTTTTCTGTTTAAATGATTATGCTACATTTATCTGATGTTAAGTTTGCTGTACAGAGTACTTTAGATAGTGCCACTTTTTAAACAGCTTTTGTGTTTTGTTTTTAATCTGAGTCAGGTTGCTGTACTAGTGTCTGGGATAGAGACGACAACATATATAGTCAATCCTGATTATTAACAGAAAATGCAAGAAGGCAGTGCTTCTCTATGAATAGTAGTTGTTCATTTCATCAAAGGAAACATGAATGTATGATGTAACGACATCTGCATGTTGTATCAGCAACCCCCAAACATAAAGCAAAATAACACGACAAAACTGGACTGTTATACTTTTGTTGGGGTTAATGATAATTTATCAATGGAACATAAAATAAAATGGAATATAACATTTCAACATGATGTAATTCGAGTTCAGGATCATTTTTTATATTTTATTTAACCCTGTGTTAAGGTTGCTGGTGACTCTCCCAGCACAAGTAAAGCTGATCAGTCAGACCCTCAAACACCTAACAAAAAAAGAATTCTTCCTGCCTGGATGATGAGCTTCACTCCTGTGACCCCAAAACATACAGTGGCAAAAGGTATGAGAAAATGACCTGTTCACTGCATACACAATACTTTTTAAATTAAATGAGGTGTTTCCGAAACATGCTCTTCAACCTTGCCTACTGCTTGTAAGCAGATGTCAGGAAAGCAGATTAGCTATGCTTGACTTGGCACTGAAATGTAAGGACAAGTGGGTGGGAGTGATGGGTCTCTCATGATCAGGCTTTGATTCTATCAGGGTAATTATGCTTGGAAATAAAAGCCTGATTAGTTTGCATCCTGGCTCCTGCTCCTTTCTTGTAACAGCTGTGTGTTTGTGTGTTTTATGGCTAATTGAAAATGCCAGGACACATTTGTGAGTCTATTGTCACTGTTCGATCAGAGGTTAATTAACAGTTGAATAGCACTTTCCTGCTGTTATGTTCTGATGACGTTTAAAATGAAGGCTTATTCATAAAACCTATTCAAACCTTTGAGCATGTGGATTAAATCACAAACTTGTATAAATTCATACATTAGCTGTTATTGCTATAATAATAATAATCATTTCAACTTCTATAGCACCTTTGCAAAACCCAAGGACGCTTATTTACTTATTATATGTGGCCAGACCATATACCAAGAATTTTTAAAACTTTTTGTGGAATGTGAATAAGGAATATACATTCTTTGTAAGTAAACTCCTATATGATTTTGCTGACCCTAACACCTGTTGCCAATCCCAAAGTTGAATACAGCATGATTAAACCATTGGGAACTCAATAACAACCTGCATCAGCCACTACAATGTACAGCAAACCTGCCTTGTTTCAAATAAATGTAGTCTAAAGGGCTTAAATAATTAAGATCAAACATAATTAACATATAAAGGATAATGAGCAAAACCCTTAGGTTACTACAAACTTAATTGTAATTATGAGAAGGTCCTGAATAAACCAGAAATATTTTAGGTAGGCTCACTGGGACACGGTTCAAACTAAAATTGTTTAGCCATCTGGATCAGCAGTCTGTAAGGGGCAAGAAAGGTGAAATCTATGACCAGAAGAGTACAATCTTCCCGGTTATGAATTGGAAAAGGTCATTTAAGATGTTTTATCTGTCTCTTTTAATACTTAATATTCAAATAAACAGAATGAAGCAAATGTTAATTAAAGACACAGTGAAGCAAATGTAGCTGTGTGTGAAGGATGTAGCAGAACTTAATCAGAAGTTAATCAATCTTCTAACATACTGAGAAAAACACAAAATATAAAATGTGCCATAACATTTGCACATACCACATTTTGAGTAATGTCGTTTTGAATGATTGCTTATGATGGTTACTTTTCCCACATACACATTTGTAATGCATTACAACAAAGTCTTAGCCCTGAAAGAACAATGCATGTGTTCATTTATGTCCTACAGCAACAACTAAGCGAGTTCCATTGCAGCCAGCCCGAAACATGACTCCATCGAAACGCACAGCACGACCCAAGCGATCCCGGGGTAACCTAGCGGTCTCATTGTCAGAGAAAGAGGATGAAAATGGTGAGGGGGAGGAGGACGAATGCAGCGAGGTGGATCGAATGCCTAGAAAGAGAGCAAGGAGGTTGCCGAGTGACACAGAGGACAACCAGGTACACAAGCACTGAAGAGCATTGAATTTGAAAGACTCAGAAGTGACGTTTTGCAGAAAACTTCTATAAACAAAATATATTACAATTTTATTAATTTATTTTAACATTCATACTGCTAGCAATTTCACAGAATCCAGGGCAATAATTGTTGAGCAAGCCAAGGAAAGAGAAAAGTTACAGTAAGAAGCATTGTTAGGAACGGCAGCTGTGTTAACACAGCAGTCTTGACTTGCAGTCTTGAAGTAAATAAACACATCTGTAGCTGCGAGTTTGGTAGTGGATGGCCGGTTACCACCAACAATAATTTTAACAGGTTTTACTTTACAGCCTTGATTAAGTTATAAATTTTTTTATATCGGCTCGCCACTACCCATAATATTAAGGTAATTAACAGGGTATTAACCCATCACATGGCAGCACTCACTCGCTTATTAACTTTAAGGTAGACATACATAATTTAAAGTTTATATATTATGGGAAGTGAAAACCCACATGAACATGACAAAATGACTTAAATATTGTGACCTGAAACAAGGATTGTACCCAAGACATCAGGAACCATGTTACTGTCCCACACCTAATTTACCAGATGAATTTTGCTAAAGCTATTGTAATTTAACCCCTCAATACCTGAATGTATGTACAATTACACGATGTGCACAATTATTAGGCAAGTGAGTATTTTTGCCATATCATTCTTAGGCATATTTTCTAACTTGAATGCTTAATGGATTAAAGCTTAGCAGGTGATGAGTATCTGTGTAATGAGGGAGGGTGTGGCGTTAGGAGGTCAACACCCTATATCAACTGTGTGCACAATTATTAGGCAGCTTCTTTCTTTAGGAGAAATGGGCCAAAAAGCAATTTAACTGAAAAGTCATCAATGATCAAAAGACCAAAAGGGATGCAGCACTCTTGAAATTGCTAAGATATTGGGAAAAGAAATGTGTTGGGGAAAAAAAGACTCAAATTAACTGCCAATGATTTGACAAGCTACCAGGAACCCATTATGTTCTAATTCTGTCATATTCTGGAATTGTAACCCAAGAAGTCCAAGATGTCCAGTGAAATAGCTAAGGTAAGGAAGGCTGCAACCCGACCACCACTGAACAAGACACATAAGCTGAAGCATCTAGACTGGTCCAAGAAATATCTGAAGACAGATTTTTCAAAGGTTTTATGGACTGATAAAATGAGAGTGACTCTTGATGGACCAGATGGATGGGCCCATGGCTGGATCAGTAATGGGCGCAAAGCTCCACTTTTAGTCAGATGATAGCAAGGAGGAGGTATTGGCTGGTATAATTAAAGATGAGCTAGTTAGACACTTTCTAGTTGCAGATGGGCTCAAAATCAACTCCTACTGCCAGTTTTTAGAAGACACTTGGTAGTGGTACAGGAAGAAGTCTGCATCTTTCCAAAAGACAGTGATTTTTATGCATGACAATGTTCCATCACATTTATCCAAGTACTACTCTGCATGGCTAGCCAGTAAAGGTGTTAAAGATGAAAACACCTTTGGTATGGCCCCCTTCCTCATCTGACCTGAACAGAACTGAGAACTTTAGCAATTCCTTAATGGGAGATTTACAATGAAGGAAAACAGCACACCTCTCTGAACAGGGTCTGGAAGGCTGTGGATGCTGCTGCAAGAAACTGACTGACTCCATGAATGGAAGGCTCATCACTGTTATTGAAAAGTTGGGTGGCTATATTTGTCACTGGTTTGTTCTAAACATGTCGGAAATGTTTATTGGAAAGTTTTGAAATAAAATGAGATGAAAATAAAAAGGTGAGATGGGAAAATGTGTTTTTCATTTTGCTGCATAATTATTCTGCAAAATAATAGTTGCACAATAATTGTGATAATAATAATATAGACATTATGCAAAAAAAGTTAAAACCTCACTTTTACTTCATGTTTGAGGTTTATTAACATTTTGGATTACCTTAGAGCACTGTAGTTGGTGATTAATAAAAATAATTCTCAAAAATAAGACTTGCGTAATAATTGTGCACACAGTGTATATACAAATTATATTTTTGTTTTTTTCTGTCAATGTCAACTGGTCCTATGAGAAACCAGTGCTTGCAACAATCATATTACAGCAACACAGCCTGGACCTAGGAATACATATTCTCTTGGGTGCAATCTGAATAGAAGCCATATGTTCTGAATTTGCAGCAATATATGTTAAGGGGTTACATTTGAATTAACTACTCTAATGCATTGAACTGTCACACATGATCAGTCTTACATATGGCACAATATACTGCACTTAACATGCTT
>JAYDZF010000011.1:9266267-9277139 GCA_034509105.1 Microcambeva barbata
ATATATATATACTACATGGGTTTGGGAGTATACGTCAGAAAACCATGGTTATTGTCTACAGCTACATGTTGAAATACAACCTAAAACTTTATTTCACTGAGAATGTTGCCCCTGTTTCTTACTCATCAAGAATGTAGAATATGTATTCTTGCTTTAAGACAATGTCCACTGCGAAAGTGTTACACATATGTATAAATTTAACTTTGCTAACAATTGACCCCGTACTTCTAGCCTTAGTTATACCAATGCATGTGTAGAGAAACAGGCCAGATCAGCTATGGTAAGAAGAGTTTTTATTAACAAGTTATCAGAAATGAATCAGCTAGAACTGTATATAAAAATTATTTGTACATTTATTTCTGTTTTTTTCTAAATAATTGTAAATAATTCACTGTGGCAAAAGTTAAGCAGCCAATAATGCACAAGAAGGTTCATAAATCATCAGTTAAAGGAACTATTTGTTCAGCCATAAATAGTCCTCCATCTTCCCTCGTTAAGTGTGTGGATGGAAACATATCCTGTTTAAAGCCAGATTTAAAATTTATGTCATCTTTATTACTGATGCTATATTACTGATAAAACAGTATGCATTTTGGCTGCACGAAAACCCCATTTGATTTTAGATGGGAATTAAAGATAATTTGAAAATGATTGAAAGTGACACAAGCTGATTTTTCCATTTAATGTACAATTCCCTAATTCACTAGAGTAATTTTTCATATTTTTTAATCCCAGTGTGGAGCTTTTTGTTTTTAGAAAATACTCTCACATATAATCGGTTCTATTTTAATTTTACTAACTGTGCCGTGTATAATCTCTATCACTTTTGTAATCTCTATATGCAATCGAGTGGAATTACTGATATGGATATTAATCTCGCTGTAGTTTATCCACAGACATGATCTTCAAGTTAAATTATTTATTTTTGCATTCTTACCTAACATCCACATACCAGTACAATGGACTATGTTGAACACTGAAGCTAAATTTACATACAGAAGTACATAATACAAAGTACATTGAAACTCATTCTTCTACAGATGATACTTGGCAGATAGTGAAACCCTAATTAGGAGTAAAATGCAGACATAACTGTGTTCCTTTAAATATAAATAACTGTTTTATGAAATAAATGGTAAAAACATCAGATATCTCTGAGGTATTGGACCCCAGACACTATTTTAAAAAATCCCACAGTGCCGATGTTCCAGAGTGAATGGCCCTGAAACTGAAAAGGACGAGTGCCATGGATCATATAATTTCATCCAGAGTGTCTGCCCAGAAAAGTCGAATCCTAGCATATACTAAAAATTCTAAAGAACAAATCAGTTGCAAATGCTCAGAATAAGTAAACCAGTGGGTCTTACAGAGTAAGTGTCTGCCACAGTAAACACGACTAGTTTGAATTATGGGTTTGGTTTATTCAATTAAGAATTTATTGGATTAAAATATCATATAGTCCAGCTCAATGGCTAAGTGGGTAGCACTGTTGCCTCATGGCAATAATGTATTAGGAACAATCACCAGGTGTGGCAGCCAAGATCTGTTGCATGTTCTCCCAGTGCATGCATGGGTTTACTCCGCGTGCTCCAATTTCCTGCCACAGTCTAAAAATCATGCAAAAACATGCAAAAAACATGCAAATAAGATGAACTGGAGATGCTAATTTGCCCATTACTGTGTTCAATATAAACCTATTGAGTTGATTAATCTTGTTTAATAAGTTGTCATGAATGTAACCATGAGTGTAAAACATGACGTTACAATCCCAATAAACAAACAATATTGAATGTCAAAATTAAAAATTCAACATAAATGTGAGATTATAATGTGTGTCTTAGAACTATTCTGTCTTTAATTTCTTTGTTTGTCTGATGTAACGAATATATGTTACATCTTATCCTAATTAGGGTCAGGTAGGGGTGCTGGAGCCTTTCCCTGCTCTTCATCGGGCACAAGGTAACACCCTGGATGGGGCGACAGTCCATCAAAGACAATCCAGTGTCTACTATCAACCTGGAGGTATGTCTTTGGAGGAAACTGTAGGTGGAAACTGGAGTACCTGGAGGACACCCACGCAGACATGGAGAACATGCACAATTTAATCTGTTGTGCTAATGGAACAGACAGCAGGTAGACATGAGAGGCAATTAGCAAGACACCACAGACTGTCCAGGAGTTGGCGGATGCTTTAGTCCAGGTCTGGGAGGAGATCCCTCAGGAGAACATCCACCACCTCATCAGGAGCATGCCCAGCCATTGTAGGAAGGTCATACAGGTATGTGGAGGCCAGACACACACACCACTGAGCCTCATTTTAACTTTTCTTCTCCACGGAAGTGGTATCAGCCTGAAAATTGATTTCCCTATTTGATTTCAGTATGATTTATAATCCAGACCTTAAATGGATAATAATTTTGACTTGATCAATTTTATGTTGTTCTTAGCATATTCTATGTAATGAATAAAAATTTTCAACTAGAATATTTCATTCGAGATGTAGGATGTGTTATTGTAAATTCACTGTGTACATTTTAACCTTCTGGCCAAAAGAACCAATAAATCTACAGGTAATTCTAAAGCACATTATACCATTATCTGAATGGTAATCATTTCATTGTGAAACGTGAAAAAGTAGCTAAAAGTCACATTTACAAGTGCCATAAAAAACCTCAGAACGATCAGGGTTAACTTTAAAAGATGTGCATAGAGATCTTAGAATTACAACTTTATATGAGGACATTTCCATGCTCCATTCCAATACACTGGTTTACTGTGAGATTTTATAACTAAAGGCCTTTTCAGATGCTGACCACCTTTCACAGCACCTGAACTTGAACTGAAAATTCTAAACTCCAATTCGGTTCCTCCCCAGAGATTTCCACATTGTTTTGTTTCAGACAAAAAGAAACATTACAGAAGCCTCCAGCAGGTTAGAGCACTTGGCCTCATTTTTGAGCTCAAATTTGAGGCGCATCCTGCTTGGATTGATCCCCCTTCAGTTTTGACAACTTGATGGAATCCATCTGTGGTAAAACCGGCTGATTAGACACATACCTGTCTATAAGGTCTTACAGGTGAAAGTACATGTGTGGAGGAAACCAGGCCCTGATCATCACCTGGCCAGTACTATCCCAACAATAAAGTTTGTTTGTTTATATATATTTTAACACAGACTTTATATAAAACACAATCATGGACAATCTTGCATCTTCAACTCATCTCAATCCCATGTTTTGTACCGTGGGAGGGAAGCAAAGCCCACTACATGGAACTGCTTGATATTTCAGATTGCTGATAGAACAGTGCCTAACTACAACCAATACAACACTCAGTAACACTGCCTTGAAAGCAAAAGCAGTGACTGCAGTGATCCTAAATAGTAACATCATTGTGGGAAACATAGGCTCCAGTAGAACCTAAATGAATTGGGTGAAAAAAATAAATTAACATTTTATGTTTCTAAATGAAACAAACTCTAACAATAAACATATTTTATAATCCAAACATTTTATAAACGACACATGGTGAGTATGGTTTTCCTCCAGAAGCCACACCCCTTTTAAGAAATTTGTCACAAAAAATTGCTAGAAAAGTCCTTTAATAACCAATCAAAAGTAAAAAGCCCACAATGAGCCCTGACTTGATACAACTGTTTCTATTAAACAAAAAGACTGTACAACATTAACATAAAACCTTACTGAATGGTAGCACATTAAAATTGCAGAAAATAAAACACATCAGGGCTGCATTTCAGTCCAAAAGTGATCTCTCGTGAATATGTGGTCACTTCTTAGCATACGTGATCTTCATGGCACACGTGGCAGTGATCCTGAAGCCCTGTAGTGCATCTTTAGCGACTCCTGCTTGAGTTTCACTTTCAAACTCCACAAAGGAGATATCATGCTTACCGGGAACCAGACGCACCTCTTTAAAGCCTGGAAATCTAGAAGAGAAGAAGCAGAAAAAATATAGAATGGACTTGAAAATATTCAGTGTCCCCCCCCCCATCATAAATGTATTGTGTTAATTTGTAAAGAATTGATGAAAGATTTCAAATCTTAGAAAACAGGTTAAATACTCACATACTAGACATTGTGAGAATATAACACAGTTTAATTTAAAAACAAAGAAAAATATAGTTCACAAATGCCCATATGTACTAGTTTTCACCCCTGCCTTTAACTTTGATCACCTCTAAACCTCTCTTGTTAAATCTTTACCCACGTTTTAGTCCAAAGCCCCCCAAGTCATTGAGGTTTGATAGGATTTAAGCAGCAGCTGCTGCATGAAAGCCGAGACAGAGAATGTCACTTCAGGATATTCCAGAATTTGTTCCAATGACTGGTTAAAGTTGACTTTGAAAAAGACATCGGGATCACAATGTTGGTGAAAGGTCCAACCACAACCAAGGTTCAGTTTTACCACAGAAAGCATAAAAAATGCCTAAAATGTCTGTAAATGTATGATGCTAATCAAGACTGCCAGTTCAAACAGCAAAAAAAACCCCGATCACTACTTAACCACCATGCTTGACTGTGAGGGTTCACATAATTTACCATTTCTGCACACAACACTGCCAAACAGTTACAGCTTGGAAATTAGAGATCTTTAGCATTCTGAAACATTCAATTCACTACTTCATGCACTTATTATTCAAAAGTAGTGCATGTAGTGGAGTCTGTTCAAAGTGTAATCTAGTGATCATTTGTTTCAGCCTTTGATAGAACACTTAGTAAGTCTTTAGTATTTTTTTTTATTTGTTGTTTTCAACAGCCGAGGAACTCCTAGCTGGTTTAACTTTGAGGAGGCAACATCCTCCATGTAAAAACCCTCAAAGTGAGTTCACCTTATCAAGGTGCCTTACAAGTGGCAGAACACAGAGTAGATAGAGGAAAAAAATCCAAATTGAACAATGAAATGAAATAATATTTTTAACACACAACCTGCAGCATTCTGGTGTTTAGGAATGATATGGTGTGGTCCTTAGAGCAGAGAATTAAACTTACTGGTTGAAGAGCATGGACAGCATCATCTCATTTGTCTCTTCAGGCAGGTTGGTCAAAAACAGAATGTAGTTGGGTGGATTATCAGGAACCTACACAGAAAAACACAAATAATGATTTGATTGAGAGGAAGTGGGGACAGTCTGCAAACTGTTAGTGTTGACAAAACGGTGCTTGCCATTAAGTCATTTTCTTGTCTCAGACTATACAATCCTGACAAAGCATATTCTAGACTAGCACAAACCCCCACTGCATCTGGCAGATGAACAAGTTCTAGTCACCAGTGTGTGTGTGACCCAGCTGTCAACACATAAACAGACACCCAGCCTCAACAGGAGTGCAATAAATAAACTGGACAAACTAATAAAGGCTTGCTCTGTTATAGGAGTTAAGCTGGATACTCAGGAAGTTGTGGAGGAAACCTCTCTGCATATTGCAGTTCACAGTGGAGAAACTGAGCACCATGTTCACTGGTAGACTGATGAAGCTATGCAGTGCAAAATAGTGCCATGTCATATTTTCTTCTAACTGTAGTAAGTCTTAACACGCAGTCTATCCATTGCAGGAACACCACTTATCCAGAGTATGAAGTGTTGAATTTTGTAGAATATTTGTATTTGTTTATTTTTAGTGTCGTCAATCTTTAAAAAAAGACCAGCCTTGGTTTTGCTCTTTCTGTTTCAGTCCCACTGTGGAGGACACTCCTCATCAATTTTGGGGGCTCTTTAGTGGTTGAGACCCTGTTCCAAAGACTCCACTTTAAGCTCCTCTGATTTAGGGAGAGACATCCTTTTAAATCTTAAAATTCTAAGTTTCACCCCTTTCTTATTCAAATAGACACTTCTGACCCTTCAACCTGTAATACTCTCTGCAGTAACACTGTCCATGTGAAGTTGGCCATTTTTTTTGTTTAGAAAGGTCTAACAAACAGGAGATGCATGTACTATAAAAACAATATGAAAGTAAATTGTTATTTAGTACAGAGAGAGAAACATAATTTTTCTGCCTGTAAGCTACAAACAGGAATATTTCAAAGGGAGAGGACAGAAATCAGGAAGACACACACACAAAACACATGTGAATATATACAGCTCAAACCCACTCGCACACAGAGAGAAGAAACAGAGCGGGAGAGACAGATCAGATAACATAATGAATTAACCAGACAAATTTTAAAGTTAAATCTCCTGCGTATGTTGGTCCGAAGTAAATGTGATTTTTGTGTGTTTTAATTACTTCAATTTGATTGCAATGATGAATAGATTAATTTTAACAGCCCTAATTTATTACCACCATTGTACATTATCTCTATTTTAATCAGTTTATTTTTCCAATATGTTTACTTGTGTTGTTAATGTCTTGTTAAATATGCATAGTACTGTCAGACAGCAATTTCCTTTGGGATAAATAATGTGCCATCTTATAATGCAGGACAGATGTGGTATTTGCAACAGCAATAAGCACATCTTCCAACAAGGACAGTCAATTGAGCCTGTTGGAGGGCTGCCCAGGACCGTAGCTCAGCTGGGATTTTAATGTAAATGCTAGAGATCCATCACATACCTTCATGAACGTAGCAGCTTGTCAGCTGACAAAAACTGTGTAAAATACTGTTTTTACTGGCTTTGGTGAGGTTTCTTGTATAATAATTGAAAACAACTGCAGACGGTGGCAAAATTTTCCTGCGGGAAAAAAAGCTTCACAGCAGGCTGCCTTTTCACAACTAGTAATCATGATGTTTATGCCCATGTCCAAGCACTACACTGTCTGCTTCTTGGTTAGCATGGTTGCTGGCGAGAAAAACAACCTTTAGTCCAGTTTAAACCACATCTTAACTGCCAACACAGGCAACATAATCTTTATTTATTCTGAAGTGTTTAGTGAAAATGGACAGAAACTCAAAATTGTTGGAATCCTTTCTTGAAGGGCCTGGATAATTAAGAAGTATTTGATGAAGGGAGCAAGCAGTCAGTGGGGAAAAATTTATTTCTATAAAATCAAGATGGCAGTTTGGAATGAAACAATAGAATTAAATGATTGCTCTTTATACCTGAACTGTTGCTGGTGGAGGTGGTTGTGTGTTCACTGCAGTCTGTAAAATAAAACACAGTGGAAACTAATTTAAGCAACAAATTGAAAAACACAAGCTACAAGTATGGTGACATTAACACTAACCACTGCTTTCTTGTTGGCATTGGCTGCTTGTTCCTGAGCCTTCTTCTTCTTTTCTTTTTTCTTTTCTTTGTCTCCATATGTGCCTTTCAACTTTGCAACAAGGTCTGAGTCCGTTTTAGCATATTGGATTCGCTGTAATCAAACAGGTGAATTAATTAGCTAGCTAGCTAAGAGTTAGGAGTGAGGTTTCATACCATTTGTATAAAACGGTTTATACACACATTATGGGGTGACAAATGAGAATGTTGAGTAAGGTAGATACTGTTGAATCAGGTCAATTGGACCACTAGTTAATCGAACCAGCTGCTTATTCGGACCGAATCTTAAAAGTACCGAAACAAATCCGATCATATACGTGTAATGTTATTCGCTTTTTTGGACCAAAATTCCGTTTAATCGGCCCAAAGAATGTCAGAGCAAAAAAGAAGCCACAAGTCGGCAAAGTGATATGGGAGGATAACTGGGCTCCCCGGGAGAATTTATGCTTTTATCAAAGGTCAGGAAAGTTGTGTTGACAAGAGGTAAACACGCCCACCACTTTCTTTCCCACAATGTAGCGTGGGCAACCCTAGCCACAGCGCCCGGGGAGCAGTTAGAAGTTAGGTGCCTTGCTCAAGGGCACTTCAGTTGTGACCTGTCAGCTCTGGGAATCAAACCGGCAACCTTCTGATCACAAGCCCAGTTCTCTAACCACCAAGTCACGGCTGCCTCAGACTGTATTCATTAAGCAAAATTAATAAGTACACAAGGTTATATCAAACACAGTTAAGGACAATTTTTTATGTTCAGTTCACCTCACTCAAGTTTTTGGTAAATGTCCACCAGGGGTAAAAACTAACACAGCCATGGGGAGAATGTGAAAACTACACATAGAAAAGACCCAAACCACCCATCTTTCAACACAAATGACCACCATGTGAACAAGGTTTAGGTATTATTACAAGAGATTTTTTTCTTTACCAATAACACCACCACAACTTCTCCATATTTAATCCTTGTTTAACAATTCCAAACCTGTGGACCACAGCACTTACCATAGGTTTATTGTAAAAAGGAAATCCTTGTAGCTGTCTTAGTGCATTTGTAGCTGCAGCAAGTTCTTTAAATACCACAAATGCTTGACCCCTCATCTTCATGGTTTTCATAGCCACGATTTCAATAATTTGTCCAAACTGAGTAAAAAGAGCATAGAGGGACCTCTTCAGTTCTGAGGGAGAAACAGCAGCATTAGATCACAGAAATCAAACTGATGCTTTATTATAGACTTTTGTCATGACATTACAATGCATGTTTTACATACATGCACGAAACGGTTAAGTTTCAAGTGGCAAAAAGAAAATTTACCAATCACGTTTGAAAAGCAGATTCTTATTAGCTTTTTATATGAGGACATTTATGGCACTCATTTTTTTATATCATAGTATTTCTGGAGTTCTAAAACATTTTATGATCCATATTTGTGGAAATATACGAACATTCCTTGAAATACAAAAAATGTGTGATTTGTTCACTCTTGAATTAGTTTAAATGAAAATTGGGTGGACAAAAATATTTGTTTAAATCACAGCAGTTAAGCGAAGTTTCATTAGAAGCGCCAAACAAGCTCATTATGACGTCATAACACAACCTGGGAAATTACAACAAACTGTGCAAAAGTAAAATATTTTTGGAATATATGCTAGACGTTGATATACAAATGTCAAGTTTAACGCATCAGAACGACTATCCGTTGTTAACATGTGATCACATTGAAATGAAAATGAGGTTTTAAATAATTTCCAAACACAGTCGTGCAGGTTCAGTACGTAGAGCAATACGGAACACTGTTACACTGTCCATCATTAACTTCTACCAGCATACAAGCACAAAGAAATAACACGATCCCAATAACAAACCGACCTTCTTTCTGAACTCTATCATTCAAGTTGTTGATGTAGATCGTGTGATTTGGTCTGATATCCATGCTTTACCGGTACTTTCCTACAAAAACACAATAAACAAATACGGTTCAAAAACCCAGTCCGTTTTAACTACATCACTGTATTATCATAACTGATTATATGTCAAAATTCCATTAAATTACAAACAGTTTAACTACGATGAATGAATAACTCAAACTTACCACACTAGCCTTACACCGGAAACTCTCGAACGCACTTCCGCCTATTGATGTTTGCTTTAAAGCAAATATGTTCGTAGCGCCACCTACAGTAGTAAAGTTCAAACAACAAACGTCTGCACAAAATGCTACACAATGGCTTAGTTAATTCTGCCCTAGAATACACTGCATATTACATATGGTGCTTACTATATACCTACTGTGTAGGTTGGACATTATAATATGCATATAAGGTGAAAGATCAATATTTCATTTACATTGAGAACACTATAAAAACTATTTTTTTAAAAACATATCGCTTTAATGTATTGCTTACATGTTGTTAAACTGATTTCATCCTCCTTCCTCATTGTGCGTGGACACGCCGTTGGTTAAACATCTAGCTAGGTCCATGACCGAATGGAAGCAGATGAAAAAAAAACCCCAGTAAAATAACATGAAAATGATCCGTATAGTTCATTTTCTAAATCCACTTATCCTAATCAGGGTCAGATAGTGGTGCTGGGGCCTATCCCAGCTCTGCTCTGGCTGCAAGGCATACTGTAACATCCTGGATAGGGAGCCAGTCTATTGCATGTACCTATAGGACAATTCAGTGTCTACAATCAAATTGGTAGCATGTCTTTGGACTGTGGGAGAAAACTGGAGTACCCGTAGGAAACCCACGTGGACCTGGGGAGAACATGCAAACACCGCAGAGAAAGGATCTGGACCGCCACATCCAGGGATCAAACACAACACATTATTGCTGACAGGTGACAGTGCTACACACTAAGCCACCGTGTTGTCCATGATAATACTTTTTTTTTCAAAAACATAAACAACAGAAACACAAGCAGTGTACTTTCACTGACTGGTAAAATTAGTACAGCGTCCTTCTATCTGACTGCTGACTTGTTTCCATCTCGTTCTCGATAATTATTAATTAAAGTGTTCTTTCTTTGCAACAAACAGAGTGTATTAAGCGTTAGCTGTCATTTTCACTGTGTCATCGATGGTAATTCATTCATCCAGCAAGCCACGTTCACTAATTAATACTAACATTTTAATAGCCATATAACAACCTGCTATATAAAGAATATGCACAATTGCAATAGGGACGCATTTTTTCCCAGAGACGTGAAAACACACGACGCTGAAGTTGGTTACTTATTCGCAGCTCCCGATTCGCCTGGCTCCTCATTCGCAGCCTCTTATTCGCAGAATGAAGTTAGCTCCTTATTCGCCGGGAGTGTTCAAAGTATTTGTTTTGGGCCAGCACAAATACACATCCTAAAGACAGTACTCCCACCGTATAGAAAACATGGATTTAGCCTGGCCCGAGGTGATTTTGTACTTTAATTTTACTTGGAAACATAGTAAAATTAAAACATATTGCGCAATTGTGCACCAAAATGAATGTGATACTGGGGTTCTGGAGGTAATTTGGGTTCTTATTTGTTTTGGGCCAGCACAAATACAGATCCTAAAGACAGTACTAGTCTCCCACTGGCCAAAAACAAATAAGACCCTCAAATCCCCTCCAGAACCCCAGTCTCACATTCATTTTAATGCACAATTGCATATTACGAC
>JAYDZF010000011.1:9313826-9325178 GCA_034509105.1 Microcambeva barbata
GAGACTAGTACTGTATTTAGGATGTGTATTTGTGCTGGCCCAAAATAAATAAGAACCTTAAATCTCCTCCAGACGACGCTGAAGTTGGTTACTTATTCGCAGCAACTCGGGCTAAAAATCCCGGCTCTGCTAGGCAGACACTGTTGGGTCCTTGGGCAAGACTTTTAACCCTGTCTGCTCCTGAGCCACTGTATGATGAAAACAAGATGGGATGTGCGAAGAAAGACTTCCGTTGTACTGTACATGACAAATAAAGCCTATTCTGTAAGAAATTGTTTATCCTATTTGATCTTATTATACAAATCCTGTTCAAACATACAATGGTACAATTTCAATTGCCAATACAGTTTAAAAATGCACATCACAGCAAGCTGGACCCCTGGCGTTATAGTTTCCACCACTCTAGGTGTATCCCTATAACTAGTATGTGTTGTGCAAAGTATACCGTACAGTAAACATACATTTAAGTCGATTCCTGACTTAAGCAAAAAAGCTTTCACACTTCTATTTATGGTAATGCAGACTGTGCTTGGCTCAATGTTGTTACCATATAATTGTCATGGATTTGTTCTGCACATGAAGGTCATGCTCCACAGTAATAATTAGGTGTAAGATTGGCATTTAGGAATAAAAGTGCTGAACAGGTCTGTACTTTCTCTTTGAGGTATGCCAAGTAATCAATGCGCCATGGGTAAAGAATTACTTTGGCAAACCTTTGTCAAGCACAACAACAATATAGATTTACATTTAGAAATGGTTCTTAAAAATACAATACCCATGTTCTGAAGCATTGTCATGCTCTCTGACCTTGGAGGCATCTTGGATGAACCACAACACAGTGGAAAGGTATTATCACATGTGTAGATTTAACTCTTTAATGGACAATCTGGTTCAAAAATGACCTGACTGAATTTTTATTGTCTATATCCTTGCATTATATGTTTTCATGTAAGCTTCCATGAATTCCTTAATGGACTTGCTCTTAATAATCACATATCCTGAACAGTGTGTATTTACTATGGATTTTGATAAGAACGGTTAAAATTTGTAAACGGTTAAGTGTTTTTACTGTGGACAAATATTCTTACATATTTCTCAATTTCACACTGCTGCTTTTGTACATCTTATGCATGTAAAATATTATTTTATTATTTTACTTTTTTTGCAGTAAAGAAATATATCCAATATTGTTTGTTGTTAACATATTATATTACAGATAGCTTTTATTAGCATGAATAACATTCATTTTATTAGGATGGTACTATCATTGTAGATTTACAACAAAATGGTCTCAGACATTCTGGTTACCTACCACAGGGCCAAGACTAAATTAAAATGTGAATCCATCTCATCTTGACGAAGAAGTCTCTTTTGATGACACTGAAGATTCACTTATTGGAGCTAGCATCCTCACTTAGGGGGGACAAAGAAGTTACAATATCATGAGGGCCTGTCCTGAATTTTAACAACATTCACTAAAATATGTTTAAAATGGTGTTATTCAGTAACGGTGATGTTTATTGGCTTGACTTGTTTGTCTGGGTGGGAAAGAGCTGGAATGTGACTTTACAGGAACTCTTTCTGGATCAACAGCAAAATTCAGTGTGCCAAAACCACCATTACTACATGACCAGTACCATGCTTTCCATGTTTTCTGCTTACAATGTGTGATCCATCTGATCCACCAGGTACAATAACAAAACAAAAGGTGGACAGAATTCATTAGATGTTACGCATCTTGTAAGTAGAGAACATGGAGGTGGGCCCCGATGCTCTGGTACAATATGTTGGATGCTGCCAATCTCAATGGCATCACCATCTTCAGTGCTAACATTCTGATAACTTAAGGTTTACCAAATACCAGTAGCAATAACTTACATTACATGACGATTACCAAACAGTCAGTAGCTCGTGTTGCATCCATATGTTGTTAAGAACATTTTGTCTTATGTTCAGTCACATTCACCACGGTTTCAGTAATGTTACACTAGAATTCAATATAAGTGTTAATTTGAACAAATACTATTAGAATGCGTTTCATTTTCATCTCATGTATTTAAAGTTGATGTAGTAAAACTATTTTTATGTTTTCATGAACCAAATATTTAAATAAAATGATAATCAAAGATAATATTAAACATATAAATAATATAAGATATTATAAAACAAGATGTGTGACAAACAGTTGGAACACTAAATAAAACAAATTAATGTAAGTTATATTATATGCTTCACATTCTCCAAAATAAAGAATACTATGTTAGAACTTGATATTTTTGTTGTCAGCTTTTTGAAATATAGCTATAATTTTGAGTAAACGACGTGGAAAATGTCCGCGGTTCTTATTGTTATCTATTCGTTTCTTTTCGCCGAAACCGTTTTTAGGAGGGGATTCCCCCGGTTGCAAGATTTTTCACACACGCACGCACACATTCACACGTTTCATTCATTTAAACGGATGACTTCAAAGGAAAGCAAAAGACAGGGGTGTGGGCGGGGTTTCCCGGCAACTGTACTCGTTATGACGTACATGTCAAAGATTGATCCATATATGGATGACACGTTGCTTGGAAACGAATTTGACTTTTGGCAGTTCATCGATCTCACTTCCATTGCTTCCGATTTAGTTAACTTAAACATTTTAGTGCATTTTGCTTTTTACGTGAATATTGCAAATAAAAAACCATTTAATGAATATTGGTGTTTTTATTTCGGAAATTGGAACTCTCTCTCTCTCTCGCTCTCACACACAAACACACGTAATAGTGTGGATGTACTTAATTGCATTATTTTGTATGGAAAATGCATAACGTGAATGTCTGTCTGAAAGAAATCCTCTTAAAACTGGATGCTTTAATGACTTTTACTTAAATACAAAATTAAAAAATATATATTAACAGTCATGTTTTGTCAAGCTCAACCAGACATAAACAGTAAAAATAAGTTATGGAATATATTCATAGGATATAACTAGCACAAGGATGGAATTTTAACAATTAGGATGTGCTGCCAAAGTCCCACAGTGTGCACAGAATTTCGTTTTAAAGTAGTTTTAAGGAAATTCTTCGGGAAAAATATACAACACAAAGTTTTCAACAAGAAAACACAATATATAGTCTACAACCACTTAGGTGCTGCAAAATGTACTGTATCTGCTTTTTTAAATCCAGTGTTTCCCTTTTTAGCCTCCATCATTCTGTGTTGCAAAGATGTTATGCTTGTTTTACACAATCTGTACAGCTTCTTAATTATTAAATGTAGCACATCACTCAAATACACCAAATTCCCTGCATAAAAACTACAAAGCTGTGTATGGCTTGGACTTTTCAAAACAAAAGTCCTTGTTCTGTCTGACCAGTCAATACAAAGTTCCCACCACATTTTAACATAACCCGACAGAATCTGAAATGTTAAGTGTTCACCATTCATTGTTAATGTTTGACTATAAGCTCTCGCAATTTTGTTTTGTTGACAATATGGCTCTGAAAAGTCAGGTGTTAAATATAATTATAAAGAAATCTTACTGGTACCTTTATTTTTAAAATGTGAACCTGGTGAATAGAAAATGTCCACCATATGAACCACTTCACCAAAATAGTTTAAGACATGTGCAGTGCCTGCTTTTCAAACTTGTTACAGTGTTAAAGCTTTTTGCAAATTTTGAATGCATTTGTCAAATACCAACTACACAATATAGTCCATATGATTTATTGTTGTGTCCTGTGCGGGAATGTTCTGAACTTTTCCAGTAAGTAATCAGTTCATGTAGTTCAATACGACTTTATTTTCGGCGTCAACATGAGCTGGCAACCGCTGCTTACGTGCGTCATTACCTTTTGCTTCAGTTGTGCCACTTGTTCACGCAGCAGAGACGCGGTGCTGGACAGACCGGCGTTGTCTGACTTGAGCACCTTGACTTTGTCCTCCAGGCGTGAGATACGCTCTAGCTTTCTTCGCCGGCATTTGGTGGCCGCCATTCTATTGCGAAGACGTTTGCGCTCTGCTTTGATGCGCTCCTGATCATCCAGATCGACAGGTGATATCGGAGGTGAGGTCTCGGCGCAGGCCGGATGCGTGTCGGGGACAATCTGAGACTCCTCCTTGAGCGCGGCCAGTCTGGGTGCGTGCTGAAAGTGATGATGGGATACGTGTTGGTGCTGCGGATGCTGCTGATGGTACTGGTGGTGATGAGGCAGGTAGCTGATAGTGGCACTTGGATAGCTTGTGGGAGGAGGTACGCTAGTGTTATGAGTGTTCAGGGTAGCGTAGACGGGCGTTTCGGGCTGCACCGAGCATGATGAGATTCCAGGTGCTCCAATTGACACATTGGGTGGTGCAATCTGGTTCATCTTGTGCAACTCGTCCAGAGCCTTAACAAATCCGTCCGCAAACCCTTCCTGGTCTTCGTAGTTCCGTCCGTACAGGTGACACTGACCAGGTGTTGGACTGGTTATTAAGCCACCGGCGCTCTGGGCGATCAGCCGTTCTAGTTCCGGCGAAGCGAGTCTCAGGGACCCGGGCGCGTCAGCGCTCCCGACCGGGTAGTAGTCGTTCTTGAAGCTGCGGAATGGCTCAACGAAGCCGGTACTCATACTCTGCTTCAGGAGCTTGTAGTCGCGCAGGGTCGCGGCGTCTGAAGTGCCAGAGAGAAATGAGTCGTCATGATAAAATGGTTGCTCCATTTTCGTTGACATTTTAAAAAGAAATAAGTATTGTACACGTTACAGCGAAAATAGTCCAAACATCTCTTGTGTCGACTAAGATCAAACGTCAAACAAACTTTCAAAAAAACTTTTCTGTACTGTACCAAATCGTCAGATGCTTTTCCTTGACAGCCGCCACAAACTGCTGTCCAAAATCTCTTTATCTCTTAAAGCTTTATTCACCTCGTCCTGGCTTCTGAAATGCACGTTTGATTCAAGCGCGTCCTTTTATACAGGTCCGTACATTGCACACGCTCGTTTGCCATCAAAGCGCGCGCCCGATTGGCTCAGGAGCGCACCCCTATTTTCACGAGCGATGACGTTGTTGCCAGGAAGTACCGAGACTGAAAACAAGGTTGGAGGCGCCCAGTGCGTACACGCTCGCGTTTCCATAGATCTTCAAAACAGCTTTTACCAAAGTTTCCCATGGGTAGGAAGAAAGAAAACCTAGCAAAAACATCAACACGCCACTATGGTCAGAGCAGTCGGCCAGAGAATGTAGAATAAGGCTGAGCTTGGCTACAGAGCTGTCTGTAGGCTGGTGCTTGTTTTACGTGTGGAAAGCCAAAACACTATAAAGCAAAACACTGAGTTACAGCTTGATTTTATATCATAGGTTAACAAACCACTTAGTGTTTGGGTATGATGTTGATATGTGTTTTATAAGGAAAGGTGGCAAGTTTGTATCTGTACTTTAGAAGAAGAGTGCCTTTATTTGTCATTATACGTGCACATGTATGGCACAACAAAATTCTTTCTTCACATATCCCAGCTTGGTCAGAGCACAGACACTGCATAAAAGAGCCAGTATTTAAACACCAATCTCTCTGGTTGATTGCCCTACATTCACCAGAATATTTTTTTGTCACTTAATACTTGTTACTTTTACTCACTACATTTGAGGAGAAAAATTTTTTCTTCTTACTTATTACTCGCTACAGGCTAGTTAATTTAGTTTTAACAAATTTTTAATTGGTTTATTTATTCTCTTTATGTATGTGCAAGTGCATACTGAATCAGTGGAATCGAATCAGGGCTGTTTTCTTGATTTGTTTGTTTTTGATTTGATATTTGATTTGAACCGATTCGGTTCATCAGTCATAGATATAATTAATTCATCTGTTGTATTTGTGTGGAATTTCAAACTCTCTCCTGGCTGTACATTTATAAGTGACAGCTTAGTGAACGAATGATCAGTTTTAGCTTTTTACTGGGAAAGCTGGGAGATTGTTTTCATGAGTTTCAAGGACCTACACAGTTAAATATGGATTTATGTAATCAAGAAGAAAGACCATTATTGTAATCAACAGATAGAGAGTTAACTTCTCAAACTACACATGTAAAAAAGAGAAAAATGTTGTAAATGGAATCTACCTACCTATCTATCTATATATCTTGCTTTCATTATAATAAACAATGTTTTTGCTACCAAAATTTATTGGTTAAGTAAATTATAAGGTACATATTTGTTTCTCACCCCTTTAAATTACAACTTGGTATGATTATAAGGAGAACACTGAAAATGACAAATTACTGAATAAAGTAAACTAAATAAATTGTAATATTTCTCATTATATTGCCAGCAGCTTCTTTGCTCTGAAGGAGGGCCATCTGACTTATGAAATTGACACCACAGTGTAGGCTGGAGAGAAAAAGAGGAGGAGGAGGTGTGGAGGAGAAGAGATGCTGGCTTCTTCAGCTTTACTTGTGAGTTTCATGGCATTAAATTTTTTCAGAGAAAAGTGAGGTCAACTGGATTTAAACCAAATTAATATGATTAATATAGCTGGACATATTTTCTCAACAGCATTATTGTTGGGTAAAAAAGAAATAAATCTCCTTATTTCAAGAGACAGTCAGCAAGAAATAAAATGATAAACAAATCCAAATAAAGGTGTGAAGTTGTGTGGTTAGGCTCTTGGCAGTGAGCCTAAGGTGTAGTGATTCAGCAAACATTAACATATTGTGCAGACACTAGTCTATCTCAGAAACAGGTGTTATGTTAGTGCTCTGTATGATCTCACCCTACAACCAGGTCAGGTTTGTTTTGGTTCCCTGGGAATTGGACTGCAACAAATGTTTTGTAAATAATGTGGAAAATTATTGAATTTATGTTTCTGCCTCAATGATGCTAACAGCTGTAATAAATCAGTTATGGTGAACCCTGGTGAACTTCCACTTTTTCCAGGACTTTTACAATTTAGATACAATTGGACTTATAAACAACATACACAAGCATGTGTGGCAGCAATCAGGTGAGGAGTACAAAGATAAGTGTGTCATGCCTACAGTGGTGGGAATGCCATGGTCTGGGGCTGCATGAGTGTAGCAGGTGTTGAGGAGTTACATTTAATTGAGGGACACATTAACTCCAATATGTACTGTGAAGTACTGAAGAAGAGCATGATCCCCTCCCTCCAGAAACTGGGTCACAGGGCAGTGTTCCAGCATGATAATGAGCCCAAACACACTTCTAAGACGACCACTGCTTTATTGAAGAGGTAGAGGGTAAAGGTTATGGACTGACCAAGCATGTCTCCAAACCTAAACCCAATAGTACATCTTTGGGGCATACTCAAGTGGAAGGTGGAGAAGCGCAAAGTATTGAATATCTGCCAGCTCTGTTATGTCGTCATGGAGGACTGGAAAAGCATTCCAGTGGCAACCTGTGACGCTCTGGTAAACTCCATGTCCAGGAGAGTTAAGGCGGTTCTGGAAAATAATGGTGGCCACACAAAATATTGAACTTTCACTAAGGGGTGTACTCATTTTTGATACCGGTGGTTTAGACATTAATGACTGTATATTGAGGTTTTTTGAGGGAATAATACATTTACACTGTTATATAAGCTGCACAGAGACTACTTTTCATTGCGTCAAAGTGTCACTTTGGCAGTGTTGTCCTTTGAAAAGATATACTTAAATATATGCAGAAATGTTAGTTTTGTGATACACTGTATATTCCAAAGTTTTGGGAGAATCTTCTAAGAAGAGTTACTTTTGTTAGATAGATTTTTAAAATACCATTGGGTTCCAGGTATTTATGGTCAAGTGTTCAAGTAGTTTTGACCAAATACTGTAAAAAAATCTTTAGCACTACAGAATCAACAGAGTTGTATTAATTATTACTTTTTACTCATATTGAACATTTTATTTGCTTGTTTGTGGGCAAGCACAATTTAGCACTGTTTCACCCAAATGCCCAGACTTTTACTTTTATCCTTTCATTTTTATAACACCAAGTTTATTTGTATAGCACCTTTCATACACAGTGGTAAATTCTTTACATCAGAAATATAATAAAAAAAACATTAAAAACATCTAAAAGCTATAAAACATTATTGAGATCTAGAAGCTATGAAATTAACAGAGATAAAGTGCTTGCTAATTAAGAACGTAAAAAAATCTCATGAAACATTTTTAATAACAGATTTAAAGTATTTGGGTTAAAGTGCAAAAACTAGAGCTCAATCATAGGCACGAATTAACCTGCAATTTCTGCATTTGAGGCAGGTCTATTATGAAAGTCCTTTGCAGTTCTGTGCAGCATAGCAGCTAAATGCTGCTTCACCATGTTTAATTTGGACTCTGGTCTCCAATGATGTAAGGGATTTACTGGGTTTATATTCTCTAAACATGTCTTAGATATATTTCCTTAGGCAAACCATAACAATTAGCTGTTGCAGTTTTTTAATTAAAAACATTTATGCAGATACAACCAAGAGTGGTTGTAAAGTTTTAACAGCAGGATCCCTGAAAGGCAAGGGCATATTGTTAGTTTACAAACTCAGCAGTTTACAAACTGTGCTGAGTCCTCTGACTATCTTAGACGTGTGACTTGTTGATTTAAAATGACACGTGCTGAATGCAACAAATGTAATCCATCATTCAAATCAGAGTATGATTTAAAACAATAATTAATTATTAATAATTAATATATACAGTGATGGGAACATTTTCTGCCATATATTTTGCTATTTAATTCACATCCCTTATCTGTATGTATTCACTAACAGTACACAAGTAATGTATCTTGGCTTATGCTTAAAAATGTATACAGTAATAACAATTTTCATATGTTAAAAAACATTTATTACTTGCAAACATTTTGAGGACCAATTCAGCTTTGAGACATAAACAGTCAGGTACAGTCACTGTCATGATAGCACTGTCACAATAGCAGATATGGACATTTTGAACCCTAATTAGTGTAAGAGCAATTAAAATTGATTTAAAATAAATTATGTGCCTCCAACATTTTTGAAAAAGCAATTTCGTCTTCCTTTTCTATGACTGTTCCTCTGTGCACAAAGAAAAGTCAATGAATAAATGCTGTGACATGTTTGATAAAGCCTCTATAAATTCTCATAGTAACACATGTTTAAATTGCCTTTAAAATATTGTTGGTGCCACTGTATCAATGCCCCCATCTTTTAATAATTGGGTGTTTATGAGTTTATTATAAAATGTTGGAAAACCAGTGCCAAATAATGTGCACTGGTTTATTCATAATTTCATTAATGTTGTGTAAGAACCCTTTTTATTTGCTGAAAATCAAGCCAAGTCGAGTACCTTCAGGACCACCAGGGTAAAACCTCCTGTTGAGCAAGCAAGGGGTGACCATGACAAGGAAAAACTTCCTAAAATACAGAAAGGAACCTTGAGAGGAACCAGACTCAGCAGGGACCCATCCTTCCTGGGTGGACCGGAGGATTAAAAAACGGGATTATACAAATCATGCAAACAACATACCAACACAAACTTAAATTAAAGTTATAACTAGCAGAGGAGCTTTGTAAGAAAATGTGTTTCCACCAGCTCTGATTTTTTTAATTCTATAAAAAGAACTATCAGTAACCCTGCATCTTGTGAATGAAGTGAGCATGCAGGATTGTAGTGCTGAATAAGCTCACTCAGTCACTGAGTGATTTTGAGCAAGACCATTTAGCACTTTATAAGTTAATAAAAGTGTTTTCTAGATAATGCGGAATTTAACTGGTACTCAGTGTAGAGATGACAGAACAGCAGTAAAATTATCTTTTTAGTTCTAGTTAGAACTCATGCTGCTGCATTTTGAACCAACTAAAGCTTGTTTATGGATCTACCAGAGTATCCAATTAGAAGTGCACTACAATAATCTAACCAAGATGTTGATAGGTTTGTCAGCGTCATTTACAAAGAGTACACATCTTATCTTCTATACAATTGGGGAGTCTTCCAAATGCCTTTTGGTAAACTCAAAACAAGTCTTGCTATGTTTTTCTGTAAGTAAAGGCTTTTTTCTGATCATTCTTCCATAAAGCCCAGCTCTATGGAGTGTACAGCTTATTGTGGTCATATGGACACATATTCCAGTCCTTCCTGGGAACTCTGGTCTCGGTGCTGCCTCTCTGATTAATGCCCTCCTTGCCCTGCCTGAGACTTTTGGTGGGCGGCCCTTTCTTGGGAAATGATAATGCATTTGATGCTGCTCCAGGGGAAAATCAGAGATTTGGATATTGTTTTAGAACCCAACCATGACTTGTACTTCTCTACAACTTGTTTGGAGATTTTCTTGGTCTTCATGGTGTTGTTCGGTTAGTGGTACCTCTTGCTTAATGGTGTTGCAGCCTCTGGGGCCTATATACTGACAGATCATGTGACATTTAGATTGCACAAAGGTGGACTTTATTTTACTAAACATGTGACTTCTGCATGTAATTGTAAGTCATTTAACTCCCACTGTATTTTTAGTCTAGAAGCAACTCCATTTTATGTCACAACCCTTCCTATTTATCGTGGCTTGGGACCATTGTAACAAAACATCTATATGTACAGCTACACGTTTTTCATGTATGTGAGAGGTAAACAGAGCTCATGGAATAAACCCACACAGACACAGGGAGAACAAGGTCCTGTGCCCCCCTACCTGGTGATCAAACCCAGGTCCTTCTTGCTGTTAGGCAACAGCGACACTGAACTGACCACTGCCATACTTTTTATTTATAAGAAGTCAAAAGACATGCAAGAACATTAAAAAAAAAACAAATATATAAAATTACCAAAACTCTACAATACAACACAATGCAACACAAATTGAGGATTTACTTTATTAAAATGGCTTGATACTCAAGACAATACAGCTTGATATGATGAGTAATGAAGTATTCGTATAAAACATCTGCACACAAAGTTTTAGCTTTCCCTAGCTGACTTGGTGTTTAGTGATCTATAAATAGTTTAGCAGTCAGAAGGATTTTTATAGCATAAGTTTTTTAATTGTACATAAAACTAAACTATTTACAGTGCCATTAAAAAGTTACTTTCCAATGTATGCATCCACCTGAGTGTTCCACAGTGATTTCAGATAATAGACTCAATCAACATGGAAAAGGTTTTTCTCTTTTTATTCTTTTATATTAGTTCAGTTTAGTTCATTGTCTTTAACCCCTTATCCTAATTAGTGTCGGGGAGGGGTGCTGTAACCTATCCCAGCTACTCAACATGCACAAAGGCACATGGTAACACCTTGGATGGGGCGCCAGTCCATCGTAGGTATCTACAGGACGATTTAGTTTTTCCAATCAACCTAGTAGATAGATAGATACTTTTTTAATCACTTTGCAGTGAAATTCGTTCTCCGCATTTAACCCAATCCGTGCAGTGAAAC
>JAYDZF010000011.1:9325278-9340291 GCA_034509105.1 Microcambeva barbata
GCACACGTGCCCGGAGCGGTGGGCAGCCCTAGCCACAGCGCCCGGGGAGCAGTTAGAGGTTAGGTGCCTTGCTCAAGAGCACTGATGGCCAGTCGTTTTTCTTTACCAAGAGTGTGTGAAGCGGTAATCAAAGCAAAGTGGCTACTTAGAAGAACCTAGAATAAAAGTCATATTTTCATTTGCTTCACACTTTTTTGTTGTGTTGAAGAAACAATAATAGTTTATTAAACCATGAAAAAAATATTATTGTACTTGCTGCATTTAGATAGTTCCTCAAGCTTGAGCAACTCAAAACACCCCCCACTCCAACAGTGGGGTATAATGTGAAAAAGGTATGACAGTACGAAAAGCAAAAACAACAATCACAGAGCTTTGGTGCAATTGGCTCCGTCCAATGAAAAACATGTATCTCTATTTTTAGCATTTTTCACTTTTTTACATGCGTGGAGAGTGTATATAATTATCCATCTGTTGGTAAAAGTGAACATCAGAATGACGAATTAAAGGATAAAATAAGGTTCTCCACTGGCTGCTACAGCTGTACATCAAAGTTGTACCTCACTGAATAAATAAAAAAGACACTAAAGGTTAGTATTTTTTTATTCCTACCTGAAAGCAATAGAATTTTTATCATCTGGCCCCTTGACCACAACTCCAGTTGCACCACCAGATCGCACAGCAAACACCTACAGAAAGTTCAAAATACACTGTATTATTGTTTGGAACCATAAACAGCACACTCCTGCCTGTATGCCCCCTTTGGGGAAAGAACATGAATGATTTAACTCCTTTAAAGAAAGTATAAAAACAGAAAAATTAAGGAATGAAATGAATTGAAAAATGAAACCAAAAAGGACATTAATCCATAATCAAATACACAATGGACTTTAGTAGAACAAAAATTAATTCACAAACTGTGAGAATGAATAATGAATACATAAAGATATGTATATGTACAGTGCCTTCCATCCCCCCCCCCCCCCCCCCATTTGCATCCTTTCAAACTTGCCTGCAATTTTATTTTTGTGACGCAGAGAAAAAATATCACAGAATAACAAAACTTTAGTGTGCATAACTATTCACCCTCATAAAGTCAGTACTTTGTAGACCCACCTTTTGGGGCAAGTACAGATGCAAGTTGGTTTGGATAAGTCTGTATGAGCTTGCCACATCTTGCCGCTGAGGTTTTGGCCCATTCCTCAAGGCAAAACTTCTCCAGCTTCTTTATGTTAGGTGGTTTCCGCTAACAGCAATATTCAAGTCTTACCACAGATTCTTAATTGACTAAGCCAAACTCAAACCTTCCTATTTTTGCCTCACTCATTAAAATCCTAGTCTGAGAGTTGTGGTAGGATTTGGTAATGGTTGTGGTACCATGTTCTTTCCATTTGATGATAATGGACTTGATGGTGCTCTGAGGAATCATCAGAAATTTGGATATTTATTATAACCCAACCCTGATATATTTTCTACAACTTTGTCCCTGACTTGTTTGAAGATTACCCTGGTCTTCATGGTCTTGTTTGATTAATAGTGCTTAATATTGCTGCAGCCTCTGGGGCCTTTCAGAAAAAAAAGGTGTGTATATACTGACAGCTCATGTGACACTTATATTGCACACAGGAGGACTTCATTCTTCTGAATCTAATTGGTTGCATATATTTACAATATATACAGTGCAAATTTACCTTTATTTTTTTCTGATTAGGGATGTGTACTTTTCTTTCTCCTAGGCTCTGTTGACTCATATTGTGGCCAAAAAGCTCAATTTTGAAACTTGTCACTGCTGTTTGTCAAATTATAAGTTGGCTGTGCCTCAACCATGCAGCCGATTTTTCAATAGCCTCCTTATTGTGCATCTTTAAATTCTGTAGTCAACTGACATTATTTTTGAACAATTTTCCTGGCAGTTACGGCCGTTAACTGTTCTTGGTTTGAATTAATCCCTAACTGACCTTGGTTAAGTTTGACTGAATCCCTACTTTTCCACTTTTTAATTAGAGTTTGAATACTACTGATTGGCATTCTCAAGTCATTACATTTATTTGTAATTCATTTTTCCTTTTCATGAAGTTTGATAATTATTTTGCTTTATCAATGGCCCATAATCTTACAATAGCAGTGGCAGCCCTGGATCTAACATGCAAGGGTCTGTTGGAACCCCAGAATCTCAGTGACTATACAAATTAATTACAAGCAAATACATCCGAGGTGATTATGATTTCTTTAAGTAGACATTTAAACCCATGTGTTATGTGTAAGTCATCTAGCCAAAACCACCAGTGTATGTTAATATTTGACAATGGTAATTTGGGTAGTTTCTATTGACATATTGTTTTCCAGAAATTTTGAATCTTGTCTCTCTGCTGTTAGGAAATGTAAGTATTCTGTTATAAGTATTTAACAGTTCTAACTTACTAGTGCTATCAAATATAACATGTCTAATATAATTAAAGAACAAACTGGTAAAATATAAGTAAAAGGAATGTAAGGCAGGCCAATTAACATCAAGCTAACTACAACAACATAAAGCTAATGTGTTGATAACCATAATATATTATGTCAGGGGGAGAAAACAAGTTAACAACTTGGTCATGTCTCACTGCTATCTTAAAAAGCATTGAATGGTGTACATTAGAACACATTAAAGAATAGTAAGCTAATGATTTAAAAAAGCATTCCATATGACTCAACGTAGATTGGTTAAACGGTAATTTGCTACTTCCTCTACTTCCTCTGTTCGGCGTTTTAAGTTTAAATCCATAACAGCGATTCAACTATGTTTCGGCATTTGTATTTATTATGTATTAATGTATGTATGTATGTACGTGCAGAAACGTCCTCCATATTGGAAGCATTACCAACGTTTCAGCATATGCGGCTGTAAATCTGGTTTTAACATAACTATTAGCAATTTAACTAGCTAGCGTTAATTTACCTACCTGTTTATTAGTCTCGTCAAAAAATACATTGTTAACACTCGATGCATTCTCGAACTGGACAGGATTTTCACATAGCTGTAAATAATAGTCTTCATCCATAATTGAAATAATGTTCTAAATATACACAATATTCTACAAATAATAACCACAGATATTATTTCCGCACGAGCAGCAAATGCCACGTGACCAAAATATTACACGCTTTGTATAAAAGTTTCAAAATAAAAGACACGTTAACAAGGTTAAAATAGTCTTAAAATGGGGGAAATTGGGCAATATGGGAAGGTTAAAATAATAAGATAATTATTATTATTATTATTTTTTTTTTAAGTTTTTGTACTGTCATTGTTATTGTTAAAAAACAGTGCCACATTTTGGGAATTTTTAGATCGACAGTATTTTAGTTAAATTAATGGAAACTGGGGCTGCGGCCAGAATTGCATACTACGTACTCGATTTGAGACTGATCCCGCCATATAATTAACACCCGTGATAAGCCCTAGCTGTGCCCCATTTTTGCTTATGTACATAATAAAACTAAAAAATCACTTGAATAATATCACTCAAGGTATTCAAAATAAAAGTTAAGAGCAGGAAAACATTTCTTTCTTTCTTTTCTTTTTCTTTTTCTTTTTTTAATAAATTTGAGACAAAATAATATTTCATTTAGATTCGACTCAAATAATGTTAGTGCCTTTGTCATTTTAGCTTTATGTGCAACGTACCCTATAAAAATAAACTAAAATATTATTTCCTTTAGGGGTGAAACCTAAAATGTTGTTTTCTTTTACAAAATTAAAAATATAATTGGTATTCTTACACAGAAAACACAAACCTTATCAAAAACAAGTATAAAAGGAACAATCATAAAACAAATGTATAATACTTTGTCACAAATTTAAAGAAAGTGCATTTATCATTAGTGTCTGAGAATTTGCTGAGGTTTAAATTATGTAACACGTGTAGTTATTGATGTAGTTTGCTACTTTTATTGTTTTTACAAATTTAAAAGGCACAAGCCAAGCTGTTTGTCAGTGTATTTTTTTTTTCAATTGTGAATTCTAAAAAAATCCATGTGATGTTCCTTTTCATTTGAAGCATTGCCTAATGTGTTTATTTTTACATTTGTAAATTCCAATTTAGGGTGTTCATTATATCCTTTCATTAGATCTAATATACCGCTAAGAACTGATTTTAAAACATAATCATATTCAGTTAGTTTAACCAGATTTCTTTCTGCAGAAATCTTCATAAATCACCATAATTTTTAAAAAGATCTATAATGAAAATATGTTTACCAACCCTATATTGTAAATATAGATACTTCCTTTTAATTAAATTCTCATTGTTACAATTTTTTGTCTTACGTGGAAAATTTTTTGGGTGATTGTAAGCATTCTTTTGACCATTCACCTTAAAATGATAAAGTCAATTAGATAAGCCCTCAAAATCCAAAAGTTTAAAGCCTGCAACATAGTGGGTTGAACGATTGAAGGCTGGACCAAAGGTTCAGAGAGTACAAAACAAAAAGGAGAACAAATGGAGTTAAATAGCCACAACACCTAACATTTATTTGGATTTTAACTAAATTATAACAACAAAATATAAAGTGGGAGGGCTCTAGGTGGGGTCCACAACCAGCCACTACTCCAGCTACTCGATCCACCAATAAGAAGACTTGCAGCACTGGATCACAGATCACTCTTTCCAGTTTCTAAATGGAACAGAGAAAAAGAAACAGTTAAAAAAAAGTGTTAGATTTGCGACTCACAAATTTGAATCAATAAGGAATTGGTTCATTAGCAACCACACAGGGAATCTTCTTGTTGTGTTTGGATATAAAATAACACTGCTACCAATGTTCTTTTAGAGCATTTAAACTGTTGACAATTTTGACCAAAACCAAAAATCTGAAGTGCTTTAAATAGGAAGCAGCTTCAGATTTAATATAATTACATTATGTTAAAATGGGCTGGGCAGACTCAAAGATTCAGAGAGAAGTATTAAACAAAAAGGTCTTCATTGAAACTAAATATAATGATCAAACAAAAACTCAAAGGCAAATAACACCAACAGTGCCACTGACGCTTGTAGTCAAAGCCGGTTGGTGCCGCTCTTAAGCCCCAGTGGCTAATACCGCAAGCGAGCGTTGTTCACAGCGTGCAATGATGCATCAACAGCTACACACAGAGGCCTGCAATTAGACAAATGGGAACGCTCACATAACTTCCTTAACATTGACCCTGTTGTTAAGACTAAGGCGGGTAATAAGGTTCAGTTTCCCTTTACTATAATCTCAGATCATTATCACAACTATACACAACAGGTACAGTTGCAACAGGTACAAAAGTACTCACCCACCTTGACATTTTTTGTGTTTTATTACATCACAACCTGGCATTAGAATGGATTGTTTGAGGTTTGCATTATTTCATTTACAGAACATGCCTACAACTTTGAACATTATATTTTCTTATTTTGAAGAAGACAACAAATCAGTACTTTGTAGAGCCACCTTGTGCAGCAATTACAGCTGCAGGTCACTGAGATTTTTGCCCATTACTCAAGGCAAAACTGGTGAACAGCAATCGTCAAGTATGACCAGAGATTCTAAATTTGATTAAGGTCTGGGCTTTGACTAGGCCAATCCAATACATTCATACATTTCCCCTTAAATGACTCGAATGTTGGTAAAGCAGTATGGTTTGGGTCATTGTCCTGTTGGAAGGTGAACCATTGCTTGTGGGACCTAAGATAGCAAGAGAAAAAATATCTAACCTGGTGTTAAACCTGAACACAGTCTCTGTAACACCCAGCTCAGGTGTAAAAAACTTAGGTCTGACAATGGATTCAGATCTCTCTTTTGATACTCACATTATTAATATTAGTAGAGTTGCTGTCTTTCATCTACGTAATATCTTTAAAATAAGGAATATACTCTCTGTGAATGATGCTGAAAAACTGATCCATGCATTTATAACTTCTCGATTAGATTATTGGAATGCTGGTGAAGACTGTTCACCTCCCGAGCCTGCACATCCCAAGGGACATGCCAACAACTGCTGCTCCTGATAGATGAGACAGGGCCGGGCGTGTTGCTCAAAGAACTTTTGAGGCCCACACCGGACTATTTAAGAAAACTGGACTGATTTTTAAAGAGCTCCTATTTATCCTGTTTTTTCAAGTTATAACTTTTAGAGTTATGTAATTTTAGTTGTTGTTGAACTATAAATCTTGGTGTTTATAATATTCTCCAGTCTACCCATGAAGGAATGGCCCCTGCTGAGCCTGGTTCCTCCAAGGTTTCTTCCTGTAATTTTAGGGAGTTTTTCCTTGCCACAGTCGCCCACTGGCTTGCTCAACAGGTGGTTTTTGGTTCTTGGTCTTGTTGTCCTAAACTCTGTAAAGCTGCTTTGTGACAATGTCTATTGTAAAAAGCACTATACAAATAAATTGACTTGACTATTTGTGCTGGCCCAATAAGAATAAATACCTCAAATTCCCCCCAGAACTCGAGGCTCCCATTCATGTGCACAATTGTTCAATTTGAACAATTTCTATTAACATTAAAGTATAAAATCATCTCAGGCCAGGCAAAATCTGTTTTTATACATGGGTGACTAGTACTGACTTAAAGATGTGTATTTGTGCTTTCCAAATTACCTCCAGACCCCAGTCTCACGTTCACTTTCTTGTGCATATTGAAACCCCTTTCTCATATTATTTCATGTTTAATATCTTAATATGACATTTTTTTTCCAGAGTAAAGAACCTGACTAAATATAAGCTTCTTGATGTGTGGCATTATAGTTGTATTTAAGATCAGAATTGTGGTTTCCCAATAGTTTCTTCTTATTTAACCGACATGCTATTTTCTTTTTTTATTTTGAATGTTAAAAAAAAAGAAAATCGGAATTATTTTAAATGTATTCTTTACAATGTTTGTACATTTATTATTTTGTATACAATTTTAGTAAAAGTTTTGTAATCAGAGACCAGTATTATCAAATAAAAAAACAAAGAGCAATTAAATAATGGAAGAAAGACAATATTTCGTACATGGTTTTGGTTTGTTTTGTGTGTTGAGACTGTATACAGTTCGTTGCATTCTGTATTACCGTAGTCACCTGTATTCCTGGTCTTTTGAAGAGAGGTGGTATCCATGCCACAGTGGAGAATGCTGCTCAAATTTGTCCCACTATATCTGACAGGTTATACCGAAATAGAACAGTGACATATAGTGGTAACTGACTGTCCATAGCCTAGACCAGGCAGCAGATAAACAGGTTTAACCTTCTGTATGCGAATCACCACCAGACATCACCTGGAATTATTAGATCCCAAAACATTGAGGCTGTCTCTTTCTCATGGCTGTTATAAGCAAAAACAATATAAAAAGTAGTAGGTCACAATATGTTAGGGTTTTGGCGAGAAGAGGGACCCAGATTTTGTGCGCACACACACAGTGTGACAAAAAACAAATTTATTTAAAAAAGAAATTTATTAACACAGAATGAAAACACTACTAAGAGGAAGGAAGGACCAAAAGACTAGGACACAAGCAAGCGAACTGACTAGGGCAAAGGGCAGAACAGGCGAGCACTGGAATGCAATGATAGTAATAGGGGTGTGGGCTGACTAGGGCAAAAGAAAGGTATGGTAGGGCAGGAACAAACGGGTGACACAAGAAAAGGGGATACGAACGGATACAGCAAAGATGCACGACTGGAACCTTGGGTAGAGCTTGTTGAGTGCAGAGGTGAATGGGTGCAGGACAGTGGAGACACAGGACCAGGAACCTTGGGTTGACTTAGTGGAGAGCAGAGGAACAATGGAAAGGACAATTAAGTGGAAGTGGGGAAAAGAGAGGAGAGTACGGGGTGGCGAAAAAGCAAACACAAAACCTGAGTGAAAAACTACGGAGCCTACGGAGCCCCTTAAGTATCTAGGTAGAATTTTTTTTTAAATCTAATTAGTTCCCTCGATTTAATAATTCGTTCCCTCAATTTATTAATTTGTTCCCTCAATTTAACAAACCGTTCCTTCAATTTAATAAATCATTTAAATAAACCTCAAATTATCAGTTTTTGTACATAACATGAAGTACGCAGGACGTCATGGACCGCTTGAATTTTATTTTGAACTTATTTTTGAACTTGTTTAAAATATAGCATTGTTTTATCTCTGACATCCCTTAAATGTATTTTATGTAAAAATGGTTTATTTCGGAGGAAAACCTTTGATGACATTGGGCAGGCCATCAGGTTCATAAGAAATCAGATGCAAGAGTCTGGAGCACTCCATGGGTATAGGTGGATGCATAGTAAGTGCATAGAGCAAGGTGTCAGAGTTCGTAAAGAGGATGTGCGTCTAATCTTGTCCACCCTGGATCCTGATGGAACACATAGCCGCAGAGCAAGGCGTCTGAACAGGAGGGCTTATTATGCGAAGGGTCCAAATTACATATGGCATGTGGATTCATACGGTAAACTTAAACCTTTTGGCATTTGTGTTAATGGTGCAACTGATGGATATTCACGAAAATCAATATGGCTTAAGGCATATCACACCAGCAGTGACCCACGTGTTATTGGAGGTTATTTCCTTGAAGCTGTTGTAGAACTTGAAGGATCTCCCCGTATAGTACGTACTGACAATGGCACAGAGAACAGTGTAGTACGAGACACAAAACATTTTTTCAGACGTAATGATGAAGATGGTGGAGATTGAAGTTTTCTCTATGGTCGCAGCACAGCCAATCAAAGGATCGAGAGTTGGTGGGGACACCTGAGGAAGGAATGCACTGAATTTTGGCTTGACCATTTTCACAGACTGAAGGATGAGGGAGATTTTGATGGAGATTTCTTGGACAAGAATCTTATGCTTCTTATCAATAATTCAGGTATTGTCTTATGTCTATTTTTATAAAAATATGAATGCTAATATTAGTATTAAGAATAATAATAAAATATAGCCACAATTGGCAATCTGCTGATTCAAGCATGAATTAGGACACAATATTTGCAGACCCCCTCTGAATCCCAGACTACACAAGTCTGCAAAATATTGAGATGATCTGACAAAGGCCTGATGAGACCTACATAAACATAGATGTATGGTTCTGTGTGCTAAACAGTACTCACTGAATTCAAGTTTATTCTGGAAAAAAAAATCACATATGAATGAGAGTAGCCTTCTTTGAGGTGCACTGAGATTCATTGAGACTTCATCTACAAATCTACAATGTTGTGTTAACTAGTATCATCTGAATCCAATGAGGCCTTTAATTAATTCAAATCAATTAATGTAACACAAAATGTGCAAAGTTTGTTTGTTCATCAAACAGAATAAAATTTCATTTTTATGTATAGGATGAACTGGATGCTACAAGGTCATCTTATCCGTCCCTCAAGGAATGAAAATGTTCCCCACGGCCGGCCTGATGTAATGTATACAGTTCCAGAACTTTATGGCTCTGAAGACTACTTGTGTCAAGTATCATAACAGGACATCATCAACTGTGAGACAGACTGTTTACATCGCAGTGACATTGCTTGTGATGAAGATGTTTCCAGTCTGTGTACCTACATTATGGCAGAGTACAATTTATCTGTTCCTGAAGATGTCTTCATGGGTATTAATCTATATCTAACACTCAAGGAAAAAATTGGCATAATTTTAAATCTATGAAAAATTACAAACAAGTGCTCTGTAGTACAACCAACTTTATTTGTGTATTTTTTGTGTATATCTGTAACGTCTTGTGGACATCTCATAGAACAAGGAATAAATTCTGAAAAAAGAAAGACAATTCTTTTGTTATACTGGTCACATTATCCTCAGGTTTACAATCAAAACAAACCTAAAATATGAAAATCTAAGATTGGCTTCTGTGTGTGTGTGTGTGTGTGTGTGTGTGTGTGTGAGTGAGAGAGAGAGAGAGAGAGTGGGGGGGTGTTAGGTGTAAATGAGAGCAAGTGAAAAACATCTTTTTTAAATGTTCAGCAACATTTAAGCTTGTAAACCTGAGAAAACAAAAACAACAGATATACAAATGTTACATTGCTGTCACACTTATCCAGAGCAACTTGCAATCCTTAATGACCATTTGAGACTTATAGAGAAAAGTTTATCTGAAAAGACAAACTTCTAATCTCACAACAAAAAATACCTAGTTTTATTTTATGAATTAATATAATTGTACTATTGCTCATGACCCTGAGGATTGTTCTATTACCATCTCTGCATGTATATGAGAGTGAAATTACACAAATATTTAGATGCAGTTAAGTTACTTACATTTTAACATTCTGCTTACATTAGCTTGCAGTGTGAGTGTGATGTAGCTAGAAGTGGTATCTAACCCTATTTCAAGCGAAAGGCCAAAGGGAATAAAGACAGAAAAAAGACAAATTACAAACAAATGACACTTTTTGGTAAATGTTTTTTGTGTTTGTGTATGAGTGTGAGAGTAATTGACTTACATTTGAACTGGAACTTCAGAAACTGGATAAAACATTCAACAAGCTATGCAAAGCTATGCACATTTACAAAAAAAGTGAATTCCATTTTAAGCAATCCAACAGAAAAAAAAAAAAATTCTATAGAGTATTTTAAAGTGAACAGTGACAAGTAGCCATTTTTTACTCTTTATTGATTACTTCTGTTTAATCAAACATTTATTGCAAGCCTGAATTAATTTGTAAATGTTTAGCATAGTATTAATGCACTTTGTTTAAGTGGTTGGGAGAAAGACTGTGTACTTACACCTGAACATTCTTTAAAACCTGCAGTGTGAGGTAAACAGTAAGGGCCCCGAAACCCTACATATAATAGAAGTAAACAAAAAACATGTTTTGCCATGATTTCTAAAACTAGTATATTCTAGTACATTTAGAAGTGTTTGTTTCATAATTATATATTCAATAAATAAAAATTTGTGCAACACATTAAAGGATGTTTTGACATATATGATACTCTCTTTATTGTGAAAATATGCAATGCACCCTCAATTAAAGGATGTCCATCACCCAGTCCAGAAGCTGACTGAACTATTCTGACATCTCCAGGTATGATGTGTAAGTGTTAGGCATTTCCAACACACAGCCGTAGGTATGTGCTTGGGGACTTCTGACAGAATCACTGCTTGGTTCAACAAATCTCACATGAAAAGTGGATGTTACCAAAACATCTGCACCTACAAAATAAAAAAAAACATTGATCTTATTCTACATTATACTACTGTATAATGGAAATGCAATTTTAAAACAGATTTGAAGAACCCCCCAAAAATAATTATACCATGGAATTACCTGTACAAAATCGAAGAAATAGTTTCAGATGTGTATATGAGCAGTTGCGTATATACTTCTTTAAAAACTCAAAAATGGCCTGGTCCCGCTTATTCAAACTTCCAGCTGGCTGAAGAGCTGCAAGAACTTTCTTGCTGGATGGGTAAAGGTTGCACAGGATTTCATCTAAACCCCCAGGAGGCAATTTCAGTTTTTTTTCAATTCTTCATTCCAGCACACTGATATATATGCAGGATCTTGAATGATTTCTTAGTGTGACACTTCAAGTAATGTTTTCTTGAGGTTTTCTGCACTGATGAGAGTTTTCACATCATGGGCATCGATAAAGTCAAGCCAGTCTTCACTGTCAGAAACTAATGAGAAGGCTTGAATTGCTTGTTCTACAATATATATATATATATAGCTTCCGTTGGGCCACTCTGCCATAAAGCTGAGTGGTGGAGGGCTGGAGCTCCTGATCACTGTGTCGACTATCGACTTTGTGGAAATTTCTCCCTACTGCATCTCTGGAGCTCCGCCACAGTGATCTTTGGGTTCTTCTTTACCTCTCTTACCAAGGCTCTTCTCCCAAGATTGCTAAGTTTGGCTTGACGACCAGGTCTAGGAAGAGTTCTGGTCATCCCAAACTTCTTCCATTTAAGGATTATGGAGGCCACTGTGCTCTTAGGAACCTTGAGTGCAGCAGAATTTTCTGTAACCTTGGCCAGATCTGTGCCTTGCCACAATTGACTCTGAACTCCTTGGGCAGTTCCTGACCTCATAATTCTCATTTGCTCTGCACTATGAGCAAATGTAGACAGGAGTGTACCTTTCCTAATTAAATCTAATCAGTTTGTTTAAACACATCTGCCAGAAAAGGGGCAGCAGAGCCGGAGTCCTGGTCAGGCTGAGACGGAATGCTAACCGTCCTCCACTCGCCAAGTACAGTCCTTAGACAACACACTCCGCAAACTCCGGGCACGGATCTCATTCCAGCGAGAAACAAGTGACTGCTGTATAATCTGCCTCACAGAAACGTGGTTATCACTGGATGCACAGGAAACTGTACAAGGCTATTAACAAGCAGGAAATAACAACATTGATGAGTACACTGACACGGTCACTGGATTTGTCAGTAAGTTCATAATTGATGTTGTTCCCACTAAAACTCTATGTGTATCCGAATAAGAAACCATGGCTGAACTGTGAGGTCCGTGCAGCCCTGAATGAACGTACTGCTGCTTTTCAATCTGGAAATGCAAAAAGTCAGCTATGCCCGCTGTTAAACCATTAAAGTAGCTAAACGTGAGTACAGAGCAAAAATAGAATCGCAGTTTAACAGCACCAAGCATATGGCAGGGATTAAACACAATAACAGACTGTAAAGTAAAAACTTGCGGGGCAGTAAACATCAGTGCTGCGCTTCCAGACGAACCAAATGCCTTTTACGGCCATTTTGAGGCAAATCACACTGCACATGTGGTAGAACAGAACACACTTGCTGTCTCTGTGGCTGATGTGCGCAGGTCTTTTAAACGCATTAACACCCGCAAGGCATTCAGACCGGACGGCATATCTTGACGTGTTCTTAAAGTGTGTGCGAATCAGCTAGCACAGACATTTCAATCTCTCTTTCTCTCTGTCGTTCCAGCATGCTTCAAACTGGTCACCATTGTCCCCATTCCAAAGACTGCTACTGCCTCATGATTGAATGACTGGTGCCCAGTTGCTCTAACGTTTGTCATATGCAAGTGCTTCGAGAACCTGGTCAGAGACTTCATCTGCACTTCACTGTCTGAAACCGTGGACCCTCTACAGTTCGCTTACAGACAGAGCAGGTCCACTGGTAATGCTATAGCCCTGACACTACATGAGAGAATGCTGTTTGTAGATTACAGCTCAGCTTTCAACACCATTGTACCTTCAAGACTGGACACTAAGCTCCGCGACCTGGGTCTGAACAGTTCTCTGTGCAGCTGGATCCTGGACTTTCTGTCTGATTGACACCAGTGGGTCAGAATGGGAAACATCACCTCCTCCTCACAGACCCTCAACACCGGAGGCCCCCCAGAGAGGTGTTCTCAGGACATTTTACACATGCATGGTGGAATGTGTATTGACAGGCTGCATCACTGCCTGGTACGGGAGCTGCACTGCTTTGGAAAGGAAAACCCTGCAGAGTATTGTACGGACAGCCCAGTATATTACCAGAGTTTGACTGCCAAACCTCCAAGACCTTTACACCAGATGCTGCCTGAGGAAGACCAGGAAGATTATAAAGGACCCACCCAAGCCACTGCATGTTTTTACAGCTGCCGAACGGGAGCATCAGAACCAGAATCAGTCAGTTCCGAGACAGCTTCTTTCCCGAGCCATCATACTGCTGAGCAGCAATCGACAAGCACACCCCTCATAATCAACACATGATCTCCCCTAACAGCCCCTGAGTCAATACTTTGAGGATTGCTTGGAACTACATTTTGCTTCAATTACAGCTGCTAGTCTATTAGGGTATGTCTTCACCAGCTTTGCACATATAGTGACTGAGATTTTAGGCCATTCTTATTTGCAAAACAGCTCAAACTCTGTCAGATTAGATGGAGAGCATTTGTGAACAGCAGTTTTCAGATCTTGCCACAAATTCTCGATTGGGTTTAGGTCTGGACTTCCTTGACTGAACTTTTGCAGACTCCAACATGTTTTCTTCCAAGATTGCCCTGTATTTGGCATCATCCATCTTCCCATCAACTCTGACCAACTTTCCTGTCCCTGCTGAAGAGAAGCAGACCCAGATCATGATGCTGCCACCACCATTTTTGACAGTGGGGATGGTTGTGTTCAGAGTGATGTGCAGTGGTAATTCTCCACCACACATAGCGTTTTGCATTTTGGCCAAAAAGTTCAATTCTGGTGTCATCTGACCAAAGCACCTTGTTCCATATGTTAGCTGTGTCCACAACATGGCTTCTGGCAAACTGCAAACATGATTTGTTTTGGTTTTCTTTCAACAATGGCTTTCTTCTTGCCACTCTTCCATAAAGACCACATTTGTGAAGTACGACTAATAGTAGTCCTGTGGACAGATTCCCCCACCTGATCTGTGGATGCATTTCGTCCTAAAGTGCTCCCTTATGTTCGCGCATCAACCATCACAGTTCACCTCTGAACATTCCATGGTGGCCTTTCTCATCTTGACAGTGGTGGGGATGGATGTGAGAAAAGATCAGAATGGATCAACGGTGAGCCTGATTTCAGGATATCTGTTCCTCCTTGCACAAATGTAAAGGTAGCAGCCCTGCTGCTGGGTTGTTGCCCTCCTACGGCCTCATCCACGTCTCCTGGCCTGTCTCCTGGTAGCACCTCCAGCCTCTGGACACTATGCTGACAGACGCAGCAAACCTTCTTGCCACAGCTCGCATTGATGTGCCATCCTGGATGAGCTGCACCACCTGAGCCACTGGTGTGGGTTGTAGAGTCCATCTCATTCTACCACAAGTGTGAAAGCACCACCAACATTCAAAAGTGACCAAAACGTCAGCAAGAAAGCCTAGGTACTGAGAAGTGGTCTGTGGTCCCCCCTGCAGAACCACTCCATTATTGAGTGTGCCTTGCTAATTGCCAATAATTTCCACCTGTTCTCTATTCCATTTGCACAGCATGTGAAATTGATTGTCAATCAGTGTTGCTTCCTAAGTGAACAGTTTGATTTGACAAAAGTTTGATTTACATGGAGTTATATTGTGTTGTTCAAGTGTTCCCTTTATTTTTTGAGCAGTATAT
>JAYDZF010000011.1:9399761-9439996 GCA_034509105.1 Microcambeva barbata
TTATAATTAAACACACACACACACACACACACACACACACACACACACACACACACACACACACACACACACACACATCAAATCTTAACCCAAAGACCTGTCCACAATATAAGAGTTTGGAGCAAAAAATATAACAATACCCCTATGCATTAAAATGATTTAATTAAATCCAACAAATGTCTATGGCACCCCTGAAGCAGACAGCATCATGAGTTTTGCTCAAGTGATTACATTCAAACTGGATTCAAAGCCTGGATTCAAACTGCCAATTTCTCGTTGATCACCCAAAGCTCTACCCACTAGGCTACCAGTGTCCCACACAAGTAGATTCACATTAATTTTTTAACTTCAGAATGTTTAACTTTTTATTTAGTTACATATAAAAGAAAAATATTGCAGTGGTCCAGCAGAATAAATGCTTTATCAGTAGGCCAGACACCTCCCAGTTGGGCCATGACTACCCCACATGTAGTCTAGAAGCTGAAAAGCTGTGCTCTCTTCTGGATAAACTGTCCAGTCTCCCTTATTAATTATGCAATTGCCAGGTGAGTAAATGACATTTTTAATGGATATAAAATATATCTGTAACAATTAAAATCTGTAAAAATACATGTTAATGATGGTCGCAGAATCACAGATGTAGTGTTTTAGCTACCAAACCTAATTTCCATGGTGTGTGTGTGTGCACGCGTGCGTGCGTGCGTGAGTGTGTGTGTGTGTGTGTGTGTGTGTGTGTGTGTGTGTGTGTGTGTGTGTATTTCCATTTTGCCTGGGGTGATGTGGCACGCTGCTCACTCTCAGCTGTATGTGAGTCTGATCAGGCATGGGTAGATTAGTCTCAGAGCCTGCTTCCACAAAAGTGCCCTGTGTAGTGCTCTTTAATTCCTTCAAATTAGCACCCTGCTTTACCCCCCCACACACAAACACACAGTCTATTTGTATAGTAGTAGTAACACAGTCTTTCTTATCCGAATGTTTGTCTCATCCATTCAAATAAAGCATGCTAAGGCAATTTTTTTACACATTACAATTTTTCTTACAAATTACACAAGGATATCCTTGTGCAATTTGCATGCAAAATGCACAGATAAAAATAAAAAGCATGCACACATTCACCTACAGACTTTCTCACAATCCTTGCCAACTAAAACAATCTGCCATCTGCATTCAAGACGCCTTTCACCCATTGAGGTGAAACATGTTTGTGGTAGTCAACAGCCTGCCGACATTATAGCATGCTAACACGACAGTCAAGAGCTTTATTCCCATAATGAGCCATCTTTTTCCCCCTTTATCCCTTTCATTGTGTTGGGTGAAGATAAGCCTCAGGCCTGCTTAGCTTTCCTGAAACCTTCTGGAGCAAAGTATGGTATGGATGCATTAGCAGCCAACTTATGGGCAAGTGTCATTGTGTAATAAGGGCCGCTAGTGCTAGAAGTGATTAATGCTAATTCCAATTGGAGCAGTGCATCGTTTTATTTATGCCGTATGTGGGTGAAATTAAATCTGAAATGTTGATATATTGATTCTCAGATAGACCAATTAAAGCAATAATCTGGGATTTTTTTGGGACTTAAATACAAATAAGAATTCCTTTTCATGTTTTCACTGACCACCATAACTGTTTTTGAAAATATAACCACATTTGTTATTACCTGACTGAAAGACACAGGATATTTTGGACTAGACTATGTTTCCCACTGTGTTACATCACCTTTCCCTTGTTGATTTTTTTTCCTCACTGTACAATTACTTCCTCACATAGGATGTGGTATGTATGTACAAAAATCAATAACAATTATGACATCTAGCTATTTTAATGAATGAACTGCACAATACAGTTTCCAAATCACTGCTTTCTTTGACTTCACATTTTGCATTGTTATGCAAAAAGGGAAGTATGATAGCACATGCATTTGTAAGGTGTCATTACATACTATAGATTTATCTTCATTAGAATTAATTGGCTTGAACTATCAAAAAAGCTAGTGTTTTCCTGTCATTCGTAAAGCATAGATTGCCAGATGCGGAACTGTAATTCATCCATCACTGCACCAATACTTTGGTTTACTTCCACTTTCCATGAATGCTGACTGAATGCTCTGAATTGCCCCTATGTGTTATATTGAACTGTAAAAACTGTAAAAAAAATTAAATGTAATTGTGAATTGTGTACAGTTGCATCTCAATAAAAAAAGAATATAATAGAAAAGTTAATCTATTTCAGTAGTTACATTAAAAAAGTGAGCCTCAAATATTTTACAAAGATTCATTAAAGAGGGAACTATTGCAGGTGTTTATTTATTTTGATGTTGATGATTATGGCTTATGAAAACACCAAAGTCAGAGTATAAGAATATTATATTATATTAAAGACCAATTACAAAGATTTTTAATACAGAAATGGTGGCCTACTGAAAAGTATGTGCAGTATTTGTACTGAATACGTGGTCGGGGCTCATTTTGCGTTAATTACTGCAGCAACACGGTGTGGCATGAAGGTGATTAAGCCTGTGGCACTGCTGAGGTGTTGAGGAAGCCCAGCCTTCAGTTCATCTGCATTGTTGTGTGTGGTGTCTCTTATTTTCTCTTGCCAAAACCCCATAGATTCTCTAGAGGGCTTAGGTCAGATGAGTTTGCTGGCCAATCAAGCACAGTGATACTGTGGTAATTAAATCAGGCATTGTTACCTTTGGCGGTGTGGACAGGTGCCAAGTCCTGCTGGAAACTGAAATTCACTTCTCCATAAATTAATAATTTCCTGGTAGATGGCTGTGCTGACTTTGAATTTGATATAAAACAGTGGACCGACACCACAAAACCATAACTGATTGTGAAAACATCTCAATAGACTCAATAGACAAAGGATTTTGTTCATCTCCACTATTCCTCCAGACTCTTGGACCTGGATTGCACCTTTTTCTACCATACTTTTTCTTTCCACTCTGTGAACATCTAGCTTCTTTTGCAATGACCTTTCGTGGGCTACCATTGTTGTCTGGAGTGGTAATGGTGGCCTTCTGGTGTTCTCCACGATTGTATAGTCTAAGACTAAGGGACAATTTTAAAGTCTTTAAAGAAACATTTGGAGGCTTTTTGTGTTTTCACAATATTTAAATTTTTTGAGATGATTTTTTTTTCATTAGCTGAAATCATTATAATCTAAATGCTATCATGACAAATAAATGCATATTGCAGTGCAGCAGTTATTGTAGGTACCACAAATCAGTTTGTTGACTGTTCCTTCAATGTAAGTTTCCTAAACAATTCCTAATCTTGGTATCCACTATGTCTGACCATGTAAATAATATATGGTCAAAGTGAAGCCCTGTGAAGAATTAGAACTCTGTGAAAAGTAGATCCCACTGTTTCCCTGCTGTTACTTTACCTATTGGGCCCCTGATCAGAATGAAGTGGTCACTGATAAACCAATAAAAGAAAAAAATTAAAACATATCCATGCATGCATGTGCACACTAATCCCCATATTCCACAGCATCTGGAGCACTGGGTGTGCATGAACACACACACACAGACCCACACAGAGCTATCTGGGATGGCAGAAGGCCTGGGCACTGGGGTTTGCCCAGTATTGGCACCAAGGCCAGGCACTGGAGCTTATGACACAGGGAGTGTGTGTGTGTCCGTGTTAGGCTCTGTCTGGGCACAGTCCCACACTTCCATACTATAAGTCTGGAAATCTTTCTTTTTCAACTTAAATGCCCAGGTCATAGTGCAGCAGCTGTTTCTCAATTTTTTGACCAAGTGTTGTGTGAACAGTATCATTGATTCATCATTAAATATTCATCATATACTCTCGATTTTTAGCCAATGGTTCTCATGTATGCTTCCTCACTCTGACAGTCTGTCAAATTTATTAAGTCATTTTCCAAATCTTGTACTGCTTCTATTTAAAGCAAAAATGAACATGAGACCAGTTTGAATTGGTAGAATTGCTCAGTGTGTTGAGACCCCGTCTTTGCAATACAGGAGGGGATGAGCAGGATGGATGGTCTGTGATGGTTAAGAACAGAAGCCAAAATGCAGGGGCCAGAAATCTACAACAAGGCCCAGAAAAAGAGTGAAGATAAATGAAAGCCAGGTCCTGGCCAAATAATTAAAATGAAGGAAGAAAAGGAGATGGAGAGAACTGCATGAACAGAATGAATCAATTTATTATCAACCAGTGAATAACATCAAAAAAGTTTTTCTTTTAAAACCACTATTTAATTTTTCCTATGGTAAATGGTCTTTTTCTTTATCAGTGCATTAAATTTGGTTTTTTTAAACAATATACATTAATATGCAATCATTCAGCTTTATTTGACTGGAGTTGGAAGTGGTAGTGACTGATTGAACATGTTTTTATTCATTATATATGTCTGTCTTTATCTTTAGCCCAGAGTATGTAGAATTTATCATTAGAATCACATAAAGTGATTAAAATGATTTAATAGATGTAACACAAAATATATTCAGTCAGTAAATATGTTGCTGGATTTAATGGCCAGTCATATATGAAAAAGCTGGTACTTTTGTGGGCTGTCTGGTGAAACCTGATTTCCACCGGATTTAAAATGGTGGATACATCATTTGTGCCATGTCCACTGGCATGGAATGGATGATTTACTCTGGCTGATTTGTATTTGCTTGAGGACATTGCAGTACCATCCAAAACTAGCCAGCTGACTAACTTAGCTAAAAATTGTCACCTCAATCCATTTTAGTGAAGGTCACAATGAAGAGACAACCAGGTGGTTTCTGTTTTCAGATGTTAATTTTAAGTTGTTTATTATTTCTTAGGGTATTTCTTATTTCTGGAAGTCTAAACATAATGTAATCTGAATTTGTTTCCTTGAGCAAAAGTTGCAAAATTGCAAAAGTATTTATTTTGGTGGCCATTTAATGTAAAGCGTTTCATTTTCAGTGATCTAAAATGCTGGTGTGATGGTAGTTATAGTTCAAATGTTGAATGCAGCAGATACGTGCAGCATAAAGACCTGAGTGACTCCGATAAGAACCAAATCTTCATGGCCAGATGAGTGGGTTGAACTATCAGAGACAGGAAGTGGTGCTCAAAAGCAGCCTTTGTGAAAACTCATACAGGGTGGATGAGGAAAGAAGTTCTAGTTCTTAAGTTTTCGGGAAGGGCTTTTGGTGTCATTGAAGAGCTACTGTGGCTCAAATTGCAGAGTCTGAGTTTTGACCAGACCATACCAATACATGAACACATTTCACCTTAAACCCATTGAGAAAGAGCTTTCTAAGGATGTCAGGGACAAGATCATAGACCTGCACAAGGCTGGAATGGACTAAAAAAAAACAATAAATATGATGCTGGGTGAGAAGGAGACAACTGTTGGTGCCATTGTAAGAAAATGGAAGAAATACAAAATGACTGTCATTCAGGGGCTCCATGCAAAATCTCACCTCATGTGGTATCCTTGTTCATGAGAAAGGTATGAAATTAGGGGTACTTGTTAATGATCTTAAGGCAGCTGGGACCAAAGTCACCAAGAAAATCATTGGTAACACATTACGCTGTAATGGATTAAAATCCTGCAGTGCCCTCTCGTCATGTTTAGAGGAAGAGAAATGCTGACTTTGACCCAAAGAACACCTCACTGTCCTCACTGTCAAGCATAAAAATCAAAACATTATGTTTTGGTGTGTTTCTCTGCTAAGGGCAAAGGACTGTTTTACTGCTTCAATAGGAGAATCGATGTAGCCATGTACCATAAAATCTTGAGTGACAACCTTCTTCCCTCCACCAGGACATTAAAAATGGCTCATGGCTGGGTCTTCCAGCATGACAATGAGCCAAAACATACAGCCAAGGCAACAAAGGAGTGGCTAAAAAGAAGCACATCACAACGTCTTGGTGTGGCCTAGCCAGTCTGCAGACCTTAATCCCTTAGAACACTTAGGAGGGAGCTGAAGGTCTGAGTTGCCAAGTAACAGCCTCAAAAAAATAATGATTTAGAGATGATCTGCAAAGAGGAGTGGACCAAAATTCATCCTAAGATGTGCACAAACCTCATCATCAACTACAAAAAAACGTCTGTGCTTGCCAACAAGTGTTTTGCCAACAAGTATTAAGTCTTGTTTGCCCTAGGGATCAAATACTTATTTCTCTCTGCAAAATGCAATTAAGTTTATATATTGTATACAATGTAATCGCTCACTGTTAAAATAAACCTACCCTTAAATTATAGGCTGTTCATATCTTTGTCAGTGGGCAAACCTACAAAATCGGCAAGGGATCAAATATTGATTTCCTCTACTCAAGAACGGATTAAGGATAGTCTGGGCCCCTGGGCAAAGAGTTGCATGGTAAACGACTTCTATGGAAGTCAAGGGCCCCATAGCAGGGGCCCTCGTGATCAAGGGCCCTCTAATGGTATGCCCTGCTCTTCTCTAGGGCCCCCTGGTAGGGGCTCTCATAACCAGGGCCCTCTAAAAATATGCCCCCCTCTTTCTTAGGACCCCTAATAGCCAGAAGTCGAAGTCAGAGCAGTGCCACAACGCCTCAAAAGCATGGCTAGGGCCCAAAAGCATGGCTAGGGACCCCAAAAGCATGGCTAGGGGCCCCAAGAGGCCCTGGGGTCAAATCCCTAATAGTCCGAGGATCCTTAAACTGGAGGGCTCTCGGAAATCAAAATATATTGTACCATAAATGTTGATAGGCATCGCAAAAAGTTTTCGGCCAGCCCCACTGGCCCGGTCAGTAATGCAGCCATGCCTCTACTGTATGTAACTGATCAATCATTTCAATTTAGACCATAAACGTATGCACGTTTAAATCATTCAAATAAATATGTATTTGCTGTTTTCTTTAAAAACCCTTCTTTTTATATAAAGGCGTGGTTCTAATATATAGAGCAAGTGCGTCATAGAGCAAGTTTTTTCTCATTTAAATTGACTGCATTTATCGTATCTGTGCACACAAACTCTAAGTTAGAAAGTATACTTACTGAGTTACGAGTGGGTCTGACTAATCTCAATTTAAGAAGGATTGTAAGAACTACTGTAGTTACGAAGGGTTTCGGAAAACACTAGTACATTTAAGAATCTTCTTAACTTAGCGTTACAGACTTAACGGGAAACGCACCTCAAGATCTATGATTATTAAGATGGGTTGAAACATTTATTAAAATACACTTGTTCATAGGGTAAATATCACACCAGAAATATAATAATTGTTGAAAGTACATATATTTAAACAACAAACAAAAGTAAAATAATTTTGTGAAACAACCGCATGTCACTGCTGATGCCGGATTTAGTAGACCCTGACTTTGTAAAATGCCCAGGTAGCATCTGGGATAAAGTTTTCTGCAATTGTGATTGGCTGAGAAATGTTTTCCACTCTAATCCTCCACCTCATTATGTGAGAAACACTTCCAAACAAGAGCTTGTCCTAGACTTTTAATACTTCTAATAATATTTATGAAGGTTATTTATAGACTGACATTCCCCATGTTGAGGTTTACAATTTGGGATTTTTACTTTGTCACCTCATTTTTTAACAATACCAGAACTGCACATCGTCAATTTTGTATTATAGGCATCTATACACAGTTAAATATTATGTTAAGCACTTTCTGAACTTTGCTCGTATTTTCTATTTTTATTAAATACGAGCAAAGTGTATGAGACTAAAGCAAATCAGCAAAGCAAATACAGTTTAATTATATTGTAAACAATAAAAAACAGATTTACAATCGTGATAACGTTTGCTCCTCTTATCAACTTAAACCAGTAACCAGAAAAAAACAGTATCAGCCATGGTCCATCCATGTCGAAAACACAATTACGTTGTGTTGCGGTCAACTGTGGCAATTATTTTTCTAAAACACTTTCACAAAAAGACATACACTAATTCTCACAAATTTAAAACGTCATTGTTATATAGTATTTTGAATTGGCATTGTTATTTTGAAGTTTGGTTGTGGTGTAAGAGGTTTAAACGTTGAGATACAGTTTAAAAGGTTTGAGAATCAATGGTTTCCACCACGTGTACAAACGTTTTTAATTTGATAAGCCTCCATCAAATGAAGTCTCAATAAACAATGACAGAACATTTGTTAATTCAAACAAGCAAATTGATTAACGGTAATTTAAATGAATTTAATTGTAATAAAAAATCACTACGGACACTGTCAGTACTGTTTACATTATAACCCGCACAGTGTCCATACATGCAGCAGACGAATGAACTAAAAAAAGAGCCACATACATAGACCTAGCCATAGCCAGTAATGTCTGCGCGGGATCCTGAGAAATAGCATGTCTAAGATCTAGTGCAAATTGTCTGCAATGGTCAGGGAACATGTTTTACCACGGCAGCACTAAACATGCAGTCAGGCTTTGATTTACTTGAAAGTTTTGGAGCAAAAAAATTAATATTTCATCACAGACTCGTGTGAGGGTATTTATACGCGTCAACGTTCCTGTGCCATCCAAGGTCAAACCGTTCCCTTTTTGATTCCTCATTGTAAGTAAATGTATCCCAGAACTCTGACCTATCCACATTAGTTTTGGAATATTCCAGTAAAACATTCCTGTGCTTTTTATGCAAGTGCACCAGTGAGCTTTGGTTATCAAGTCATCTTTTCCACAATTGTTCCCACTGAGACTATTGCTTCATTTGTGATATTCGTTGTCATTGGATGATAAACTGTCATAATGATTTAATGTCAGTCTGATCAGGTACTATGACACATTATTGCACTATTGTGTCTAATTTGACCCCCACACATTTTCTGACTTCCATGTTTTTTGACTATGTATTTGGGGAAACCGTTGTAACACCCCCTATACTCGCCCTTCGATCTTGTCACACGTCCTTATGTATCTTACACAAAACAGATTGGAATTATTATTCCGTTTTAGCAAGCTCTTTATCCTAGTCAACACATTATGGAGGTAAGACTGTATGTGTGTTCATTGCAGTTCAGGACAATCCTCGCTTAAAAAGAAAGTAGCAGTTAGAAGGAAAGAGATTTTTCTGAGTGCGTTTTCCTGAGTTTTCTTCCACTCCCTTTCCACATAACTTTTAACGCGTTTGATGAGTACAGGAGGGCATGGAGAATAAGAGTCTTCTGGAATACCACACCTGCTTTAAACTACCAATGGAGCGGTGCATGTAATTTATTTTAATTTAATCTATGCAAAAACAGGGTTATAATGATTTAGGTCCTTAAAAATCTATGACATTAGTTATTAATAGTGATGTTAAATCACTTTTTACCAATCCGCGCCATGAACTCAATTATTTTAATTAAGCAGACTTAAGTAGTATCTTCTTCATCTCGTGCTACTTTTGTTAGCAAATAAAGTATCTGAGTCCACATTTGGCTATTTTTACGACTGTTTATAAAGACAATGTATTATAGCATTAAATATCATCAAATTTTATTCAATCGAATTACACTTATTTACTTAGTACCAATAACTTTACAACTTACTAAACGAAAAAAAAAAAGATCAAATCACTGTTTATGTTAATGGAATAATCGCGTCATATTGCTTAAAATATCATTTAAGCGGGTTTACATGAATTGAATGATGTAAATATTAATTGTGTTTTATTATTATTATTATTATTATTATTATTATTATTATTATTATTATTATTATTATTATTATTATTATTATTAGCACCCCTCCCCGACCCTAATTAAGGGGTTAAAGACAATGAACTGATGAACTATTATTTTATTATTTCTTTAAGCTGATTTAACCATTATTTCAATGGTGATCTACGAAAATATGAAATTTTTTATCAGATAAAAATATCCGCCGAGACATGAATGTATACATTTAAAAGGTAAATGTTTTCTTTGGATGGCACATAATGTAAACTAGCCAAAATGATATCTTAATGTTTCATGACGGGACGCTATGGAGGATGCAGTGAGTGGTCACGTGATAATCCAAGCGGGGTGTGACGAGTCTTAACAGTGTCACACACTAACAGCATGAAAACACTTCAATATGACAAGTATTTCAAGTATTTCATGTACAGCCTTAATAGACTTAAGACCATCCTTCAACAAAATATTGATTCATTTAAATATAGTATGTATTGCAAAGTTTCTTAGTTTGCAGACTTTAAATTGCCATTCATAAAATAATCAAACATTTCTTTAGAATATTAATTTGAATTAATGTATCGGTTAGTCGTTACGTCCACAGAAGTAAGACCATGTTAAATTATTAATTATTTCATTTTAGATGTATTTTATTCAACAAAAACAAACTATTCAAGGGCTATATAATAACCTAGCCTTAGCCAATGGAAAATCTAAAATATAAAGAATGTTTTCTTAAATCGTTTAATGCTATTAAATATCATGTTTGAATACAGCTTTAATTATTAATAAGGACCTATGCTTGGGTTTTTTTTTTGTTTTTTTGTTTGTTTTTTACAAAAATAAAAAATGGACCTTGTTGGATTTTCTGTCGTAAGGTCTTTAAAATATTTAAATGAAAGCAAACCTTTATTTACAATTAAAGATACACAATTTTATTACTACTAACTATATAACAGCTATTGATTCATTTGATATAGCACCAAAGTATCTTAAATGCTCTAACATGAAAACGCTCAATAAAAGTGTAAAAAATGTTTAATATATTTTTAAAATTTTTACACAGCTTTATGGAAGTACGACGTGATTAGTTATTTGTTCAAATATATTTACATTTAATAAAATTGCCTTCAAACAACCCTAAAGCCTTCAAACAACCCTAAAGCCGCCGCAGAGCCGTCAGACTGCGAGTCACGCGCACGGCCAGTTACGGACACGGTGTTTATTTGAACCCATTAGTGATTTCAGATCGACGCGTGGACTGAAGTTCCTATTGACTGGTCTCTGATGTGCTCGGTCGGTTTGCGCGTGCGTATTGTAATTAGTCCGCACTACTCGCTGACTGCAGTGATTCACGTCGTCGGACAGAGTAAATGTTGGATGTGCACATTGAGGGTCCCGTTCACGAACAGCAAAACAAAATACGTTAAGACACGGCGGGGTTCAGGTACCGAAAAGATCCTCATTAGTCGTGATAACAAAAATAAATAGACTTACGGTGCGATCTGTTTATAGAACCCCCTTTGATTTCTTTTTTTTTTCAAACACCGGGTGCAGTCGCCCGCAGAAGTCGGTCAGATTTTTGGTTCCCGGCTGGGTGTGAAGCACACTGCGGGGCTGTGGACGCAGGAAAAGCTATGAACTGTCACGGAGCGACCAGAGATGGTCAGGAATGCTCGAACTAATCGAAAACATTAAACCAGGACCGTCGAAAGAGCAGTTCATATTTCCAGCAGTCGTGAATGTCGGACAATCTGTGGGCTCTGGGCAGACTTGTTGAGTTCCTTTCTGTATTTGCCGGTGTCACCGGAGAAACCAAGAGTTGTGCACCCACTCACCCTCTACTCCGGGTGCTTTGTTTTTGGAAACCGATGCTTTTTTGGAGGAAAATGGGTGTTTGAAAGTGTTGGCAAATTCCCTTGTACAAAAATGGTACGTGCTACATACATTTAATCTCTTTCCCAATTTTCCTGTTTCAGAAATGGGCAATTTCACATGGGAGCCAAGAACAACTATCCTTAGTATTTATTTATAACTATTGTTGTTTTAGTAGAAAGTCGTGATTATAATGTTTAATGATTTTTTGGGGGTTCACTAAGGGCACAGCCCTTTCAAATAAGTTTTCAATGTCCCCAGCACCAGGACTCCAAGACACAAGTAAATTTAATTTAAAATGTTTCCAGCAAAGAACGCCTCCTACGTGAAAACCAGCAAGGAGGTGGATTTCAGACTTTGTCGGTGTATGTGTAACTTATTAAAATACAACACTTATGCATGTACTCTTACCCAGTCACGATCCACTAGATAAGCATCCAACCAAAAACACTTATTAGACGTACATATCAAAGTGCAGGGCAAATTATTTTTCCATTGTAATATCAGTAATGCCAAAATGGTAATTTTATAACACTAAATGCTCAAATAAATTCTCACACATTGAAGATAAATTAAATCCTGGTAATAATTGTTATTGAGTTATAACTAAGCTATTCAATGGATAAATGTTTATTTATGAACAATTTGACTGATCTTAGAGGACATTCTTTATTTAGTGTTGTTTGCATTTTTATCCTGAAGTATCATTAAGAATTTCTTATTCTGACAGACTTGAATCAGTGTATATGTGCATGATGTCTAGACACAGATTGTCAATGGACACTGTTATTGTAAGTGATGAAAGCTGCATTGAGGCATATCATATTATACTTCATTATTTTACAATCGCCATTGTGTAAATAATTCATTGATTTGGATGGTAAGTATAAATATATTTAGACATCATATAACTTTATGTTGCTGATAATGGTATCGTTGATATTGTTAGTTAGAAGTGCCTAAATGTCTGAATTAACCCTTTACCACTCACTGCCTTTATTATCCTACAGTATTTGTTAAAATCTTTTTGGCATAACTTTTTTTAACCACAGAAGTGTTTCAACTAGTTTTGGCATTTGATTTTAATCAAATGTTTAATTAAACCTTCTCTTTCTCAAACCTATGAGAACAGGCTGACACACCCTACCTGGCAATAGTTCAGGTTTTCAGTTTCAACATTGGCCTTGGGCTTTTTGTTTCATCATGCTAAACCTTTTATAAGACAAGCAACCACTCTATAACCAGGCACACCATTGGCTCTTTGATATGAAGAGGAAGCCAGGTTGAATTAAAATTAGAAAAAAATTAGAAGTTTAGTTTTGCACTAGAGGCAAGTTCTAAGAATAAAAACAAAATATTAAATCGTTTTTTTAAAAAAAAGCTTTAAAGTTTAAATGTTCTAAAATTGAAAAAAAGTGTTTATTACTTGCTCATCATAAACTAAATGGCTGTCAATTATAGCTGTCAACCATTTGGTCTATTTGGTCTATTTTTTAATTGTTGTGTGTTCTAGATAGTGGAGGCCCAGAGCTACCTGTGCCTTACATTCAACTTCTTAAAATATTGTCATTTAGAATATTTTTTTTTATCATTTGTAGTGAAATTTGTTTTCTACATTTTAATCCAATCCATGCAATGAAACACACATATACACACCAGTGAGCACTAGGGGGTGGTGAGCACACATTCCCGAACTGGTAGCCATATCCACAACACCCAGAGAGAAGTTAGAGGTTAGGTGCCTTGCTCTAGGGCATTTGAGTCATGACATGTCAGCTCTTGGAATCTAAACTGCAAACTTCCGATCACAAGCTCAGTTCTCCAACCACCGTTAGTTTAATGTTAGTTTGAACTGTAGTTTATCTGAGTTTTCAGTAATCCCAAATAACTTTTAAGTAAATACATTTGATTAATGAATGGACATTTTTGGATTGGTAAATAAATTAATTAGTGAAAATCATTACAAATTTTGAGTACAAAATAGTTAAATTTTGTGATTTATATACTGAGAACAAAACTATAACACATTATTACTCCCCTAACGTGTTGGCTGGGACTGTACTGTTGCTCAATTTTCCTATTACAAATGAAGCGTGAAGGGCTTTTTGGTTAACAGTATTGGCTTTTTGGAGAGTAGTCTGCTGGCCTCTTAACTCACATTAAAAAAGGTTTTGACTGTAAAGTTGCTTAATTTGCAAATGTCGCGAAATTTCAAATTTACTTGAGACTTTCCTTTCACCACAAACCTCACATTAGGGTCATGCATCCTCTCTATTTCTAGTTTGTTTTCCACCTTTTTCCCTTCTCGGTTACACTGCTAAGGTTGGGTATTTAAAAGTGCTCCATTGTGTTTCAAGCTTTGCCACTCACACACCATAAACATGTCTCACGGCCAAAGCTTAATGTTCAATCAAGACCCCTCCCCTCAGTGGCAAACTCATCCAATAGAAGACGAAGCCGTTTTTAAAGAGCTTACATTAATAATACATTTTTGAAAAACTACTATTTCTCTGACCCCCCAGGGAATAAGTTACAGGTCATTGCCACCAGGTTAAGAACCCCTGGTCTAGTAGAATCTATTATGGAGCAGCAACTGTCTTACTAACCAATTAGTGGCTGGTCCTTGAGTGGATCTTGGAAACTATAATGTTTATTTACTATGATGCACAAAAGTAGGTAGGTTTAGCTTTCAAGGAACACTTGAAATGGTTGTGTTTAGTATTGTGAATAGTTGGATCTGGTGTTTGTGGTGGGAGTGGTTTCTTTGTGAGTCATTTGTTTTATAGTGTTTAATTTGTAAATAGATTTGTTAGTGCTCTTCGAAGGGCATAGCATTTTCCCATTAATCTAGGTGTGTTGTTGAACAAGCTTCCTGATCATGTACACTGATGAGTCTTCTTTGAAGTAAATTAATTTGACATGTTGGTTTTATTTTCAGCTAAAACACTAGAAATCTCTGATACATTATTACAGCACTTGTCACAGAACGGCTCATATCACTGTACCCATGTTACACCCACATGTTTGTACTGACTACTGACATTCAAGCAAGCATGTTTTCTTTGGAGTAAGTACGGTAAATCTTGCTGATTTTTGCAATAATTTTATGTAACAACATTAGTAAATTGTATTGTTCTTATAAATTTAGTGTTAAAAGACATGAGAAAGACTCTGCAAACCCTGAACTGCGAATTAGCGGAGGTTCAATCTAATGCAAAATAATTTTAAGTAAATTATTTTTTTATAAAACTTTTGGCTAACAAGTACATTCGAGTGTCCAGGCCACAACACTGTGTCATTGCTCCACTATACTATTATTCATTTAGGATTGTTTTCAGACATATAGTCCTGTTTAAATACTCCTTGCTCTTTTCATAAACTGACAGTTGACACACGGCTTGACTTCAAGAAGTGTCTGTGGTTTGAACCAAACTGACAGATGACTCTTGTGATGATGGGTTGTGTGGTTGTCGTGGTGCCACGGTTGTCGTGGTGACTGTGTCCTGCAGTGATTGGGCTAGCGGCATGAACTCTTTTTTGGCTTTCATGTGTTAGCTGGGTTTGAAGGGTCAATAACTCTTATAGCACTTGAATTTAACTTTTAAATCACACGATGCAAAAGCACTAATCTATACTTAATGGTTAATGTACATGGGTAAATTGAACATATAATAAATACATCAAACTGTCTGATGAGGAAAGCCTCATATGCCTAATTTAGTGAACCTGAGTGTACACCAACCCAATAAAGAAATGTATATTTAAATTAAAATGCCAAGTGCATAGTTTTGGCATGCATATTAAAAAAGCCTTTGGAGCCAGCAAACTAATGTCAAACCTCCCAATATACCCAACAATAATTAACTACCCCACAACCATTCAAGCTCATATGAACCATTACCTCTCTAAATCTCTTTGTCAGTGTGAAAAATGCATTTTTCAACAGTTCTGCCCGAGGTGCTCCTGGCTGTTGGAATGAGAAAGTCCACTTTAGCCTTTCACAAAGCATTTGTTCTCTCTCTCTCTCTCTCTCTCTCTCTCTCTCTCTCTCTCTCTGGCTGTAGTATGCATGTTGGCAGCTAGTGAATAAAAATGATGATGGTAGACAATAGAACTAATGGTAATGGCCACATTGTTTCGAAAGAAAATGAGAAAACCAACTAAAAGTAACAGAACAATAGTTGTATTGGTTGTTCTGAGAGTAAATAATTGCCATTGACACAATTGTCAATGTAAGGCAGATGTGCCTATAGACCATCTATATATAGCCACTATAGTACAGATAAATATATTATGTTTAAAAGAACAAAGAACAAAAAACTATTTATTTTATTCCTCTTTTTGGTCACATTATCAGATACCCATTTTTTGCATGTATTTGTTACCTTTTTTGAGCTACATATGCAGATAAACTTTGGCAACAGTGAGTAATTGTTTTCCAACAAGCAGTTCTTTTTCTGAAGACAAATGATAAAGCGAGCATTATCCTGTAATCAGAAACTGTTCACATATAAAAACAGAGAATATTGTTTATGAAAAGAGAATCACTGTAGCACTGTGCTAATTGTAATAATGAAACCAGTGATTTTGAACATCATTTAAAAATCCCAACAAACCTGCTGCATCAAATATCCCATAACAACATGCACTAACATGTTATCTCCCTGGTAGTGTCATTTCAAAGCTGAGAGGGGTTCACAACCAAAATGAATTTGACGGGGCATTTTGCTTAATCAATAGTGTGAAATGTACAGAAAGGTTCAGTGTTCAGTTAGTTCAGCTTATAAATAATGACTTACATACAAGATAAGTGTAACTGAATAAAAATACAGTAAATATATAACATCAACTTGCTTTATCTGGACTGATCACATTTATTTTAATAAATAGAATGTTTTTTGCTCAGAATTTAACATTGTGTTAGTGTCATTGTTAGTAGTAAGCATGCATAACAATCCAACAGAAAGTGTATTGAGCATTTCCACCCAATCAATTGCTTTATTGCAATCCCCTTCTCATTAAATTCTATTATTTCTGACCAATTAAACCTTTTAAACAAAGACTTCCATTTACTGGTGGGAACAAAAAACCTGTGACAATTAGCACATTTACATACATTTCTATTGACTCCAATTAGGTCACCAGCTTCCATAGCCTGCTTTGAATCACTCGCTTTTTCTTGCTCCAGAGCCTCTAAAATGTTAATTAGAGAGGGGAACTCCAGATTCAGGCTATGGGCTGTCCATATGGACCCTGCATATGCTCCATATATATGCTCACCATATATAATTAATAGTGTGGTTTTAGCTATGAGCAAAACTGGCATCTGGCATGAAGTTTGTGTGTATGCTCAAGTCCACCACTGAACTGAATATAAAACTCTGAAGGAGTGTATATAGCCCAGTTAGAGATTACTTAGCATGCACTGATTAAAGTACCAGGGCTTAATTGGGTAAAAACTATGTTATTAGGGGAAACTGTTAATTGCTTTCCACTTTTTAATTGATTGGATTGCATTGAGAGGATTAAAATTTTGATAAGCTTGTTTTGCTCTGTTTTTGGTTGTGAACATAAAAAGAGCAGGGGAAAATGTGCAACATTGTTTTTTGGAATCACTGTGGATCTCAAATTCTACTAACCCCGTTTTCTCGTATTTAATGTGTGATGAGAGATCCTGAAAATCAGCCAGTTGGTTTGCTAGTTAGGTTTCACATGCACAGACAGTATTGCTACAGTATCCACTGTTCATAAATGTAGTCGACAAAAAAGCAACACAGCACATAAAACCTCAAGGTAAGTAACTGAAGTTCATGCACAGACATGCTGTTTACATCAAATACTCTGGCTCAACTACAGTTTTCCTTCACTATCTCCATGTTGCAGCAAAAATGAGCTTCATTGGACCACAGACTTACAGGTAGCTTAAACTTAATCAGACATTCTCTACAAATAATTCACTATGTGTCTGTTAGGAAAGGACAGTGGCTGAAACTAAATTTCCTGTCTCTGTTGTAGTTGTAGCCTCTGCTGATTGTTGTGGCAACTGCACAGGCGGCAGCTGATCACATGTAATACCCCACCCCTGGCAGGTGAAAAGAAACAATCAGCCACATAGCTCATGATGGAGGTGGCAAGAATGATGAGAGACATAAGTTCCAATTGGCTGAAAAACCATTACACTGAAAAACCATTTGGCCCAACTGGGTACAATTATAGTCAATACATTTTAACCTCTCCCAGTCTGTACAATTGTTACAATTAGGAAAGAAGACAGCAGCATTGATCATAAATCAGCAGACGTTGTATAAATGTAGGGTTACATTTTGGCAGAAATATGCATTTTATTTTTTTATTCTTTATCACATCCATACCAACATTTCTGTGAGGTACTCCTAAAAACTTTACTGAAAATGACATTTTTTAAATGCTGTCTTTCTTTGCTATTCAGACAATTATGAAACTACCTTTTGGAGATGGTGGTAGGTTGTACGCCCACATAGAAACTGTGAGAGAAAATGAGACACTAACCTGAATAGGGATATGAATAGGCTTTGTTTTTCCACCAGTCTCTTGCACCAGTGGCTGGAACTTATTACAAGGTTGTGTGTGCATATTTTAATATGAAGGCCTATATATACATAAAACCATGTTTGTGGTTAGTGGTTTCTGTGCACATGTGCTCTTGTGTGAGTGCATGAGTAAACTTATTTTTAAAGTGTTTGTATTTACATGTATCTGTTATTTTCAACCACATAAATTCATTAATTCCATTTCCAACATTTCCTGCTATCCTCTATTTTACTGTCCCACATGGGGCATTAGTGTGCACCAGGTACCTGGTAGATGGCTGGTAAATTATTTTTTGGCTCAGCTGGACCAGTACCAGGTGCAGTTTATGTGTCCATGAAAGCTGTGAAATAGCATAGGATTTTGCAGGATTTTCTGGCTTTGCAGTCTTTTTATTCCAAAGGCAACGATTTGGCCTCATACAACCTAACCTTTTTTCCTAGCTAAAACATCTCACAGCATACACATTCACCAGTGTAGATTGCAAGGTGTCCATTTAATTATGCACTTTTTCTTAAACTACTTAACTGACAATGATACACATGATGTTCAATAGTTATTGTACATCCAAACAGAATGTGAGTAGTGCAGGTCCCTCCACAGCCGTGAAGTGCACTAAAATCCAGTGCACTGTCACCACAATATTAAATAAAAGTGTTTGTAAATAATGATGTTTTGTATTTCAAAGAGTCTCGGATATTTGTGCATGAATTTTTTTATTTGTGTTCTTGGATAAAAACATCTGCCAAATTCCAAACATTAATAAATAATGATAGTTTGCACATAACAATAAAAGTCATGCTATTGATGTGTTTCAGATATCTAATATTTTTCACCACCAGTGAACTAATAAAATAAGGACACACCCATACCCATATATACTGTAAAGCAATTGAACTTCATTTTGAAAAATAGATTAACTATACAGTTGACTAACTGTAATGTAATGTATTCAGCTAATTAAATTAGATTTGTTGCTTTAGCATTGCTTTAAGTATTTTTAAGTGCAGTATAGATGCAAAAAATTCAGAGCCTTTATTGTTTCAGAAACACTGCTTGTGTGTGGTCAGTTGTGAGCGTCTGACAGCATTAGATAAGAGTAGCTGTGAATCGTGAAATTATGTGCCTCTCTCGCTTTTGCAGGCCACAGAATCATATCTGGCACATGAGGAGGCAACCAGAGAAGCCGCACTGCCTGAGTGCTTCCTAGTCCCCGATACTTACAGGGTATGCAACATTTCTCTTTCTCAGACTTTTTTACTCTTTATTTCTATATACAATGATCATTACTCATTAATCATATTTCAGACCTGTAAATTGTGACAGTGACTATTGGGCTTATTGCTGAGCTTGTTCATAGCAAATAACATGGTTTTAAGAATAACATGAATAAAAATAAAAAAATGTATACATAAACATGTGAACAGTTCAATGAATTGCTTGTTTTTGTAAATATCAGCTTATTTGTAAGTTTGGGTTATTGTATTATGGTGCCCCTGGAACACTGCTTATGGGCTTAATACTGGCTGCACTGCCAAGCCGGGATTGAAACCAACAATCTTCCATTAGATGGCCAAAAGCTTTACCCACACATGGTACCACTATTTACTTTAAGTTTAAATGTATTAGACTGAATAATTAAAACACTGTTTACTAAGGGTAGTTACTATAGCCAGGTTTTGATTTATTAAGATATAATAGTATCTTTATGCATAAAATGTTTTCACAATTCCATGTGAACCTTCTAAAAATATAATCATTTTTTTTAATTTAAACCATATTTTAAGTTGATAAAGTTGCTGTGTGTAACTTAAAAAAACACAGGCTGCTGTGTAGTCTGTTGTCCTATTTATTTGGGGAAAGAATTCTCAGCTATAATCGGCCACAATCAGAAATCGTTTATTAATTTGGTCTTCATTATTTTTTATACATTGTAACATTTACACTGTAACATATTTTTTTTTTTTTTGTAAATCTGTTCTATTTTTAAGTCAAATTTAAATGGTTTGTCTAATACATTCTGAATCAATTTTACAGACTAAACTAATTTATTAAATGTTAACTTATAACATCTAACTGCATTTCTTGTTTATTTAACTATTTAAATGGCTTTAGGATAAAACAGTATTTTTGCCTTTTTTATATAAATGCTGACCAAATAATAACAGTCCTAGAGGAATTATAAGGTATTGGACTTTGATTTGGATCACATGAATAAAGTGTTTAATAATTCTTGGTCTCGCCGAGAATTAATTTTGAAAGACAGGCAATTCATTCACAGTTGGAAAATGTAATAATTATATAAGTTTATCAGAGTAAGTAGAATATCTGATTTATTCTCTAATCTATAAAACCTGGTAAATCAAAATATACACGGTGCACTGTGTTTGGAAAAAAGAGGAAAGTCTCTTATTTGGCTCTACAGACCAATAATATCTGCATACAACATCATTAACATGGTTTAAGTACCAGCCATATGGGAGAGATTAATGTTAAATGTGTGTGTGTGTGTGTGGGGGGGGGGGGTACAGGAGAGAGGAAGGGAAAACTACACGATCTCACTATATTGCATATCTAGTGTTTGTGTGTGTGTGTGTGTGTGTGTGTGTGTGTGTGTGTGCATATTTTGTGCCTTTTCCCTCTCTTTTACTCTCTATACCTCCTATTCCATCTCTCTCTCTCTCTCTCTCTCTCTCTCAATTTCAAATAGCTTTATTCGCATGAATTGCAATTCACAACTATTGCCAAAGCATCTCTCTCTCTCTTTCTCTCTCCAGTTCTGCAGTTACTCTTTTTTTTAAAGCAATGACCTCATACCAACCTTGCACAGAATATGCTTTAGGATATCTTTATAACTGAACAGCATTTAAGTTTTAGCATGTGGTGGGTTCAGAAGCTTCGTAGTTTAGACTTTTCGTGAGGCAATTTTGTTTCTAAAAAGGTTTTGTGGCAGTGCGAGTGCTTAACTTTTTAAAGATTCAACCAGTTCAACACATTCTAACTAAAGTGAATCTGCATTTGTTTTAAAAGATTGTGTTTAACTCCCAGACCTTAAAATGATTGATTAGACCTGTGTCTTTCAATGTTGGGACTGGAACCAGGGGGGGTTTGTCAGGGAAAATATTTTTATTGTAAAAATAAACTAAGCATTGCATAGTTTTATTGTATTTGACATTAAACTTTTGACAATGTATAAACTTGATAATGTGACAGAAGACTGCAAACTTGACAATGTGTCAGAAGACTGCAAATATAAGGCCAGAAATGTTTATGTCATGCAGAATAGCTAAACAATAAATTATATTTTGTGCTCATACATAACAGACTGCAAACTGCACTCACTGCAAATTAACATTTTAATTCCACAATGCTTTTTAGGTATGAGTTGCCATCTAGCCAGATGTTAACCCTTTATTGTTACAAATTCCTTTAAATTCTGAACTGTACAAAAACTTTTTAGAACATTAAGTTGTTTTAAGTGCACAACGCTGATGCCTCACACATGAGGGCCTAAGTTATTTATCTGGATGGGGGCAGTCCTTTTTGTGTTAGAAAGGATCTCCTACAGGTGGTCTGGGTTTCTGCCACATTGATGTACAGTGGCTACAGAAAGTATTCAGACCCCTTTAAATGTTTCACTCTTTGTTTCATTGCAGCCATTTGCTAAACTCAAGTTTCTTTTATTTCTCATTAATGTACACTCCATCTTGAAATAAAAAAAACCAAAAATGTAGATTTTTTTGCAAATGTATTAAATAAGAAAAACTGAAATATCACATGGTCATAAGTATTAAGTCCCTTTGCTCAGTATTGAGTAGAAGCAGTTTTTTGAGCTAGTACATGATTCGTCATGGAATTGATCAGATTAGTTCTGTCAGGTTGTATGGTGAACGTTGGTGGACAGCCATTTTCAGGTCTTTCTAGAGATGCTCATTCAGGTTTAGGTCAGGGCTCTGGATGGGCCAGTCAAGAATAGTCATAGTTGTTCCGAAGCCACTTAGCACATAACTTGTTATTTTAGCTGTGTGCTTTAGGGTCATTGTCTCATTGGAAGGTAAACCTTTGTCCCAGTCTGAGGTCCAGAGCACTCTGGAAGAGGTCCTTATTCTTCCAGTATATCTCTAATATCCATATATCTAAGTTCAATATTTGTCTCATCAGACCAGAGAATCTTATTTCACATAGTCTGGGAGTCCTTCATGTGTTTTTCCATATGTCTTGCACTGAGGAAAGGCTTCCTTCGGGCCACTCTGCCATAAAGCCCCGACTGGTGGAAGGCTGCAGTGATAGTTGATTTTGTGGAACTTTCTCCCATCTCTCTACTGCATCTCTGGAGCTCAGCCATAGTGATCTTTGGGTTCTTCTTTACCTCTCTCACCAAGGTTCTTCTCTCATAATTGCTTAGTTTGGCTGGACGGCAAGGTCTACGAAGTTCTGGTTATCCCAAACTTCTTTCATTTAAGGATTATGAATGCCACTGTGCTCTTAGGAGTGCTGCAGAAATGCTTTTGTAACTCAGATCTGTGCCTTGCCACAATACTGTCTCTGAGCTCATTGGGCAGTTTTTTTGACCTCATGTTTCTTATTTGCTCTGACATGCACTGTGAGCTGCGATGTCTTATATAGACAGGTGTGTACCTTTCCTAATCAAGTCCAATTAGTTTAATTAAACACAGCTAGACTCCAATGAAAGAGTAGAACCATGTCAAGGAGGGTCAGAAGGAAATGGACAGCATGTGAGTTACATATGAGTGTCACAGCAAATGGTCTGAATACTTATGACAATGTGATATTTCAGTTTTTCTTTTTTAATAAATTTGCAAAAAATTATTTTCAAGATGGGTTGCTGAGTGTACGTTAATGAGAAATAAAATGAACTTTTTGAGTTTAGCAAATGGTTTCAATGAAACAAAGACTGAAAATTTTGAAGGAGTCCGTACCCACTGTATGTGCAAACTCTGTCTGTAAATCTGGGCTTGAATCTCATCTGTGCTATTGGCCAGCCAGTGATTTTAGCTAAACATTATTGGTTGTATTTTGGCCAAAGCCCCCTATACATTATACCATATACTCTAAAGTCTGCAGTACTGATTATTCTTGCTTTGCTGTAAATGTTTCCTGTCGCTACCTTCACAGGGATAAACTGGATAATGCTATTTCAGTTCAGGTCATTGTCTTTAACCCCTTATCCTAATTAGGGTCGGGGAGGGCACCAGTCCATTGCAGGTACCTACAGGATGATTCAGAGTCTCCAGTAAACCTGGTAGCATGTCTTTGGACTTTCGGAGGAAAGATCTAAATTGCCCCACCCAGGGATTGAACTCAGGACTTTCTTGCTGTGAGGCGACAGTGCTCCCCACTACGCCAATAATATTTAAAACTTATAATTATATAACTAAAACATGCAGACATACGGACAACATGCAAATTCCACAATTAAAGGACCTGGACCCTCTGGCCTGGAAATTGAACCCATGACCTTCGTGCTGTGAGGTAACATTGCCACCCACTTAGATACCTTTTCTTTGAGGTACATTTGTTTGTGAACATTTTTATAATTTTCTGACACATTTATTTACCAACTGCAAATCCTCTGGCCCTTTTGGCACATCAAAGCTTTTCCTGCACCCTGCTTCCATACATACAAAAAAGTTTTTTCTGTTGTAAACCTAGTTTATAGGCAGTATTGTGTGGCCAAGAGTCAGATGCAAGTGAATTATTATTGATGTTTTATTTGTATAAAGGTGAATAAAACGTTTATTTGGGCTTGTCAGTAACAACGAATATTAACTCAGAAGGAGACATGACATGCTTCTCATGCTCATAAGGCAACTTTTTATTTGCTTAAGCAGCTGACTCTGTAGGCAGTAAGACAGCAAGGTAGCTTAATAGGTATTAAATTATAAGACCAGCAAAACAGTTTTGGTGACTGGTTCAGATGGAATTATAAAAGATAGTCTTTGTGTTGCACTTGGGGGCAAAGAGAAAAAGGAGGGGGTAATGTTTATGGTATATTGTAAGCCCTAATATTGGACGCCTACATTATTTTTCTTCTATTGACAGATTGTGTGGTGTATTGTTACAACTAATCAGAAATTGATCTTTCAAGAAACAAAGTAAAAGAGTATATATCTTGTTTTGCTGCGAAGAGGAAAGGCGGGAAGTGGGTAGAAGTTTGAGACGCTTTCACTTTCTGGCTTCTAGGCGGGGTTTTATCGGGAGCACATGTAGGGGCAGTAGAAAGAAGGGAGGGAGTAGGAACTGAGGTGGTAGGAGGAAACAGGAGGGGGCGGGACGCACTGAGAGTTATTGCTATGCGACTCGACACAGCGAACTTGCATTCAGCTCCGCAAACGCGCTCCAATGTTTAATTCCGAGCTCACCATGTACTCTCCATACTGCCTGACACAGGTAAAGAACCACATACGTTCGCTTCTTCTCTTTGCTTTGCTTCTCGTGCTCATTAGCGTTGATGTTGAACTTGCTCTTGATTGCGGTGTTGCTCATAAACTGTTAATTTTTGGGGGGAGGTGTGTGTGTGTGGGGGGGGGGGGGATGGGGGGCTTTACCGCGCGTTTCCCCTCCCTGCGCGCTGTGCTCCAGTCCGTCAGGCAGTTCTTCTGCTCCAGTGTGGCATCCTTCCAGCTCCGGATCTGCTTCGTTTCAGTGCACATGGCTACGAGGGGAAAATGGCGCTTCCAGATTAAATCGAGCTCTACCTTGGGCTACTAAATAGTAGGATATGTGTAAATAGTACGTCGGTTTAGGGATCTCTGGCTGTTCAGTTTTCATAGGGTGACAGGCATGAGGTTTTAAATGTAGCCTATGCATTATAAACAACTCTGCAGAGGGTGTCTGACAACTACACTGGTTGCTTTCGCTTCGAGTCGGGCATTAAATACTTTTACATTTGAATTAACTGTGTTTTAGAATACTGTTTCTTCTAAATGAAGTTTATTGCTGCAGATGTTTGCCAATCGATTGGTAGTGAGCGTGGCTGTCAGACTCACTCCAAAACGGATGTATTTTTAGTTTAAAAATTATATACCCTTCCATATTTAAGTGATTTTAAACCACGGCAAAAACGTACAAATAAGTAAATGTTTGCATTGTTCATTTATGCATTTCTTATACGAGATTATACATTGCAATTGCCAGCAGGCTACTATAAGCTTTAACTAGGTTACATTTTTATTGGCAGATTTCCAGTCCTTGTCTTGGTTGCATATTTAATTTATATTTGCAGTGCTTTCTCCAGAACTAGGTAATTCCCTATATAAGTTTACTTGGTACAGCTTATTTTAACATTGCCATAATAACTAATAAACATAATAACAGCTTTTCACACGTTGCTGATATCATTTGGTCACGTCGAAGAACTGGACTGAGACTGGACTCTCCATCCTATTTTTGTCATTTGGAAATGATTTACAGTCGTTGTGAAATTTAACGTTTGTTTCATGCGGTTTAATTTGCAGTCACGTCAAAACCTTTTGCACGCAGCGTCTGCCACGACACAAACCCTCTTAAATATAATTTAAATATATATTAAAAGTGGAATAAGCCCGTGATAGTATGAATTTGACACTGCTTACAAATATATTTCAAGGTCAGTTAACTGGTCAGTGTTTAGTTTCTAATAATTAATGTTCATAAAATATAAGAATATGTTTTCATCTATATATAGTACTATAATGAATTATTATTATTATTATTATTATTATTATTATTATTTATTAAAGTAATGACATGTTCTAGTATCATCAATCAGACCCATGCTAAAGTGGTTATTAAACCATTTACATTTGCCCAGTTCTTGATTTATTATTTTCCCCAAGTAAAGTTCATCTCAAAGGTTCACAAAAAGCTGAACCAGTTATCTGAATGTGTAATACGCAACAAGCTTAGGTCATTTTGGACAGATTTTCTTCAGCTCATTTGCACGAAAATCCAATTTAATAATTTAATAAACATTTTCTTCAGCAAAATAAAATATGAATGACTTTAAAAAACATTATAACAACGCATTTCGGATTTAGAACAACACATGACAGAAGGCCCAGTCAGTATTCGAGCTATCAATATGAATGAAAAAATATATTATATAATTAATATAATTTATCTGATTATTATATTGATTATTAGTTATTTTGTATTTGTTTGTTTTTAGGTTTTGAAGTTTTTTTTAATGAGTACATGTGCGCCTTAGTGCTGCTGACTGCGGCCTACTATGGAATAATGTAATGGAATAATGTAATGCACTGTGTTACTTTAAGTGTGTACACTTGCAAGTGTATTTATAAAATGCACGTATAAATACGACACCGAGTGTACATCATGAAAATGGAACTTCTTTATAATGTAATCATATATATGTATACATATCTATTCATTCGTAATGCCGGATACAAGCGAAACATGCACGTTTTCACCCGAGGGTTTTTAATGATGTTTTTTAAAAGTCTTTTAATGTATGTTTAAATATAACACCATCTCCTTACATGCGACCTGTAGTTCTACAGCATCAGACCTTAACGTGGAACCCTTTAGTATTGAACTGATTTAGTTTTTAAGTTACTACATTTAAGGTATGTACTACATTTTATTCAGAGCTTCATGAGAATGTAATTCAGTTTTTATATATTTTAACTTATATAAAAAAAGCCCAAACTGTACATTACGTGTTTACGTGTTAATTCTTGCGTTTCTTGGGGGTTGTAAGCTTATAAAACCTTGACGCACATTCATTAAAACTATTATTATTATTATTATTATTAGTAGTAGTAGTAGTAGTAGTAGTAGGAGTAGTAGTAGTAGTAGTAGTAGTAGTAGTAGTAGTAGTAGTAGTATGTGATTTTAGTGTATACAACCTGCAGTGCGGCATGTGTGTGTCCATAAGCGCTCGATGTTCCTCCGACCGAGAAATACGTTTTTGGCTTAAGAAACTTTTCGAGTGAGAACTTTTGAACAGAACTCTTTTTTGAAACTCTCATCTCCTCCATATGTCTTTAGGCATACTTTCGTTCATGCAAATGTTTGTTTGTACTCGTGTCTTCATTCTACCTGCACGATTTAAACCTTTTCCTCTGGAGCCGATCTCAAACGCCCGATCCTTTTCTTGCACACTGAAAGGTCCATCACAATCATAAAAGTTTGTCCAATATTTAAAAAAAAACTGTTTAAATAATATTTATTGATACAACATTAAATATCCCTAAACGTCGTTTTTTGCAAACGCCTTTTCACATTTTTACCTATATGTTAAATGTTATTTATTTATACATAAATCTAATCCAGACAAAACAAACAGTAGTTTTCATTTCACTTTGTATCTATTGGCTATTTTCTGATTTTGAAATTACTGTTTGTTTTGTGTCCAAGATGTTTGCTTTCGACATGTTACTAAACCAATGCTCTTATAATATTGCTGTGCACATTTTTTAGAACAGTTTGTAACAGATTTTTACCCTGCATTTGGTCTTTTGTCCTTTTATGTGTTGGATTTAAAGTTGACCAGTACAAAACTATTCCAGTGCCACCCTTTAGTCCCTCCTTCATCAGCTATGCCCTGTCCGGTACATTTATACCAATAAAACCCTATTCCAGATATTCATTTATATTCCAGATTTTCAGTTTAGCACCTCTGCAACACTTCCTTGAAAGTGACATTACATGTTTCATTGTTTACTCCCTAAGAAAGCATAATAGCCCCTTTATTAATTTATTAACATATATACATATATGCATTTTATTATAAACATCTGCCTTGCTTTGTGAAACAACTAAAAGCAAAAATAGTTTTATTAATGAATTTATCCTCAATAATGTTAAAGACCCTACAGCCTCTGAAATGGACATGAATAGCCTGCATTTAGCAAAGTAGCAGAGTAGTGGTTCTGTTAAAACAGTGAACTGTTTGCTTTTGGTTTTGCTTGTTTGTCTGTCAGGTTCTCTATATCTCAATTGATGGATTATACACATGTAATGTCACCAAAGTTGTTTCAGTAATCAGTGCAATTAGCCTCCTGTTCACCACTTTGCACGTCCTGTAAATACTCACACAAGATAAGCAGCAACACCTGTGAAGTGCATGAGTGTACACAGGGACAGCCTCAGTCGTGCAGCCTAAATGAGCTTATCATTAGTGATTTAGTAAAATAAATTTTGACTGAGATGGATCACCCTTTGCACAAATACATAATTAAACAGTAGCAAAAAGGTTAGAAGTGAGAACTGTGAGTCAGAGCAACCTAAATTTATTCATGCGACTGTGCCCAATCTTTTTGTGTATTTTACACTACAAACCAGATGTATGTGCATATGTGAATGTAAGTCATGTCCAGATTTAAATTGTTTTAATAATAGATTTTAGATATGCTTTATACTGAGTGAAAACAAAAACAAATTAAATATGTTAATTCTTATATAATAGTATAATGATGTCTTCATTTTCCACTGAACATAAAACTCTTGATTTAAAACACCACCCCATGGACCTGGCTTCTATCTTACCCCTACACATTTGACAGGCAGGCACAGCCTAGCTGTTGGCACAGTTGTAGTTTGTGCTTCACTTCAGTGATCACTTGTCTGATTTGCAAACAGTTAATGAAAATGTATATAGTGGATGCAAAAAGTATGTATACCCCTGGATTTTCTTCCAGCACACCAGCGCAAAGAGTCCTAACTCCTTGCTTTGAAATTAAGAATTTCAACTGGTGCATTGTAGTGCAATTAAGACTGAATAAAAATGAGGGTTGTGTCAGGGAGGGCATCTGGCAAAAAACAATGCCAAATCAATAATGAGGATCACAATCCAAAGGCTAGGTTTTTTTACCCATCAAAACAGTCACACTCAAAATAATTTGGGGAGTCACCCAACAAATTCCTGAAAACAAAATATTTAAATCATATCTAACATCTGTGGAGAGACCTGTAAATTGCAGTTCACAGATGGTCACCATCAACAGGCAATTCTGATTCATTAATTCATTTGTACATTCCACTCAGAACAAACCACAATACCTCTCTTTTAAATTAGATGGATACATACCTACCTACCTACATACATACAAACATACATACATAAACCCATAGATAGGTATATTGATTGATTGAACTTTATTGATCCTTTTTGGAGGGTTAAATTAAGATAATATAGGATAATTAAGATCAGATAGCAGTAAAATATGTGAATATCCAATCTTTGGACAAATATTTTCTGGTGGTTCAAATGGATATTGAATTTAAACATTTACATTGTGCTGAATCAGTATATTATTAACTGAATGATTTGCTTGTTTTGCAATTATGCACAAGAGAAACAAGCTTGTGGATACACCTTCTTATTCTGCATGTAAACGGTTTGAAGTGTGTGATTTGGAGCACAGCCAGGGATTTGGACAGAGTTCGAACTGCTGTTTAAAATGAATACTAGCTTTGTGTTTGCTGGTTGAGATCTTTGGTTTGGCAGAGCTTTCAGTGTGCCACGTTTTACCCAGTGGAAGTCTTAGTTAAAGCAGAGCTGATTTACTGCACTGCAGTTTACACAGATTTTCTAGCTCTGAGGTCAATCCTAACTAAAATCACAGTTACTGTCTCATTGTTGAGTGCCAGTTTTATTAATATTGCATACAGACAAATATTTAGAACAAGTAAAATTATTTCCATTTCATGTTACATTTTATCTGTACGTCTGTAAATCTTGGACTTTTTTGTGCCAGACGGAAGAGTGACTGTGAACTTCAGTTTCAGAGACGACTGTGTAACTGGATAGAACTGTGGGGAAAATAAACATGTATACACATGATTCTTGTGATTCTTTAGGTAGGTTTAGGTATATATATATATATACAACCATACTATGTAATCTCTACAGAAATGTAAAGTCTGTGAAAAAGTCTGTTTAAATAAACAGCTCTTAATGGAGCAGTTAAAATGACACAGTACAGAACAGGCTGTTTGTATATTTTGATACTTAAATTAATCCTGACAAAAATCAGCATGTTTTTGTATAATACTTTTGATATAAAAAAAAGAGTAGTTAAGAAACCATTTTATGAAAGTGGATCAGAAAGTATTCAGATCCCTTGACATTTTGCACACTTTTTGATGAGGTCTACAAGTAATCACTACTGACGACTGTGAAGGCATGCGATTACAGATTTAAAAAATATTATTTACAAGTTTAATCATGGGCAAATTGACTTTTGCCAGCTGCATTAGCTTGTTTTAATCATCGTTGAGATTTGTCTGGTAGTTAACTGCTGTCCACCTATTGCAAAGCTGTCACATAATGGCTTAAATTTGCACTGCATTGTCAGGACAAAAGTTAAGCCATGAAGTCCATGAAACTGGAATTAACATTTCTTTAGCATCAAGAGTCTTATTTGTGTATAGGGGATTACAGTTGACAATTTGGACATAAAAAAGTACTCTATTATGATAACATTTATTATTTTACTATTGTGTTTATAATAAGTTTACAACATCGTTTGAGGTGGCTACTTTTTCCATGAGTAAAATTCTAAATCTGGACACATCTAAGGAAGTCATATTGAATATCTGTATCACTGCTGATATTCAACTGACATATTTTCCGATCGACTGATCCACTGACGTATTTTATGCCATGAACTGAAGTGGATACAGGACACAAATCATCTAAAAGCTGCTGCCATCATTTCTGTGATGTTTCACATAACTTGGCAGCAAAGGCTTGGAGAGTCAACAGTAGGTTGTCAGTAACAAATCCGTATTGATATCAGATTCACAGCAGATATAGAAATATTGGATAGGGATATCCTATCCAAGTTCATGTTATAAGAGAGGACAGACATAATATTCCCATGGTGGTAGGGAATTCTGTTGAACAAGGTTGAATTTGGTTGCTACAACCCCGGTGCCTACTTCTAAGCTAGTAAGTTAATCCCAATTGTTCCTAGGTTTTAGTGAGTGCAATTATTTGCTGTTTAGAAGTGAGCCAAGAGATAACTGAATTGGTTGTCAAATGGTCACTGGTCTCATCATTTGGTACTTTTACCCTCAGTTACTGAAACAGTATGTTACCATGACTGTAGGTGAAAGAAGGTAAATAAAGGGATAATTTGGTAAATAAAGGGATAATTTAATTAATAATAATGGAATAAGTAATTTCTCTGCAATGAGTTTTGAAACATTGCCTCGAAGTTAAGAAGGACACTCCAAATATGCACAAAGAGCCCATTAAAACCTGCGCCAAATTTAAGTTTATAGCATCTATTTATGACAATGATTAGCTTGTGTTGTGTTTCTGCTTGATGCAACATCAAGATTAAACTGTATACATTATCAAGTGAAATGAAACAATTGTTAAAACATTTGTACAATAGAAACTTTTGACACTTTAATTATACAGTCTTTAATAATACTGTATAAAGTAATTGTTTTTTTTTTTCTATGATGAATTCCAAAGCACTTGCAATTTGCAAAGTAAATTTGATCTCCCTCTCTATTGTCAAAGATATTATTTAATGTCAATTCGATATAGCTTTTCCTCTCAGATCATAATCTGGCTTTGTAAAGCAATGCAAGGCTTCTAGTATCACAGTTACATAGTGAATTTGTACTTGATGTAGAAGCAAAACCAGTATATAAATGTTTATCAGAAAGTCATTTTTTAAATAAAAGATTTTCCACAGGATTTTTTAAGAGAATCCTTGGGCTTCAGACTAGGGGATGTACTACAGTTTTGATTAAATATTTAAAATGCATGCTAACATGTAGAGAGCGATCAAAGTGTGTGCACTGATGTGCAGTATAAATTCCAGGAAAATAATAAATTAATCAGTGGATTTGGTTATGCGACCAGCATGAATTGTGACCAGCATGTATTTATGAGAAAGAAAAGGTCAGAAATACTGTAATTCTGATAGAAACTATTTACATATGTGTTCTACCTCACACTGTATCAAGCATTCTCATTGGTATATCTACTCATCACTCACTGCAAGTCGAGAGACGCCTTTTGAAATAATCTGCAGTTTTAAAATCTCAGTGTCTTGGGACGTGTTGCTAGGTTATTACAGCTTTTATTAAAGCAGTCTTGTGTGGTGCACTTTTCTGAGGATTAATTGTGTGTTATTGAACCAATTGCTGTGGATGTTTAGGATGGTGTGGTAAATAGATTGCTGCCAGCATTAAATCTTCCTGAAAGGAAGGACATTGTTATTTGATTTTTGTTTTTGAAATGTATTTAATATATAAAATGTGCAACAAATACACATTTATTACTAATTAAATACAATGTACTTATGCTTTATTTTTTGTGTTAATAATTTCAAATATGTGCAATCAAGAGATATGTATGTACCTCCTCTGTATACAATGACAACAATAACTGATCATAGTATTTTATCTTATTTTAATATTTTTTCAAAATAATTTGCTGGAATGATTTGATTGCTTTATGTGTGGGCGGACAATCCTTTTGGCTCACACACTCTCCCACTGCATAACCGCAGAACTTCTAATCACTTCAGTATGTGTGGAACCATCTCATAATAAATCCTTTCATAAGTTACTTCATTCTTAGTCTGAAACTATATTTATTTTCTTTCCAGTAAGTGAAAATGGTTATGGGAGCTATAGCTGGTGTTGCGTTCAGTCCTCTTGGGTCTCATAATTTCTATTTTAAAAATTGTCCATTTTGTTGTTTCAAGGAAAGTCACATGTTTTGATTGTATGATACTTCCTGTGAGTCTTTTTGCCATCATAGTTCTTTTAGACATGGGGTAAAATCTGCATGGCTATATGAGGTAAGTGTTTGTTTTGCTAAATAAGGTGTGTGTGTGTGTGTGTGTGTGTGTGTACGCTTTATCAGTGCTGTTGTGTTGATAGAGCACAACCAAGGTCATTTATTTCAGTGTGTGTGTGTGTGTGTGTGTGTGTGTGTATGTGTGTGTGTGTTGAAGTGTGTGTGTGTGTTGAAGTGTGAACAGCATACCTCAAGTCAGTTGCCATTCATGCCAGCAAGACCAATATAGTTCACCTCCCCCTCAACCCATTAATGCGTGTATGATGGGTGTAACCTAAAAATGTCCAATGCATAAATAAGAGAGCTAGCAATTATTCTGTATGGGTCACTGACATGCAGACCAAAAGAAACTTTTTTGTCATGGACTTCTCAATAATTAGTGCAACTCTTATTTTTGAGACTGAATAATTTGTAAACATGCTTGCTTGTCCATAGTTTGTTGTGGGTTTTAATAATGTGACCAGACCAAAACATACATAATACCATTCAAATTCAAAGGTTCAACCAGGAAAGACATCCAGCATAAAATGCCAATGAGATTTGATGACACATTAGACCCAGCACCGCAGTCTAGATAATGATGACTCTGAATACAAACATCCTTTAAACCAGGAATCTTTGCAAATAAGTTATCAAACACCAACTGACCAACTTATTCAATCGAATTCATTTGTTCTATTTGTTCACAAGCTCTATTGAGTTTAAACATTACATAAGTAGAATAAAGGTTTTGATTACCAAAATACAGATAATAAATAAAATAAAAAATAAAAGTTATTGAAATATATTGACCATTAAGTCTTAATTTACAATAGTAAATTAGAACCACATTAATATTTTACAAAAAAATCTTCCAGAAATAATCATTCTTACCAAAATTCCTTTTAATAGGAATTCCAGAAAATATAGAGCATAATGTCAGTGTGTGGGTGGTATCCCAAGGTATAGATGCTATGTGGCAAGATGGTGGGTGGTGTGATCACATGGCACTAAACTGTTTTGTGTCCGACAAGACTGTTCTCTTGACCTTTGGTCCAAAATGTGCAGCACATTAGGAGATAAGATTTGTTTCGGCTGGCTTCCAGCTGATGGGGTATATTGCCTCTACATTGCGTAATTTATAATAACTTTACCTGGCGTGAACCTGAATCGCACTGCCGCTGTCAAAGTGCACTTTTCAGTGTGCATTTTGTTTAAAAGTGGAACATTTGAATTAAACAAACTAAACTCTATACTCTCAGAAATGAGAGTACAATAATGCCCCTTTGTGTGTTGCTAAGCTGGCACCCCTAGGGATACATATTTGATACCCTTAGTTTATTTTCCATTACATGTTGATATACAGTTACAGTGAAATGTTTGCATGCATAAGGAGCATGTTATGTTAAAGTTGTGGCAGTTCTGTGGCTAAATGATTCAAACCTTCTTTAATTCCAATGAAATATACAAGGGTGAGTAATGGTCTTCACTAGACATCTACAATCAATTTGAAGGAGTCCTTGTACAATATTACAAGCAGGTTCTTTAAGCTCAATATGTTTAGAGGTGGCTCATTCTAAACTGATTCCCTGAGCAATCCCTCCAATGTCTTCTAGTTACATATGCCATATTGCCATAAACTTCTCCACATTTCCAAATTGCTGCACATAATTGCTTACCAACTGAAAATGAAAGTGTTTAATCAAGCACTCGAAGCTGTACAAGGTTATTTGAAACCACAAAGATAACTAGGTGTGCAATCCAGCATATTTAACTCAAGCAGGTACTAAACAAAGAGGGTGACTTTTATGTTGTTTAATGTAGTTTAGTCTAGTTCAATAAATAAATAAGTCACAATCCAAAGTCGCAAAAGGTTGTGTATAAATGCTTTATAATTGTGTTTATCATTGTGCAATGTACATCACAAAAGATACCACAGTACAATTGTCACCAATTTATAGCAATTGCTGCACAGATATTTAAATATTAAAGCAGTCCAAGACAGCTTCCTGCTGTTCAGAAATGGAGATTTAGATATAGAACCATTTATAATTAGGTCCAGGTGTGCCACAGATTATCTGATAATGATAGCTAATCCCAGAGGAACTCAACGATGATTATCTCTCAAATAAACTGTAATAGCAGATGAAAATCCACACATGTAAGCAATTCCAGACCAGCATTTAAAGTCATTATGCATTAGCAAAGACCAAAAGAGATGCTGAATATCTGAATGCTAAACAGTATAATCTGTAATCATTGATTCGGATCTCTTTCTTCATTTTAAAAGACTTCATGTTTGTGGAATGCAGTAATGTACACAAGCTTTCGTTCCTAAACTCTGATAGAGCACATTACATAGTGCACTAATCCCCCCAAACTTTATACCTCCTCAGGCAACGGAGACAGCAATGCAATTGCTTCTCTAAGTCAGGGATGTGGACAGGAGGGAGGGAATGGTGGCTTTTAAACAAGTGGAGAGAGGGATGGTGGTTTTGTAAATGAGCACAGGGGTGGACGGCAGTTTATAAAGCACTGGAAAGAGGGATAGTGGTTTCTAAACGAGCAGAGGGGAGGGAAAGTGGTTTTTTTAAACGAGCATAGTGAGGGAGAAGGTGGTTTCGGGTGGGGTAGAGAAGGGATTACTGTTTATTTACTTATAGGCTGCAGCCGTAGATGCTTAACAAGAAGAATGGGTGGCACAGGGCCAAGTAGCAAGCAAAGGGAAATGTGCACATACAGAGAGTGTGTGTTTGTGTATGTGTGTATATGTGTATTAGAGAATTTGTGTGTATTTAACACACTTAACATTAATCTTGCTGATGTATGCATTCCTGTGGTTCTCTCTTGTTCACTTTCTCACTTTTCTTGGCATATAGTGTCACAGGTTGCAGTGCAAAAATAAAACAAGGGGAATGTAAAACTGAGTGATTAAACAGAGTTTTGCTGCCATAGCAGGAATTTTTCATTTGTATGCATGCACACATGTGGAGAGCAGTTGGAACTGAAGTTTAAAAGACAGTTTGGAATATTTTATAGTATTGTACATACAGCATAGAATACTGTAGAAGATACTGTCTAGCTTTTAACAATTTACTAAAATGACTAAAAATAGAAACTGAGATGAACCCAGACCTTCAATCTGTAGTCGGGTTGCATTACACTGTAATGCATTGCTTTGCCTTTGTTAATAACTTTATAACTTTTCAGACCACTATATTAATGTTATAGATTATCAGATATACATTACATATATTATGATTCATTTTTTATTATTGATACTATTATTAATGAAAATTAAATACAGTAGATGTTTGTTAACAAAATGTTTAAAATGTGGTACTAAAGTGAAAGTTTTATTTTACTTCACACACCATGAATTCTTAGCCAGTAGTTCCTGTGAGAATTTTTCAGCTCTGCTTTTTGGGAAGGGTATTGTCATTTCTGTCTTTCATTAATTAAAGTAACATTAGTATCTTAGTAGTTTTTATTACATGTATGACCTTCATTTCTAAGTGGAAGCAATGCTAGTTTAGAGGGTGGAAATTGACACTAAACTTTAAAAGAGCAGAAGTTCCATGTCTTGGACGTTTTTCTTTAAGCACTTAAGACTCTACACAGATCAGTTGAGAAAGATCTTTGAAAAACAGGACAGGTTTAGAAATACTAGTTGTAACCTGCATGCTTGTGTTATTTGCATGATATTTGCATATTTATTTTAGAAAAAACTGTATCGTGAATCATATACTAGAGCAGAAAAACTATAATTCCAGATCTACAAAAACAATAACTGTGATTTGTGATGTGGTTAAGGTTACAGGTTTACAAGTTTACACTTGTATGGCAGGCTTGGGTTTGTTATGATTCTTGCAACAGTTCTACAGTTCTACCTACTTAGATTATCTGGTGTTGTTTAATGCCCTGTAATGTAATCATGGCCTTCAATTTTTTGTTACTTATTAATTGAGAGTAGAGACTTCTGGTTCCACAGCCGAGTCTACTTTGACTGCCTACTGTGAATGAATCACAGGCCATGAAAAAGACTATAAATCCATGAATGCAAATGTCATAATTAATGTTACATTGATTTCTAAACAACTTTAGATTCCAATGTCATCACGTTAAGAACAAAATGTAATGTCTAGATGAGGTCTGGCAGGAATTAGAAACAGCTGGAACACAGTCAAGCTTACATTAAAATGAGCATAGAGACATTTAAAACAATATGTTTGGTGCTTCAATTATTTATTAACAAATAGAACTGTTCAACTATAAACTGAGGACTGGAATTACCCACAGTTCAAATTAAATGTATATATAGTTAAAAGGCTTACGTTTGTTGTTCACTTTATATTACATTCCATATGACTGCATTGTTTAATTAGTTGACTGGTTTGATGTTAGATTATGTATTTGAAATGACTGTTGAAGTTTGGTATAATGATGGTACATAAGTCTTCTTTTTTCCATTTTCGACACATGATGCTGGGATTAACAAACATTCTGTTTTGGAATGTAGTGTTTAGTTGACTTATTTCTATGTCTCCAAACAGTTAAATCTTAATCCTGGCAAAATACTCAGTGCAACCTGAAAAGAATTATCTGGAATTAGACTCTAGACTTCCAAATCCTAAATGTTCCAAGTGGAAGTAGCCGAGGGAGTGGAATGGGACATTAGGATGTCAAGACATTATTCTGTAAAAGATTAGGGAGATCAGTAATTGTCTATATGAGAACAGGATTTAGTATTGCAGTGTAAATTATAATATATTTACTTATCATTGCATCTGTCTTATAATTAGTACTGCAAGGCCTTTTCCATCCTGTCCATTTTACACAGAAGTTATCAGACCTGTTAGCCATCGGCCCGAGTTAACTATTTAAACTCTGCCTGCTGGTTATGAAGCGCTAATATCACTTTTCATGGTTGTCGTTAGTGAAATGCTAGATGTTTTGCTAGACTCTTTTTTCATTATTGTGTCTAGAAGCATTGGCCTAGGGTAGGAACAGTGATGTTCACATATTGAATTTCTTAGTGGAAAGTGAAGGAATGTTAACCAAATTATAATGCTTAGAGGTACTACGGGTTGCCAAGACCTATCTGTACAATTATGAAGTACTCGGTGGATTAAACTTGTATTCCTCTCTTAAATGAATACCATATCAAGGTTTTGTCTTGTATGGTTGGCTATAACAGTTTTTTTCACATATTGCACTCATGTGTGACTGAAATGTATTTAGCTCAGAGGCTGTGTATGGCAGTGCATATACAGTTCAAGTCTAAAGTATTTGTAAATAAAAACAGCTGAAGTCATAAGTTTGTGTATGCCTAGTTTAAAGTTGTTGAAAACTACTTATTATTCTTATTATTAACTAAACAAAACTTTAGATGTCTGCTTTACAAAGGATTTTTAATTGCACTTTATCAACCTTCAACCAGGTCTGAAGTTTATACCAAATCAGCTGTGTTTTCAAATAGACGGAAAATAATATAATTTATTTAAAAGCATCTGTTATGCTAATTAAAATTTTTACGTTTGCATAGTGTCATAGGAACCAGGACATCAGAAAAATAATTATATACCTCCATATTTCAATCCATTTTCAAAATTTTACCCACGATTATCTGTTAAAACAATAATATGTATAAGTTTTAACAAGCTTAAAGTTTAAACAACCTTCCTTTCTCAGCAGGAAAGAGCCCACTGCTCCAAAAACCACCCTTCAAAACCACCGTTAAACACTAGGTTACAGTTTTCAATTTCACATAAGAAATGTTTTTGAAACAAAAAAGAAAAAGTTGAAATAAAAATGGAACTATTGGTCATAATAACCTTTGTTATTAATGGAGGAAAATAGTGAGGACTGGTATACTTCACAAAATCGATGGCAGCATGTTAAGTTTATACTTGGGTACAAATGTGATTTTCAAATGACTTCAAACATACTTCTAAAGTTAGCAAGGAAGAACAACAAGGTTTTTGTTGCTTTGGAAAAAGTGTCGAAAACCAGATTTGTCTGATTGGACATCTTTTCCCCATGCAAACTTACTGCAAAGTCCAGTTCCAGTGTGTTATATGTGATTTAGACAGTGGAAAGGTGTTTGATGATGACAACGCTGCAGAATTTTATGACAGTTCATCATCACTGGTATAATAGATTCTTCAGTTTAAGCCACATTATCCCTTGGCTTACATTACGTGAAATGTTATTGAAGTGTAATTAATTTTTCTACACTTATTCAGACTTATGTTATGATGAGAACGAAATGCAGTTACTCGGGCATTGGTGTCTTTAGTATAATAAGATACAAATAAACTACATAATATAAAAGAAAAGAAAGTAAGAAACTGGAAAAGAATAAAAGTTTTCATTTATTTATAATTCAAGTGAGGAGTGGAGAGAATCATACCACAGTGGAAAGACATTGTGCTGCAACTGTTTGAATAGAGTCCAAAGTCAGTAAATGGGGTGGAACAGTTTAGCAGTCTGACTTTCATCTGGTTAGAACCTGTTCTTGAGCCTGGTTGCTTTAACTTGGATGCAGCACAGTCTCCTTCCAGAGAGTAGGTGGGTGAAAAGTTTGTGTGCAGGGTAGGTGGGATCATGGAAGATGCTGGTGGCATCTTTGTAAAGAGTGTTACACACTCACACAGTTGAACACCTGTAACGGCTGCCTTTGTAATAGGTTTACAAAAGTTAGGTGTGGGCATTTGAATTTCATCCTTTTAAATCCCTCCTTCTGATTTCCTTTTGAAATTCATCTGTCACTAACAGCCATTAGTGGATTTCTCACACTTAGTCTCATGTTCAAGCACATGTACCATTAGCAGATTTTTTGGTACTCAACCAAGTTGTAATGGAAGATCCATTTACAGTCTCTGGAGTGGGCATGAGTCAGAACAGCTAAAGTGGATACAACCAAACATACATTTCTCAACCAATCTGACTGTTTGTCTGTAAGGTACAATAATGTCATGGTTTTAAAGGCAACAGTCCAACACATACATGCATTCAAAAAGATAAGGCTGTTGTTTGTATGTCTTTTGACCATTTTGTCTAAAATCCAACATAAGCACTCACTCTGCCTCAAGTGTAAACTTTGATATCCGGGCTTACATTTACACTTTGGGGATTTACCAGACGCCTTTATCTAAAGCGACTTAAAGTACTCTATACAGTCTTAGCAATCAGAGTTATGAGCAATTAGAGTTGAGGCAGCCATGGCCTGGTGGTTAGCGAACTGGGCTTGTGATCAGATGCCGGTTCGATTCCCAGAGCTGACAGGTCATGCCTGAAGTGCCCTTGAGCAATGCACCTAACATCTAACTACTCCCCGGGCGCTGTAGCTAGGGCTGCCCACCACTCCGGGCATGTGTGCTCACTGCCCCCTAGTGTTCACTAGTGTGTATATGTGTGTTTCAC
>JAYDZF010000011.1:9461687-9490345 GCA_034509105.1 Microcambeva barbata
AGGTAATGTGTTCCACAGTTTGGGGGCCATGACGCTGAAAGCTCTCCCTCCAACAGTGACCAGTCTGAATTTTGGAATTTTGGAAATAAAGCATATTTAGTAGTATAGTAGTATATTTAATGTTTTGTATGAAAATGCATCACACAGAGAAGTGTTGGGAACTGAGGCTGATCCATACTCTCACACACGCTGAGCGTCAGACAAACTGGGAGCAGGATTATCTGACCTGTAGAGAGTTTAACTGGCCTGGTAATGGCTCTACAACATTTTATGACCAGATTGTACATGGTGTCAGCTCTCAATTATGAGAAATCAAGGAACCAGTATGATGAGATGAAGCTGCATTAATATAGTAAGAAAGTTAGAAAGCATTAATTTGCTAGTTTTTACTTATTTGAAGTTTTTACTTATTTTACTTAATTTCATTTATTTGTTAAACTCAACAGCCTAATGTGGGGGCAGTTAATATGGAATTGGGCAGTTTTTACTTCTCAAATGTTTCAATAAAGTTATTTTTAATGACCAACCATTTTTTGTTTACTTTAAACAAATTAAACTGATTAAAATTCATATCCCCAACACTGTTAGGACAAATGTAGGTTTCCAACAGGATGACCTTAACTTAAGAGTTTGTTACTGTTTGTTGTTTTTGTTGGATTCTTTGACAATGCTTGGCCTACTGCTTTTGTAGCTACTGTTTTGAAGCTACATTGTTGTCATGCAGACGGAATTATCCTTATTCAGATAGACATTCATAGCTCATGGGACTTGATAGCAGCACGTCAAACACACTAGTCTTCATAAATATACAGATCTGATGCACCATACCATCAAATATGCTGTTTTTGGCATGTAGAATCCAGGATTTTCTTTTGGTCTATTTCAGATTACTTTCTGTCTGGAGTTTGCATGTTCTCCCTTTGTCTGTGTGGGTTTCCTCTGGGATAAGCTCCAGCATCCCTCCAGCATCCCTCCCCGACCCTAATTAGGAGAAAGGATTAAAGACAATGAAAAATGAAAAGAATTGTTATGTAGTGTGAGCATTTGCGAGCTCCACAAGTTAAAGACTTTATGCCGCAATCTGAGGAGAGTGCCAACACTGAATTCCTGAAGAGAGTGGTACTGCTCATAGTATTTTGTCACCTTTTATTGAATCAGGGGTGAGGCAGCAGTGCTACCCACTAAGCCACCATGCCACCCAGATTCAGACATTCAGACTACAAATATAGGTCCTTCTATCTTTGGTAGATATTTAGTTTAGGGTGAGAACTGAGAATTCATGACAGCTGTGCTTTCAGACAATATTGCATAATGAATTGTCAAGTTACTGGACCTGAAACTCTTTAATTGAAAGAGAATTCCAAATACAGAAACAATGCTAATTGCTTAGGGCACAAACAAATCTCAGATCTCTGATTGGCCAGCCTGCCTGCACTCCATATCTGTCTCCTGTTGTTTATGTGAAGAGGAGAATCTGACAACATAACTTGTCTAACTGACAGCTATAACTGTCTTTTGTGTTGCTGAAGTTTCACATAAAAGGATTGTCATGGAGCTTAGTGTTAAACATACCACTGCAGTATCCACTGGAGCAACCCCTGTATTCACGAGCAGCTGTTAATTATTTATTGAAGCATGTGTTACTATAACAGATATTGACTGATCTTCAAGGAATATTGTGTCTCTATTTTATATTATATTTCTTTCATTATTTTTGTCTCAAAGATGTGTGGAGTTTGGATCCCAGAACATTTGTTTTAGAACCATTTGGTTGTTTAATGTTGCAGCATCATGTCATTTATTTAATTATTTTAATGTCATGATTCCAAAACCATCAACTTTAAGTGGCTAGCTCTCAATTTTATTTCACATCTGTTCATTGTTAAATGGTAAAGATTTTAATATTTTCTGTTTTTCTGTCTTTTAGCTAAAATAATTAAATCTTTCTGTCTTTCAAGAGCCTGCAGTCATGTCATGTCATGATGATAAAGAAAGAAAAAGAGAAGGCAGGTGGAGAGTAGAGGGTACTGGAGAATTAACAAATCTAATCACAGTGTTTGTCTATGTGCTTTTATGTGTGTATGGACAGAAAGCCTTGTGTGCTTGCAGTCAAAGTAATTGTGTGCCAGTTTCTTTCCTGACAAGGAAAGCTTCTCAATATACAAAGAGTGTGTACAGACATGCTTGCTCATATGTCTGCATGTGAGGAGGCCAGTGTTGTCTGGCACCTTACATTGCGTCTGCTATCCAGGTCTCAGGCCCTGGTTGCCATGACAGCATAGGGTGGCATTTGCGGTCACAGATATGAGGTCCAGACGATAGTGCCAGCTAACCAGTGAGCGAGTGTACACACCAGTTTGCCCTTGAGTCTTGGGTGCCAACTATCTGCTAATGACTCAAGTCACACCTTTCTGCTTTACTGTGTAAAGACAGTAAATGATTAAGACCAAGGATAAATGAATGAACTCCAGCAGCTTTCATTACAATGCAAATGCATCACTGATTAGTTCTGCACTAGTACTATTATTATTTATTATAGTATACTGGATATATAAATCAGGCTACATAATAATTAGCTTTGATAATAAAATAGTTTTTTAAATGTCTATACAGTTTGTTATAACTATATTGGTTTAAGTTTCCCTTCTTTTTCTGTTTTTATTCATCAATTAAGTACCCTTTCTTTAGATTTGAAAGATGTTATAAATGTCCCCCTTTAAAGTCAACAATGTCACATTTGTAAAATTTAAAAACGTAAAATTTTTTAAAAAGGGAGAAATAACTACAAAAATGATATAGCTTAGGCAACCAAAAACAACCACTGACCATTTCTCACCAACGATTAGCTGTAATTTAGACTGCCACCATGGCAACCAAATGTCCCAATAAACCTTGCTTGGGCAAAATCCAAGGTGCGGCGAAGGCAATGTCGGTTGGCATGGCGACGCTGCCTGCATGTTGGTATGGCCTTGGTGCCCAGGAAAGGTGTTGGAAGAGTGGAGTTCTGAATATCACATTACAGAGGCAGAAAAAGAGTTTGGGATGGAGGGAGAGTGTGTGTGTATAAAGAGAGTTGGCAAGTATGGATGGATCTCTATGTTGGGTTGATCTATGCATCGTGGCTCAACGCCCAGATTCAACTCGCACATGGGCAAAAGACAAAAAGAGTGAGATAGAAAAGAGTGCACTGTATAGTTCTCTGTATATAGAACACTGTTGGTGTGATCTGAAATAGATTCAGCTGCACTGTAACACTTTTTACAATCACATATATACATACATCTGAAAAAACTGGACAAATGTTTAATCACATCTTGAAGAACTGAGCAACATTACTGAATATACCACTAACTACATTTAGTACCAAATTCCAAAGTATTTTTTTATTTAATTTATTCTATTTAAGGACACAGTGGGTCCAGTTTTAAATGTGCTGATTAAACACAACTCATGCTGGATGGGTACAAATATATTGCAAGGCTTCGGTCACCCAGATACCCAGTCATATCTTTGCTCAGACTGAGAGCAAAGCTTGTGGGTTTAAATCTTACCGGTGTTGGATTGAATTTTAGACCAACAACTAAATGTTGTTTAAGATGGCTGAAAAAATGATTGAATTACAATTTAAAAAGCATGTGTATGTATTTTCACCTTCACACAAGAAATTTTCACACAATATCTTTTTTGGTGAAGTGGGGTGGTGTGGGAGGTGTGGGAGGGGTGAAGTAAAGTAAAAAAAAATCCATGCAGACAGGAAAATTACTTATATATATTGGCCAGAGGTGACAAGGCACAGGGACTAAGTGCTGCACAACAGTTCACACTATGACTAAAACAAAATAGGTAGATATTTTTAAAAAAATAACCACACAAAACTTAATACAAAATACAGTACCATAATACTGCATAACATTTATGTCAGTATATAGTATATAGGTATTTAGGCTATAAACACAAAGACTGTAATAACACCTCTGGATACACACATGTTCTTCCTACACAGTCACATCTGGTGCAGTCTACAATGCAGACAGATTCTTTGTGTGTGTGTGTGTGTGTGTGTGTGTGTGCATACAAACAGCATTGTCAGATTATTAGTGCACTGTTTACTGTGAAACATTTATTATAAATGCAGTTATACCTTGCTAATGACACCCAGTTTTAGTCTTAAGCTCATTTCTGCCATTCTTTCTTTCTCTCTCTGTAAATGGTTGAAAGAACATGATTTTTTTCCTGTCTAGTGTCTGTCTCGTGTTTATGTTGGGTTTGATCAGACTGACTGATTCTTACACACACTCACACATGGATTCCATCTGAAATCTTGGCTTTATGTGTTTCTTTAATGCCTTGGCTCTCATTTATCCAAAACCAAAACATTAAATCTTTGAAATTGATCTAGCTATTAGACATATAGAGTCAAAGAGCCAAAGTCATTCAGCATTTTGTCCAAGTTCAGTTCATTTTAGTTCAGTTCATTTTCTTTAACCCCTTATCCTAATTAGGGTTGGTTAGGAGTCCTGGAGCCTATGCCAGATCTTCAACGGGTGCTAGGCACATGGTAACAACCTGCATGGGGCGCTAGTCCATCACAGGTACCTACAGGATGATGCAGTGTCTCCAATCAACCTGGTAGCATGTGTTTCTACTGCGGGAGGAAACCAGAGTACCTGGAGGAAACCCAAGCAGACATGAGGAGAACATGCAAACTCAGCACAAACCTAAGACCTTCTTGCTGAGAGGAGACAGTGCTACCCTTTGAAGTTATTTCAAGAAAAGCATCATAACCAGTGTGTGAATGTCTCATTTTTGAGTGTTAATAAAGTGTTGTTTTACATGCACACCTATGCTTGTAAAATATGGGTTTAATTGCCAAAGTATATTATCTGCATTTTGGATGTTTTTTTCTTGATTTTTTAGTTTTGCTCAAGGACTTGGTTGGTTTCTTGCCACATTTTATAGCAACATTATTCTTGACTTATTTTTTCGAACTTGTTAATACATACAAGTGTTGTATTAGGGGGTTCATTTACAAAAAAAAAACCCCAGCTAATTGAAATAAGTTTTTTTTCTGTAACCAAAGACTTAACTAAATTAATATACTAGCTGAATAGTTAAATACAGTTTCTTAATCTTGATGATAATGATTTATTTTTTCAGGCAGAAATGACTGAAGTAAATGACAGACTACACCTATTTGGGTGTTTTGGCAGTCACATATGTCTATCGGCCAATACATGCATACACACACACACACACACACACACACACACACACACACACGCACACACACACACACACACCTGGGTCCTATTTATGTTTGACAGGTTTTCACAGAATGCCACAGTTGCAAAGGAAGTGGCCGTGTCACCAGGATTACTAGTTGGCAACACTTGTAGCCAACAAATCTTGCCAATTGTGCCAGTCACTGCAGTCACATTCACAAATGTTGTATTATTATACAGTTATGCTGCTGTTTTTGTTGATGTGGAGTTAATGTTCAAAAATATAAAGCTTGATTTTCTGTATGACATTACATACAGCAATAATGCTTTCACATAGAGAGCAACAGAGCATGTCTGCTTTATCTTTGACAAAACCTTAGCATTTTCTCTATGTTTTATAGGCATAAGTGTTCTGAGACATGTTGAGCATTAGATATTTTCTGAGGTATGTTCATTTTTTAATACATGTTTTCACTGCCAAGAAAATATCTGGTTACACAACTTCATGTTCTTGTTTAACAATAGCTTAAAGTCTGTGAAAAGTGTATTTGCTTCTTCACATGCTGGTGATTGTCAGCAAATCTATAACATCAGTATATTTTGTTGTATGATTGTATTTTGACTAGTATTAGTTTCACTTGCCATGTATTAGACACACTTGGTTAATGCAGGACATATATGGTCATTTTAAATATTCTTCATATAGAGGAAACAGCAAAGGGTATGGCTGCTTGTGAGACAATGGCCCTATCTTACACCCTGCGCAAGGCACCCCACGATGCTCATCACCATCTTACACCTCACCAACAGTCTATTTTGCAGCTATATCTGCATATTGCTAAAATATGGCCTAATGTGTCTTACACAACTGCGTGTATTAAAGATCTGAAACATTTAACGAATATTACAGGTTGGTGGTTGAATTACTTTGATACTGGATAGTGGATTTGTTATTTGTAAGAAGTACAGCAACTTCATGATCCTAAGATCCTATCCATTAATGTTTTTGTGCATGTAAAGCATTCACACATTCTTGAATGTTAAGTAAAATACTGATACTAAGTTTTACTAGATGCACATGACTGTGAGTTATTGACAAAGCATAAATTGGGTTATTGAGAGTGTTGCCGCTTTCCCTAGAATATTTTGATTGGATCTAAATGAAAGGAGAACCTGAGAAGGGCAAGTGTGTATTTCAGAACTATTTCAAAATAATCAGCTATGAATCCAAACACTTTCCCCCAATCAGCTCATGATTGCTGTACATGCTAACAAGAAGAAAATGACTTCCCTTAAACCACAATTAGTGTATGTTGAATTCCTTGCTATTATTTGGCTATGCAATTTCTGTAAAATTCTGTAAGCCACGTAAGGCCACATACCAGGCAGTTTCTAACCACATCTTGCTATTAGAGAAAGTTAAAGCCTGGAGCTCTTTGGACTCAATTCAGCTCCCATCAGCAGGCCCAAAACTGCATCCTCCTGCCAATTTTATGGTGCTTTGTGCATTACAGGTTAGAATTGAATTTAGCTGAATTGAATTCAAATGAGCCCTAATTTGAGTTTGCACAAGCAGTGTTATGAGGGAACAGGCTGAACATAAATCAGCCCTCTGAATATTGACAAGTTACAGCTTGAAGATGGAGTGAATGAAAGACTCATAAACAGGAAAATGGATTATAAGAAAGAGTTGTACAAAGAACAGAGATTGGGTTTGAGTTCAAGTAAAAAGGAGTGTGATGAGGATAGACGGGGTGTTAGAGAGGTATGTGCAGGGAGAAAAGAGCTGTGTGTGTGTGTTATACTGTGGGTTTTTTGAGGTCACCATGCAGAATATCACACTGGAATGTGGAATGCTGAAACACTGCCAATGAAAACACACTAGACTCACACATACATTGGTTCCTTGACTTGTATTCTTGTTGATGTCTATTTTGATGTGAACAGTGGTTATGTTATATTGTGACATTGTTAACTTCTGACCAAAAGAGAATCAAATTAAGTACTTTCGTTTATTTGCATTTCACTGATTTTGAACAAGTAAATACTTTGGGCTTTTAAGGACCATACACTGCGTTGTAGTCGACCATGAGTCGCTTCACTAAAAATAATGAAGAACTCTACCCTGTGTGTGTGTGTGTGTGTGTGTGTGTGTGTGTGTGTGTGTGTGTGTGTGTGTGTGTGTGTAATAGATTTATAAATATGTGCTCATGATAATTGAACACAGCTTTGAACATGCATATCAAATATAAGAACCATACTGTTTGTTTGCATGTCTGTGTAAACCTGTTCAGTGCCAGAGTGCCCAATGCTAGCCTTTTTTCAGTTGCAACAACCTGCATAAATAATTATGAATGCACCACAATCCTCATTGGCTGTAAGTGTATGTGTGTGCTGTCCAGTCAGATTACATTGATTTAGACCAGTATGTAGCTGAAGCATATATTGAGAGTTCTGTTGATTTGGATCTGTTATGCAACTAAATCTTCCAGTATGTACAATCTAAAACCCACAGTTCATCTGTGTGTTAGGACTGTCAGAACACATTTCACTGTTACTTCTCCAACAGTTACATATTTGAGGGGGAAAACCCACATGTGGAAGCAATTTAATTCTATCAAAACCCTTTTTTAAATAAACAGGGTTTAATGTAAGAATATGTGGTTGCATTTTAATTGTCATTCTGCTTGGCACAGAGTGCACTATATTGTATTACGTTCTGTATAGTCAAAATTTGGGATTTAGCCTCTTACATTTATTTAAAACAACACATTGATTGCACAGTGGCACAACAGGCAGAAGGCTGTCTTTTTTGCAGAAGTCTGGGAAGCTGGTCTTATGCTTACCTTTCTGTTCAGGTTTAACTGTTATAAAGGAATGACCCTAGGTATGAGTCAATGCAAATCGTCGGACAGTTAATCCCTTGTGTTGGATTTCTGTCCAAACTGTGTTTCTACATACTGTGTTTGAGATAGACTCAATAACTGTAAAAGAATACATAAATTATATAAACAAAAATAATATTTAGTTATTTATTGGCGGTTTGTCTATAGTCACGTTATCCTAAGTCTGATTTATTGTGCAAAAGGAAGGAAACACCCTGATATCTCTATTTTTAGAATTATTAAAAAAATATTCACATGTAACAAAATGAATGATTCATCAATAATATTTAAATGGACATTTGGCAAAAAAATCAACCTCAGATTGGACTGGCGACCCAGTGTGAAAAATGATAAGAGTCATAATTGTACAATTGTCCAGTTGTTGTCATTTGTTTTACATTAAAAAAACAAAAAAATTGTAAAAAAGAAAAGGAAAATTAAACTATGTGTGTGGTAGAGAGGGAAAGCTGGAGAGAGAGATGGTGATGATGATGATGATAAATGAATGGAAATGAAAGAGTGTTAGATTTGGGAGTGTTGGGAGAATTATGTGGTCTGGCAATTCATGTTTAAGCAGATGCTTTCTATTTCTTTCTCAAACTGCAGGACGCACACCCACATAGACAGGCAGACAGGAAGTGGTGGTAAAAGAGCATTTTGGGTAAAGGATATACAACTGGCTCCCCCCTCTGTTTCTGATTTGTTTCATATTTTTTACTCTTTTTTTGTTTCATCCACTTTCTTGTAAGGCCAGCTTTGTGTGGTGGAGTCTGAGAACTTCAGTCTTTATTAGATGGAGATGATCAGTAAATAAATTGAGAAAGAATCATCACATGTCTGCGAGGCTAGGGCAAAACTTTGCAAAGAGATTAGGAATACTTTTTTACTTTTATTAAAGATTTATAAAGATTTTATTGCCAGCATTTATTTGTTTCTGGTATCTTCAAATGATTATTGTTTTCCTAATCTCTTTAACCAATTATGCTTTTTAGTGTTATTGTTTAGCAAATATCAGCACCAATCAATTAAGTTTTTTTGTTTGTTTTGAATGAGTCATCAATTACAATTTTGTAATGATGACTGGTTAATAGCATTGACTATGGTATGTAAAAAATTAATTAAAAGTTATTATTTATCAATGACCCAAGTAATTACACAACCAAACAAACAAATGTTTTTGTAGTCTTCTTCTAAATGGAAAGTTTTAACGCCATGGTCCCCAACTTGTTTTTACCTTGGACTAGTGTCATTTAGTAATTTAAAGGACCGACTCATGTTAGAGGGGTTTAAAATAGAATAACTAAAACATGGAAAATCAGTCCTGAGCAATGTGGAAGCAATTTAATTCTATATACAATTATACAATAACAATTATACAATTCTTTCTGTTCTTTTTTCAGTTTTTTATTGCAATTCCAGTCATTCATCTCCAATGAATAGCTTGAAATGATACAAAAGTAGGTTCTGAAGTGATAGAGGTTTAAAGAAATGTAAGGTTACCAAACCTTACCAAAAAGCCATTCTTCATAATTTAGGGTCAATCAAGCCTTGAAAGATGGTACTACTAATTACTTCAGGTGTTTAGACTTTTCTTCATTTCTTACAATCCTCTGTCTGCATGAAAAAAGTTGGAACACACTGTGGTACCATAGCATCAGTTAAAGAGTATTGTACTGCATAAAGTTGTGTGTTGCTACAAAACGGCAAGAAAAAGGCAATTCAAAGTGAGAGACCATTATATCACTTTAAAATTTAGGTCTTTCCTGCAGATGAATTGCCAAGAAAGTAAAGGTGTCAGTGAGTTTTCTTCACCATCAAAATGCACTTAGAAACTGGGGGGGAACTGGAAGTGGTCTGGCAGACCCAAAGCCACAACTGAATCAGAGGACAAATATGTGAGCGTTAACAATTTGCGTGATAGGTGGTTCACAGGACAACAGCTTTAAGTTCAGCTCAACAGTGGTCATAGTAAGCTCAGTTTCAGCTGTGAAGAGAAGACTTCAAGCTGCATGTTTGACAGGACAAGTTGCAGCAAGAAAGCCATTGCTAAGATGTCAGAATAAGACAATGAGGATTGTCTGAAATGAACAGGTATGGAAATTTTTAACTGCTAAACACAGCTCCAAAGTCATAATAAACTGCTGACTATTTTTAATTTCCATTTATTTATTATTAATAACTTGTTTGGATGAAGATTTGTTTTGCCCAGTCTGAAGATGTGTGTGTTTATATGTCTGTGTGTGTGTGTGTGGGGGGGGGTGTCTCATTGCAACCACAGACTTAAGAAGCAGAACCCACATGAGAAACTTGCTGAGCAATAACATAAACTGAGCATGACCAAACATGCATATCCAAACACATACAGTCTGACACAAAATCAGGGTATTGTGACACGTAACAGTGGGTGTGCATCCTTAAAGAGTCAAAAGAAGGCAGATTATACAGTTGTCTGTTAAAATGCTCTTTCTCTCTCTTAAACACACACACACACACACACACACACACACACACACACACACACACACACACACACAATTGAGGATATAGCTTTGTCTCATCTTAAACAATGGCAGCTTTCATACTGGTCTGAAAACATTGAAAGAAAGAGAGAGGAAGAGAGAGATCTACAATCACCTATATAGTAGCCTGTAATTAGTAAATTCCACAACCTAGATACAGTTACCTTACACTTCACAGTCCCATCATCCTGCTGGCAATAGGTATATAAGTGTGTATTCATTCAGGTGTTCAGTGTGGTATTGAAGCTGTTGTCAATATATGTGTGTGGATAAGTTTGATGGTGAGAGTGTGTTTGTTGTATGTAAGTCTGCTGAGACTAATCCCCTACATATTCATCTTTATTCTTATACTTTTAACATTTTATTAACCAGGACCAGGTACTGGTCTGGTGCTAAAGAAGTAGTTAGTGTTTTTTTTATATAAAAATATTTTAAGTATGCAGGTATATTAGCATAACAACCTATTGTTGCAGCATTTAATGTGTCGCACAGTGGGTAGAGCACAGCCCTGTCTTCTGCTTCAGTGCCGAATAGTAGTGTGCGCTATACCACTAAATCTATGGCACAAGATAGTCTTGTGTGCATTAGTGAAAACGTGATCTTAAATCCAGATTCTGTATGAAACATCTGATTAAGCTCTTTTAGGTTCCCATTTGGCTTAACACTGACATTGTTGTTTATTGATGTTTTTGCTTACTTTGGCATGATCAACAAGTAGAAAAATCTGTGCTCTTCAGACCACTTCCAGTTCTACTTGTACTATTCGTTTGTGTAAACAGCATGCTTGATATTATATGGATGTTAACATCTAAAATCGATAATCAGCCTGGCTCTACATACTTTCAGCTACATAGTGCATATTAAACTTTGGTGTTGGCCTGCTTATATATTTTCTTCTCGCTGTTTTTCTAAGTTCACTCCAGTTTTTGCAATCATAATGTTTCACCTCTCTGTTCAGTAGCCTTTGAATAAAACAGAGTAGCCATTGTTTGTATTGAAGTCAAGGTGATAGTGGATATGCATTGTGAGCACTAGCACTCTTCCCTCAAGGAAAAGAAGATAAAAAACAAGAGAAAGTTGAGAGTGAAACAAGTACTTAAATACTGTAGATGAGTGCAAGAATGGCCTTATCTTCTGCTACACAGCTCAAAGCCTTGCTTATCGTAAAACTGAAGATTATTTTCTTTACTGGTACGCATTTGTTTGGTGGTGTCCATTCCCAAGGATAGCCAGTTAAGAGGCAGCAGTCCTTTGTCTTGCTTTCTTTTTTCTGATTACTTTGCTCTGTGGTGTGTATGTAGTGGGTTTCAAGGTAGGTTTACTGTTGTGCTTAAGAGGGGATTTCCTAGTAAACAAACAATATAAAAATATTCATCCTTTGGGGTGTTTTTGTCCTGACGATTCCACAAGCCTTTAGACACATTCAGTTTTTTTCATGTTGATACACCGTATAGCTAAACAAGTGGTGGGGCATGATTACTGAGTTTAGCTGTAGTTCGGTCATTTATTGCAAAGAGCACCCACTTAAAGCATCCACCCCACTAAACACCTTTGAAATGACGATCAAGAGCAATGCATTTTCTACCGTTTATATTTATTAATCTCTACATTTCTCACTCTGTTGTAGATCTGGCGTTTTATGTAGGTGTGTCAGCCATACCACTGACATCTGCTAAGTCTTACACTGAAGGAATATGAACCGCTCAACTGAATGATGAGGCAAGAAAAATAGAAGAAAGGACAGGAAGACTAGATAATTACAGGAAAGGTTGATTATTAGTTTGTCACTTTGCCACTTTGAGATATCAGAGTGATATCAGATAGAGAACACAGTCTGAAAGGAATGACAGTTGTCAATGTAACATTAATATGGTAAGCGAAAAGTGTTTGAGGGAAAACGAATGTACTTAAGTATAGGACCTAAGTTTTTGTGAGCGTTTTCAGTTTGTTGAGTGATATCAGAAAGATGCTTGTCATGGGTGCTTAGAAGTCACATGGCCTCACAGATTCTGATAGCAAGGGCTAGATGACATTTAAAAGTGCACTACAAACTGTACATACTGTGTATGTGCCTTGTAATTGGAACATTTTTATGTGTGTGTGTGTGTGTGTGTGTGTGTGTGTGGAGGGAGGGGGGGTAGAAATGTGGTTTTGGGAGGGAGTGTACATGCCATTACAGTTAGATAACAAACACAAAATAACTAACATTTATCATATTATTTACACATTTAATGTTTCTTTTTAAATAGCTTTAATAATGCTGTGATGCTAATTTAGCTATCCAGCTACACACCAGTTTAGCATTATTTATGGGAAGTCTCAAAAACTAAAAACTAAATCTTGTGCCTACTTGCACATAATTAACAAAACTATTGAATTAAAGCCTCAAACACTTGTCTGAATGGTTGATAAAGCAAATCTTATAATGGGCTGGTGTGCAAGAAAAACTTTTGAGGTGTTAAATTGGAAGCCTTAATCTGGATTAATTAAATTTTTTTTATCATGGCCATTAAGTCAGTGTTGACTTATCATTGACACCTGCCAGCAAAGTAGCAGCTTTGTAATTGTCAGTAAGATATTTAGGACGCTGGACCCTATTTTAGCAATCTTTGGCAAGTTGTCAACCATGCACCACACACATAGTGTCTTTGCTATCTTAACAATGGGGAACGTATGCTTTACGTGGCACGAAACAAAGGGGATGTACTAAGTCTTCGTGGGTGTGTTTTGGACTGAACATGCAATAAACCAATCACTGCGTCACTTGCCATTCCCTTTAGTTCCCGGTGCGGTCTGTATTTGGCGGATTTGTTATTTCAGCAGTGTGCATGCTTTGGTGTGATTGAAAGTTGTAAGTTGAGTGTGTGACCTTTTTGGATTTATTCAAATAAAGAGGCCAATGTAGCTATAGTATAAACACACAAAAACAAAGACATCACACATTTTCAATGCATTTGGAGACAGAAAAAATAGTTTGGGAGCATCTGAGGTTCCATTATTTTTGAGACAGGTGATGGACAGCACCTGCGTCCCAGCTGTACTCTAGAAGAATGTTATCTGTGACCTGCTTTATGTTAAAAGCAGATGTTTCAGGCTTCTTCTGAGTTACTCTAATTTTAATTCCTCTCTTTATTTTTATTATTTCTGTTTCAGTGCTTATTGAAGGCCAGGTGACCATACACTAATTATTTGACATTTAAGTTTTTATTCCTTTCTTCATCTCTTCTGTACAGATTTTGGACTAGACATATTGCCCTTACTACCATGTTTGCAAAACAGCAGCACAAATATGTTTACAAGATGTAAAAAAAGACATCATGGATAGCCATTAATTGGATATCTACATCTTTGTCTAAGCTAGGTCTAAGATAGAAGTCCTAACTGTTGCTGAGTAGAATTGTATTCAGCTGACAGATTAGGATGGACCAAGAAATAAAGTTGTGATAATAATTGTATTTTTATGGTACAATTTAAACTTGTTGCCATATTTTGTCAGTGGGTGCTTAGTATGTTTTCTACATTCACTATTTAGTCATTGGAATGTTGCTTTTTCCACCTGAGTTTTTGCACCTTTTGCTTCTTTTCTGCAGTCTTGTACCCCATCCACCATTTTCCACATAAAGCTGTTTTTCATAAGCTCTAGCCTGGAATAGCACTACCCCAGGCAAGAGCTGAAACACTAGCCTTCTCTCTGAGCGGTGTGTGTGTGTGTGTGTGTGTGTGTATGTGTGTGTAACAGTAGATTTTTTGACTTACTGCCAAACAGATGCAGTCTCTTGGAGTTCCACCAGAGGAGCTTTCATGCATCCCTCTCTCTTTTAGTGATTTGCTCATATTCCTTGTCTGTTCACTAGAGAACAGTAGTGTCCTGACAAATTGTCCCTCCACAGTCTTAGATCAAGCCTGTGTTGTATCAGATGTCTCAAATTTAAGTTGGAAAGTCTACACTGTGAAGATTTAAAAATAAGCAAGCTGACCACATGAGTTAGTTGAATAAAATCCATTTTGCTTCTGCTTTTTTCTTGCATATTTTGGACTCTTTACTGATTATTATTAAGCTGAATGGAATGGAATGTGTTCCAAGAGTCATGTTTTAAATACTGTGGGTGGGTGTGTGCTGTGACAAATTTAATGTTAGAGCTCATGATTTGTTATGAAATACACAAATCACACTTTACCTTATTAGCATTGTATGTCAAAGAGAGTCCATCACCCAGATATCATACTTTATGTTCCCTGATCATACTATTGTCAGTGGAACCCGGGTGTATGTACAGTATTTCCTTAAAAAACTATTTATTTTGAGGATATTTGGGTTGTGTAATGTTGTGTAAAACTACAGAGCATTCTCCTAAAAATATCAAATTTAAACCAGTATTTTTTTCTATAACCGCATTCTGCATCATATGATTTATTGAAATGCGTGTGAAGCTGGTGTTTAAAGCATAACATTGCTGAGTTTGATTGATTGGCTTCAGTGTGAGAGACTGTAGTGTGTCTGTTTCCTTTAACTATGGATTTGGAGAGGTTTTTTTCTGCCACCCCAGCTGTTCTTTCTTTTTGTCCTCTGTGCCCTCTTTGCCCTCATATGACCTATATCGTGCCAGGCGCATGCAAACACATACACAATTACACATTTCTGACCTCATCCAAAGTTGAGAACGTGTATTCTTTTACAGATCTATGCTCAACCAACCAGCCTTTATGCTTAATGCTACATATCATATCAGTTATCGGGTAAACATACAAATATGTTATATATCTATATTTACCTGTTCTGACATAAAGCAATCAGCAAATTTAGTATAATCAAACTTTAGTTCTTAAGCATTCATTAATTAACAGTACATTTTGATAACCTGATTCATTCATCAACTAATAAGGTTTTTTTTGCGAGTGCATGATTTCTGAAGCTGATTTAAACTTTTTGGTGCAGTTTGGTTTGGTGTAGAGGTGGTGTCGACACTCCAAATGGTGAGGTTAAACTATTTAATGTTCCAAAATAAACCATTTAATGTAACCTCTGCCAGCCACTGTTAATGTAAATGTTGAAAAGGTTGATAACCATAAAGAGGATAGCTATAATATGCACAGGTAAATGTCTGGAATGTAATCATACGCTATACCAGACCTTGAAAGAAACTATTAGCATGCTATTTTATTCTAAGATAAGATTCTGGAAAGACTTTTAATAGAGTGATGACACCCTCACACATCTAAAAGACAGGTCACAGACTATAGTCACAGTCTAGTCACAGGCTATTATTATACAAGACTGAAACTAGATTCTCTTTGAAATTAGTTCACGGTAGAATTTATTGTTGTGAGCTGTATTGTTATTACTTTTATTATATTGTATTGTATTTACTTTTTAATACAATTATGTAACGGTACCGACCACACCATCGAACCGCAGTTCGGCTTCCGGCGATTGGCGTTACAGAGCACCTCCCCGAAGGGCTTGAGCGGCGTGCAACTGGCGTTCCCCAATAAAGCCGGGTGCAGCACTCAGTTCGGCGCCGCCGTTTTGAATGAACGCACATCCGATTACGCACACATTACCATCATGGGGGTGTTCTGGTTGCTGTGCAGGTCAGGGACAGACTGGTATCCGCCGGGCCCAATGGGGTTCCACTGGATGTTGGAGACAGACCCGGTTCCACAGTCGCCGTCCAAGGACCACATAGAAAGGCTGCGCCGAGCGTCGCACCCCATCCAGTGGGTTCCGGGATCGCCAGAGGACCGATGATGTTACGAGCCAGTCTTCCCTTGGCGGTTCTGGCTCCCTCTATAGGTCGTGATGGGTCTATGTTCCCCTGGCCACGTCTGATTGGAGTCAGAGCGATCAGGGGCATAGCTCTTTTTTCTTTTCATTTATTTAACGTTATTTTGTGTTAGTTCTTTCTGTTATTTTTATGTTTACAGAAGCGAGCCAGGCATTCATGTACTTGCAGCTTCAAGCATGGCGCTGAATAGAGATTTCCTAATGGTTGTCAACAATTTTCATGACACTAATTGTGTGAGCCAAGACTTACGAAAATATTCAACTTTATTGGAACGCCAGGACCAGAAAAGGAATCCTGACCACTAAACAGATGACATGATCATGTAAATCTTGCAAGACTCATAATTTTATTCCAACAATGAAAATTTGTCTGTCAGCAAAATTGCAGTAAAGTCATCTAGTGTATGATTGCCCTTGAACAGAAAAATTACAATATTGATTGTTTAAAGTCATTTTGATGCAAATAAAGTTTCTATTTGGGTGGCATGGGTGGGGCGATCTAGGTCCTTTCTGTGCTGAGTTTGCATGTTCTCCCTGTGTCCACATGGTTTTTGTCCGGGTACTCTGGCTTCCGCCCACAGTCCAAAGACATGCTAATTGTCCTGTAGGTACCTGTGATGGATTGGCAACCCATCCAGGGTGTTGCCTTGCGTCTTGCAGGATTTTTATGAAATTGTGCATTCATTAATATACTGGGACAAGTTTGACCCAACAGTAACTGAATTTGAACATTCTGCTTAATTAGGACTGTATCTAGTGCAATCGCCACTTACAGTCAGTTAATCTTTATTTGTTCCGAAAAATTACCTTGCAGTAATACTGTATATGTAACCCTTATGTGTAACCAATTGGTGAATGTAGCGAGTTTGTTCTTGGTTACAAATATAAGTGTCTGAGCCCAGCGGGCCCTTGGATACCTAACATTTGGTGTTCTGTCAAAAAGCCTGTCAGACATGCTTCAAGGCACTAAAGCAGTCCCAAGTTACACACATTTTCCACAAGCTGCCAGTCCATTTTAATTATGGATAAATGTTCTGTTGCTTGTCTGTGATGAGCATGCATAAAACTTCGTGCTCCAGGATGAGGCCTTACCTCTCTGAGGTCTAAAAATAGATCTATTTCAGAGCCTTCAGCTCAGTGGTGCTCCACACTAAAACCAGGAATGACTCACACTAATTAAAAACACTGAAAACATGGAACAAATTACAGAGAGGCAATATACATCGTGCCAGCACCTTTCTCCTCCACTCGAAACCCACACACACCCACCCTTGGCTAAAAAAAATGCAGGCACACAGATGGGTAGCAGGCTGGGTGCGGGCCACTCATTACACACCTGCTCCCTCCCTCTCTCTCTCTCTCTCTCACACACACACATGCACACACACACACACACACACACACACACACACACACACACACATACCCATACACAATAACAAATGGAAACTGCTTCTGCCTCCTGCACTGCACCGGACTGATATGTCTTAATCCACTGCATCAGACAAATAAGTCTTATTCCACTATTTCTCTGCAAACAATGTAGGTGTATTACATTTCATTGGAAAAAAGGTGTAATTGAAGCAGTGTACTGGAATGTATTACCTGCCCAACTTTGTGTGATTCACAATATTTGGTTCACAGTCTGGATCTAAATTCTGTAAAGCGGCTTTGTGACAATGTCTATTGTAAAAAGTGCTATAGAAATAAATTGACTTTAATTGACTGACAATATATTGTATAAATATGGAATACAAAAATTAGGGACAAATAAATAATCAGACTCCCCTGCATAGCTGTTAATGGTTTTGCATTGCAGTTTTTCTGTTGTATCAGAAGATTTAAACTGGTAGGACTTTCTCCCTGGGGGGTTAGGAGTCAGCGTGGGTCCCCTACTTAGCACGGGCTAAATTGATTTGAAGTACATTACATACTTTTTTATTTGTTCAGAATTCAGAATTCGTCATTTATTTATAAAATAAGTTTTTATTTATAAAAACTGACATTGTAATGTGGTGCCACAAAAAAGTTAGATTTAATTATCTAATTGTATAAATATTTGTACATTGAAAATCAGTGGTTTCATAAGTTTTAAAAAACAATACAAGTTTGACAACCAGAGTCAAATTCCAGATTCAGTTAGTTTTCTAAATAAAACACATTAGCACATTCTTTATAGAAAATAAACCTTTGTGCATTTAAATGCAAAACTTCTAGTTTTTCGGTTTGTTTTGGATGCACTTCGTTGTGTGTGTTTTATGTTTTTGTTTCACTTAAAAGTGAAAAGTGAAACAGGAAGCCCACAAAACTAAAGAGCCTCAAGAAATACTGAAAAATGTTCCTGTTAGAAAAACTGTATGCTCTCTACCGACCAATGATTGTTATCATAAGTGAAATATTATTGGGTTCCATATAAGACGCTTGTGTTAATAACTGTAATATTAACCTTACTAATTAGATCAATTAAATAGTTCTGGTCCAATTTCTATTTAATAAAGAGTCTGATCTATCTTCAGAGTACATGTTTGATTGACATCTGTCAGTGGGTGGATTGGCTGCTTTAGTGTGAGGAAATGACATGCAACAGTATCTATAACAGATTATTGCACCAAGAGTTTCTGAGATGGCTCTTGGGCAGTGTCCAACAGAGTTTGTCAAGTTGCGATGTTGATATTGTTTCCTGCCCCAGCATATGTTTTGTCCACAAGACCAAAACCAACCTAATATGAACTCGGCCGCAATTTCCATGTAGGATTAAAAGGAGCTAAATATATCAGATTCATTGCACATCCCTTATACTGCTTTAGTATGCCATCATGACAAAACCACACGCTAACTGCTTTAGCTTCTCTGTGGCAGTAAGTGTTACAGTGAATAAGGTCTAATGAGGTGAATGTGGACATTGCTGTGGTCTGTCTCTTAGGAGGCCATATGTGTTGGACGGTATTTTTTCAAGCTTGCTTATAGGTATTAGACTGTTTATATTTTGCATGTGAATGTGTCTGAGTGCTGTCAGCTAGTAGGAATGAATTTGCACCGCCAATGCTAAGATGGCTGCCAAATGCTAACATGGCTGCCAGGTTTCTGGAGGGAGATACAGAGAGTAAGCCAGAGATATATTTATGTATTCATACTCTCTTTCATATCTTATTTTATATTGGTGTATTCAGTGTTTATGAGTGTGTTTAATTCTAATCTTCACTACACTGTATAACATGAAAAAGTTATACACACCTTCATGTGGTACACACACACACACACACACACACAATAAAATAAAATTGCAGACTGTATTTTTTTTCTGTATATTTTTTTCTTTTTTGTCTCATTTTAAATCTTTTTGTTATTTGCATCTGGCAATTTCTATTATAGAATCAGGACAAACAGACAGTTCCAGCCAACAGTCAGATCCAGACATCAAACCACCAGCAAATGGTAAGGTTGTTGAAAATAAGTGAATTTCATTATTTGATGGTAATATCTGTACACTCTCAGCAGTACAGTAGTATACTAGACAACAGTGTAAACCAAGTTAATTCATTTAAAGAAAAAATGTTTGAGACGATGTGCCCACATCTACAGTATGTCCTGTCCTTTTGTAAAGGACTTAGTTGTCATTTTTGTCTGTGTAGGGCACTTGAGCTTCCAGGACTGTTTTGTAACATCAGGAGTTTGGAATGCAGCAGAATTAGTACGAGTGTCACAGAGTAAGTGAACCTACACACCTATTCAGTACAATGTGTATGCCAATATATGGAGAAAAAGACAATGCCTTGATAAAATGTAGTCTTTTCTTGCCACAAGAACCTAACCTCTGTACTGTTTTGAATCCAGATTCAATAAAAACCTCAATTGAATGTCTTTATCTCTCTCTCTCTCTCTCTCTCTCTCTCACACACACACACACACACATTATGATTGGCTGAACAGTAAACATAAGCAACAGTAAAGATCAATGTTGTATTGAGCAGCTTATGCTGTTGAAAATGTCCTGACATGAGAAGTTGGTAAGTTTCATCAGATCTATGATGCTGTAAACCATTTTACAAATTAAAATAAACAATACAACAACTCAATAATTCAATAATTCATTATTTGAATTATACATGATACATTATAAACTGACACTTTAAATCATAAAAATGGATGTACGATATGGCAATGGCCACTTTCATGGTCTAGTGCATCCCTGCTGTGACCCAGTATTCAGTACAATATCATAGTCAGCTAACACCTGGAGGTTCGAGTCATTGGCAAACGCTCTTTAATTTATATAGGAATTTTTCAGGCAAGTCTCTAAACACACTAATATGGCATATGCAAAGCTTTGCCTCTTATTCAGACACTGGTCATAAAGAGTTCATTACACTGTGTAGATCACAATCTATATTAACACTAGGAAGAAGAAACAGAAAAAGTTCTTAATACATTTTAAGCTGATAACTTTGTGCTTCCATGCAGTCAGTGCTGTAGGTCTGGTTTGTGTCCTGCACACTTTGATTTTGCAAAAAAAGTGGTGTGTTTAATGCTTAATTTTAAATACTTTTTTGAACTTCTTGTAAGCAAGATGAAGTCAGTGTTAACCTTGATTACTTCATGTAAGCCTACTAAAAATTTACTTTTATTATTTGTTAAACTTATGTTAAAAATATTATTTGTTAAACTTACTTAATTATGGACAAAATAAGTTCATTACAAAACAGTTTTTGAGTCTCTTGGCAGCTTGTTTTATTAGATAATTTTTATTTAGTAATTATATATACTTTTTCAGCTCCTGTTGCCTCGGCATCTGGTCCAAATTTTTCATTGGCTGAACTGGAAAATCCTGGATACTACAACATCAACCAAGTGGCACTGGGTCGACGCTCACTGACTTCGCCACCATCAACCAGGTACACACACACTGACCCACATGGACAATTAAAATACAGATATGCCACAGCACATAAAATACAATTTACTTATGTTTTCAACTTTCAACTAGCTTGGTTCATCACTGTCATTATTTCTTTAATCCTATCATCTCTTTTGTTGTGTCATCTTTCTTTTTTCTTTTTCCCTTTATCTCTCCTGCTTTCTCTTGATGGTGCTGCAGGGCTGAGGTTGAGTTGTACACCAGTCTTCCTCGGAGGTAGCCTGTCATTTTACCTGTTTAAAAAAATCAGTTAACAATGTTTTGAGATTTGTATTTAATTTTTGTTGACTATAATTTTTGTAGCTCAACGAAACGTAAATCTATAGATGACAGTGAAATGGACAGTCCAGTGGATGATGTCTTCTACACCACGCGCTCTCCTGCAGGCACCAGCTCTCAGTCCAGTGGCTGGCCCAATGATGTTGATGCAGGTGAACAAACAGGAATTCTTCACATGCACACAAACACGTGTGTTTACACATTAGTGTCATTACAGGGCAAAGATACAAACACACACACACACACACACACACATTGCAAACTCAAAGGAATATTTCAAACAATAAACTGAATGTATATTTAAATCATATACAGTGAGGGAAATAAGTATTTGAACACCCTGCGACTTTGCAGACTTGGAAGTTCTCCCATTTATAAATCATGGAGGGGTCTGAAATTTTCATCTTAAGTGCATGTCCACTGTGAGAGATATAATCTAAAAAAATCACAATGTATGATTTTTTAATAATTTATGTGTGTGTTACTGCTGCAAGTAAGTATTTGAACACCTGTGGAAATCAATGTTAATATTTGGTACAGTAGCCTTTGTTTGCAATTACAGATGTCAAATGTTTCCTGTAGTTTTTCACCAGGTCTGCACACATTGCAGCAGGGATTTTGGCCCATTCATCCACACAGATTGTCTCCAGATGAGCCAGGTTTCTGGGCTGTCACTGAGACTTCCCTTGAAAGATTTTCTATAGGGTTTAGGTCTGGAGACTGGCTAGGCCACTTCAGAACTTCGATATGCTTCTTATGGAGCCACTCCTTGGTTATTCTGGATGTGTGCTTTGGGTCATTGTCCTGTTGGAAGACCCAGCCATGACCCATCTTCAATACTCTAACTGAGGGAAGGAGGTTGTTCCCCAAAATCTTGCAATACATGGCCCCGGCCATCCTCTCCTTAATACAGTGCAGTCATCCTGTCCCATGTGCAGAAAAACACCCCCAATGCACCCCCATGCTTCACAGTAGGCATGGTGTTTTGGGGATGGTACTCATCATTCTTCATCCTCCAAACACTGCGAGTGGAATTAAGACCAAAAAGTTCTATTTTGGTCTCATCTGAGCACAGTACTTTCTCCCATGAGTCCTCTGGATCATCCAAATGGTCATGGACATACTTAAGATGGGCCTGGACATGAGTTGATTTAAGCAGGGGAACCTTCCATGCCACGCATGACTTCTTAGAGTATTACCCACAGTAACCTTGGAAACAGGGGTATCAGCTCTCTTCAGGTCATTGACCAGCTCCTCTCGTGTAGTTCTGGGCTGAATCCTCACCTTTCTTAGGATCATTGATATGCCACGAGGTGAGATGTTGCATGGAGCCCCAGTCCGAGGGAGTTTGACAGTCATGTTTAGCTTCTTCCAGTTTCTAATAATTGCTCCAACAGTTGATCTTTTTTCACCAAGCTGCTTGGCAATTGCCCCGTAGCCCTTTCCAGCCTTGTGGAGGTCCACAATTTTGTCTCTTGTGTCTTTGGACAGCTCTTTGGTCTTAGCCATGTTAGTAGTTGGAGTATTACTGATTGTGTGGGGTGGACTGGTGTCTTAATGCAGCTAACAACCTCAAACAGGTGCTTCTAATTTAGAATAATAAGTGGAATGGAGGTGGACTTTTTAGAGACTGATTGGTAGGTGTTCAAATGCTTATTTACAGTATGACTTATTTACAACTTTTTTAAGGCTTCTGATTGGCCACAGTTGCTTAATGGTCAGTGTTATTTCCTCGCCTACTGGTTTGACATGTGACTAACAGTGTGTTTTGCTTGTTTGTTTGTTTGTTTGTTTGTTTCATGTGGATGGCAATTTTATTTAAAAACACTCTGAATTGATGGGATGAAAAGGGGAAAAGCCTGTTTTTTTATTTGGACTGGGTCTAAGATCTAGTCCTTCTTTTACTAACGTAATAGTTCAATGTCTGTCTCTGACTTTCTTTTTCGGACTGTCTCTCTCTGCATGTCTTATTTACATGTAATTATTGTGTAATTATTTTTACACTTGCAGTGCAGCACCACTTGGCAAGTGTGCAGGAGAGGAAGATAAAACATGAAAATGATGGTGTGCAGTTTTCATACCATGGTTAGAAATACACACACAAACACACCAATACATGATACAGTTACTGTATACAGGTGCACTTTAAAGGTGTTTGTGCCAGCACTGTACATACACACTACTGCACACATGCTCACAATCCTGCAACCTTATTTTTTGGCCCAGATGGCACCTCTGTGTGTCTACAGAAGGCATCTGCTGTGTGTGTGTGTGGGTGGGTGGGTGGCAGTGGGTGGGTGGGTGTCTGTGAATGTGATGAATTCATTCAGAATAAGGACCACATTTCAATCAACAGGAACGGCGGCACTGCATTATAAAGCTTCTCAATTGGTTAATGCACAACAACTCATTGTAGAAGGGCTATGCAATTATACCACTATTCTTTAATTTTAAATTTAAATGATTAAATGTGTATGTTCTGTTTTATGGTAATTACATATTCTAAAGTGAAAATGTATGGGTTTATATTCTAAAAGGCAGCAAAGATATTTCTATTTGAATTATTGCCTGTGGAGTCTTGGCTATGCTGCCAGATACTTAACATACATTACTTAGGACTGAGGGCAGTATGATCTGTCTCATGGACACCTGGCCAGGTCAAACTCTAGAGCACAAGATCTTAGTGGCAGTGGCCTAGCACAGTAAAACACTCTCTTTAAAGATTTTAAATATTTGCTTTATTATAAAGGTGGCATTTTGCTATATATGTCTTGTTAGTCAACCTGCATTCATATAATATTTGGATTGGGGAATTATTTTATGTTTGAATTTGAATATGAACATGATGTCATAATGCATTACTGTACTTTTCTGTAACTATTCATATAATTTGTATTTCATGTTCATCAAATACATTATTAATACATTTTTAATACATTATTATATATTTGATATCCTGGACCAAACATTCATATTGCATTAAATATTGGCTTTATAAGTTATTTTTTTACTTTTTACTTTTACTTTATAGTGTGTGAGTGTTTATAACTTTAAATTGGTTTATCACTGGTTTCAATGCGATTAGCAACACAATATCACTCCTAATAGCAAAAAACCCTCTGGGCCTTTTCACAATATTTTTGGAAAGAAAAAAAACAAAGGAAATGAAAGAAAAAAGTGAATATTTTTTACACACTCCCACCTTCTCCAGACTTAACACACATTTACACACACCCACTCACACATGTCTGAAGCACACTAACACACACAGACACTTACACACAAACTCATGGATTTAAAACGAAATAGGATTTAATGCTTTAATGTTCTGGGGGAAAATAACATGGAGACTAAAGATAAGTTTAAGAGCAAATGTTTTTGAAGTGTGGTGCTGTATGCGTATGATCTCCCCCTCCATTTTGTGCCATTTTTATGGTGTGTATGAGTGTGGAAGTGTTGTCTTAATAATCTGCCACTAAAGAACTGTCCTCCTGTCACTTGCTCCCACATTATCTCACCTCGCCATGTTATTTTCACCCATCTTTCCTACCCACACACAAACCTTTATTCCATCTATCAATTTTCCTTCAATTCATCATTCTCTTTCGAGATATCTAGAACAGGAGCACTGCAAAGAATATCTGCTAATGTAGCCTATCCAAGAATAGCTAGGAATAGATAACATTTGTTATCCAGTGGATTATTTCTTCTGACTGACAATTTTTCTCAACACAAATGTTTTTACTTTAAATGTTTAATTTTTAACCTAAGAATTTCCACTATCAGAATGCTTCCATATGCAGAATGTTCCAGTATAAGCAATTTCCCAAAATTAACTCAATTCCCAGAATGAACATATTTACATTCTATAAGCAAGTAAAACTAATTAATAAAATGGGAATATTTTAATCTTAACCACTAAATATTTTTTACACATTATTGTTTGAAATAGCATAAATGTTTCTTTAAATCTTTTCTTTTTATCTATTTGTTCAACATGTATCTGTTCCCAATTCCTACATAATTCCTACATTATTGACTTTGTCATTGACTTTGTTAGCTGCTGTCAGTTAGCTTGACTAGTTGCAGCATACTGACTTCATCATGTAATTACTCATATCTACAATCTAGCCCAGTCCTAGTCCAGTCCAGTCTAGTCCTAACAAACATTAGTTAGAAGTAAGCTACTAGTGTCTTGGTAGTGCTGTGGCAAATTGCATCCTCAAACTGCCTTAATTAAACCGCCTTATCTTCATCTAGTAATGTCTTACAAGTCATTTTAGAAGGCATTCATATTTCTTCAGTTGATTTTGTTTTATTCATAAGCCTGTGAATGTGGATGTTCTTCAATTCAGACAGAGTTGAAATATCAGGCTTGAGATGGCAATATCAAATCTGATAAAGAAGGTTTTAAGCTACGTTGTAAAGCTTTTTTGTCTTTGTAAAGATCATCTTAACAATATTTAATATTTACAAACAAATAAATTTTCTTTTTTTTTAAATATTATCAATCAGTCGTTATCATATTCAGGTTATTAGGAGCAGCATCAAGTTGGGCGTTTTTTCTTTCTTGTGTTGTTATTTGTGTTACCGGCACTATGGCTCTGTGGGAAGAACTGTCACCAGAAGGTCCTGGATTTGATCCCCTGGTGAGCTGGTCCGGGTCCTTTCTGTGTGGAGTTTGCATGTTCTCCCTGTGTTCGTGGATTTACTCTGGGTGCTCCGTTTTCCTTCCACATTACAAAAACATTCAAATGAGGTGAATTACAAAAACAGTCCTTAACTGTATATAAACTTGTGAACTGATACAACTTTTGTGTTTGTTGTCATAAGTCGTGTACAGGTTTGGCTGCATGTTCTACTGTCATTAGAAAGAAGCTTTTTGCATTGCTAACTTTAGATCTAGTGTGTAGGTAATGGGGAATTTACGGGAAATTTATCTGAGCGTACTAGTGTAGGTGTATACAGGTAGTGAGAAAGTAGCTTGCTGTTTTATTTGTTGTTGTTGACATGTGGTCTCTGACAGGGCTATCCTCTCCTGGGTCTCTAAAGAAGCCTTCTGGGAAATTTGATTTCGGTGCCCTGTCGACTCAGGCGAGGTCCCCCCGCATGGCCTTCACACACCACCCACTGCCCATGCTGGCAGGAGTGAGACCAGGTGAGACATGTCTGAAATGACTCTGAAAACCCCAAACTACTAAATTTTAGAAAAATAGAAGCAGAATTATAGCAAAATAAATAATAATTTATCAAGAGACCTGGGTGAGGTAGGTTGAAGATATTATATATTTAATATTTAGAATACTTTAATACTGACGTACAAGACTTCCCTTGCACAAAACATTACTGACATATAGGCTTGGACTGGTGTTTTTTTAAACTCATATGCATGTTAAATATTTAAACCCAATGCCCTTGCACTCTTATATTAATATTCCAAAAAGGCCATGGATATATCTCTAGCAATATCAGTCCATCTAACCTGATTCTTTTTTCACTCTACTTCATCCATCACTTGTTGTTCTTGGTGTGGGTTATTTGTGATAGTCACTGACCAGAAGATTATTTCTATGGGGTTGAGTCATAGCACAAAGTCTTAACATGTCTGTTCTTTGTTTCCCAGAGTATCATACGCTAAGCCATAACATCTGGCTTATATTTGCTCATAAAACACACATCTCATTGAGCATGCCACTGAAATCTTTCCAAAATGGTATATCTAAATAAAAAGTTAATGCACAACCTGAAGTCTCTTCAAAAAAGCTTTGACCTCTTTTGAGAATTAATTTGCCTATAACTGCTGCTCACGAGCTACAGACATGTCTTGCTTCAAACTGGCAGAAGGCCGAGGATTAAAAAACGGGCAAAGTGGAGGTGGTGGAGGAGGAAATGTACAAGCTAAAAGTAAAGCTATCCAAACAGTGTAACAATCCTGTAATAAAGTGTAATATAATGTGTGCTAAAAAATCTGATAAAGGAAAGAATATATTGTAATTTCTTTTTCATGTTTCTAACATTTAATTCCAGTCAACACTGGGAGAACGGACATGGTATTGCAATATGTATGTCAGTAGCTAAGAAAATATAAGAAAAAGTCATGAATATGTACAACATTTTGTTTTTAATGGATGTTAATGTAGATGTTTAGTGCACATGTGGTAGGCCTTTTCAATATTGGCAGGATAATAGTAGTATTTGTCAGGATTAAAATATCAAATTATTATTAAAGTACAAAGTTATTGAATCTTTTTGAATTTCTTTCTGAAATAAAAAAATATATTATTGATCATAGCAATGGCGCAAGGAAATTGTGATGTTTTAAAATTGTACAGTACTAAATATGACATAAAGAGAATGAATGAATTATGGCATAATGTCCATATCTAAAATCTATATCTTTCATTTTATAAATCACAATAGCTAAGTAAATCATCAATATGCACTAAATTAATATGCTACAGTAGTGAATCATCGATATTCAGCAAGTCATCAATCTGCTACAATTATACATCATCAGTATAGCAAATAAATTATGCCAGTTTTATTAAAAATAAAACATTTTTACCACAATTTTACTAATGGTCACCCTCTATTTATTTCTTTCACAGGAAGTCCCCGTGCTTCTGCCTCTGCCCTTCATTTCCCTTCTCCCTCCATCATTCAGCAGTCCAGCCCATACTTTACTCATCCCACCATCCGCTACCACCATCACCAGGACCCACTCAAGGAGTTTGTCCAGTTTGTTTGTGCTGACGGCACGACTCAGCCTGGTGCTCAGGTACAACACACACATAACATACTTGATAAACCAAACTGTCAGCTGGGTATAGTGACATCAATCAAAGGCCAACTGCCAAAACAATATAAAAACCAATTTAATGTGATCAAACTCAAAGTTGAGATGTGTGTTGTGGATTCTTCTGCTCATAAAATGCTGCTTGCTGGCCTAACAGTTCATCTAATAAGTTGATTAAAAGTATATATATATATATATATATATATATATATATATATATATATATATATATATATATGTGTGTGTGTGTGTGTGTG
>JAYDZF010000011.1:9490445-9511563 GCA_034509105.1 Microcambeva barbata
GTGTGTGTGTGTGTGTGTGTGTGTGTGTGTGTGTGTGTGTGTGTGTGTGTGTGTGTGTGTGTGTGTGTGTGTATATACTCAGTATGGTATCATCACAGAAAACAACACTGAACTTTCTCAAGCTGCCAACACATTTCAACGAGAGGCTCGCTCATTCTTAAAAAATAAATGAAACTTTTATCTAACAGCACTGCTCTGACTCCTAATACTGTCTCTTTTTACCTCCTGTCATCTTTGCCCTGTACTCCATATTAACTCATTCACCAAATCACCAGATGTGAATGGATGCATATGCATGTGTGAGTTTGTGTTTTTGTTACACTGTCATTCCTCACCAAGAGTGTGTGTGTCTGCAGCCTAACAGGAGTGGTCAGAACAAAATGGCCGGCTCTTTCCTGTTTCCTTCGCCTCCTCAGGTGGCACGGCCGATGCCCCTTTCCATGCCTGACCCCAAAACCTGCCATACACACCCCGACGGGGGACTCAGCTCACCCACGTCACCCTGTAAGTGACCCAAAATTGTGAGCCACTTTTCAAGCCCCAAAATATAACAACAAATCCCTAAATAATTGCATTCTATTCTGAAGGCAGCTAGTAATGCAGGTGTTGCTCAGCATTGTACTTGATAAAAGTACCTTTTGAAAAGGAGCAACTTTCAATTTTTCCATATTTTAGCCTTTTCGAAGGCAGCAATAAATGTATATTCCTCAGTAAAGGCATTTTTATTCTTTATTTTTACTTACTTAATTACTTAAAAGTTATTAGTAAGTTTTCTAAACAGTGTGGGCAAAACTGTTATGGCACAGATGAGAACTAATATAGTAGCAAAGTGCAAAGCTTTTTTGTACTACACATTAGAGTTTACTAAAAGTCCTAAAAGTTACTGTTACTTGTGTTAGTGTTGATCAAGACGAGGTATTATTCCAATATTAATATTTATGGCATTTAGCTGATAATCAAATGAGGGTTCATACCATTGCTCATGGGCCAACAGAGGCAGCTTGCAATCATTAGTATATTTACTTTTGAGCCAACAGCATAGTAATCAGCAGCCCTGTCTTATTATTTTTAAGTCTTAGGTGGTGAAAATCAAGTCTCAAGTTGACATAGGTGTAGGAGCACTCAATATGTTTCACTGACACGCCATCACCTAGTGTCATAGTAAATGTTTTTAATGTGAATGCAAAAATTAAATGTCTTATCACATGTCATTCTTTTTATTTTTACATGGTTAGCTGTGAACTCCATATTGGAATCTCAGTGAATAAAGTACTTAGACTTCATGTTGCTGCTGCTTAACTAATGTTTCAATGTGGTGACAAGTAAGTTCTCCACGATATTGTGAAACTACCCACTGTGATTTCTACTGAATGCACTATACATTTACATTAACTGCGGTGGACATACAGGTGGAACAATTTTTCAATTATTTTATTTATTTATAATGATTTAAACCTCATGCCCCACACTTTTGGTTACATTCATGGCAGACACACAGTTATTCATTATTCATGGTTCATCTTTTCTCAAGTTTATATTAAACACAATTTTGGCTCTCCGATTAACCTGCTGCATGTGTTTGGACTGTGGGAGGAAACCGGAGCACCTGGAGTAAACCCACACAGACACAGGGAGAACATGCAAACTCAAACAGAAAGGACCCAGACCGCCCCACCTGGATCAAACCCTGGACCTTCTTGCTGTGAGGTGACAGTGCTACCCACTAAGCCACAGTGCCGCCCTCTATCACTTATATTAAAGCATACAAACCTCTGCCCCAAACCCTATTTCAGTCAAGGTTTTCTTGTTGCCCAATTTTGCCTCTAGCATGAAACACAGATAAAGCACGTGTGATAGCTTAGCCGCGTGTAACAAGCTAATATATAAAAGGTTAAATATTAGTAATACAATCCACACATTGGAAGTATGTTCAATTATAATCATAATTAAAAATTAAATTAAATAATCAAAACAATAATATTTAGTATTTTAAAAGTTAGGTCTTATAAGACATTGTCACAATTGCAAACACCAAGTTCAAACGTTTTTGCTTGTGATATTGCATCATAGAAATATAAATGTATCTGCGGCTTGACACAAAACAGTTTAGAAAGTATATTGGTATAGTCACGTTTGTTCGTGTGTGTGTATGTGTGTGTGGTGTTGCTGTACTTTTCGAATTGGTTGGGTGTTGAACAAATACTCAATACTACACTATTTCTTTTATTTTTCTTTTCACATTGCCTCCATTTAGATGCTTTAAATGTTTGTCATCTGTTTCTCACCCTGTCTGTCACATGATTCTTAATAGTATATCATTAGTATTACATAAGTGACACTTCACAATGTAATTTTTACTACCTTTTTATTTGCATTTGATGTGTCCCTCTGCCCAGAATTCAATGTGCGCTTCTGTAAAGAAAGTTCATAAATCCTTTGATTTAAGCTAATTAATAATCTGAAAACAGATATTTCAAAGTGTCCATTTATCTTTCCACTATTTTATTTTGTTTAAGACTTGGGTACTGATAAAATGTTGTTTTGTTTTTATGTGTGTGTGTGTGTGTGTGTGTGTACCTGGGTGTTGTGGAGCAGCATACTCAACGCCAAGCTCCACAGCTTCCAACAGGTTTGTCGGCATCGGAGCACGGGACAACTTTTTAAACATACCACAGCAAACACAGGTACAAATCTTTGCATATATAAATTTGAGCATAATTATTAAAAAATGTATAATCAATAACTATTTATCCCAAACAATCAAATAACAAAATGCAAAACACTGATGGCCCAAAGCATCTTCTCAATACCGTACCTCATTTGAGTTCCATGCAAAAAGTCACAAAAATTACATGATATCACTTCCTTTTAGTTTGGCATTGATTATTCTGTTCTAACCCCTACAAAATGACTTTACTTGGTTTGGCTAATTGTGTGTTGTTGTTTATTGGTGGGTTGTGCAGTGGTGTGTTAAAACTCAGATGGCAGCTTGTTGGAAGCAAGCCTGTGGCATTTAGCTATGGACACTCTTCGTGTAATATGGATGCATCCTGGCCCACAGATGTTAAATACTTTAACTCTAGCCCACTGTACATCTTTCACAAGGAATGAAACCACAAGCTAAACACTACAGCTCCAGCACATGGAGGGAATCTGGAGTTGGTTTCTGTCTCTTCGGTAGTTGCCTGTAGATTTAGAAGGATGTTTAGAGGACACATGCATACCTAGATCAGGTATTAACAAACCCTCTCACTATGCTGAGATGGACACTCAGTCAAATGGGAGTTTGTGTGAAAGTAGAGCGTAGATGAGAGAAGAAGCAACTCACTTCCCAGACTGTCTAGTTGCCTCAAGCAACCAGACATGATGTCATAGGCAATTGAATATAGTAAGGAGCCAACGAAAGTCTATGAAAAATAGCTGGAAAATACCCAGGTTTCGCTGGTCTTCCAGCCAGTACAAACTTTATACAAGCACTGTAGCTTGTCGAATAAGCAAATCAATCCATGCAACTTTACAGCTCAGTTACAAAACATGATCTTGCTGCCAAAAAATATGTAAGATCCCTCCTTTTAGTAAAAGAGAAACAAAGAAATACATGTATTTAATCCAATGAGTAACCTTTTGGTTTGTGATTTGGTCGAGTAATTTGTAAGCCATAGTCAGGTTGATTGTTGAGAAGATTGTGGACAAGGGTAAACGTTCAATAGTTATAAAATAAATATTATTAAAATTTGTTGTGCAAAATCATGAATATGTTTGCCATTTATTTTTTATTACCATTCATGTTTCCAAATTCCCAAATGTTAAACATAGCTTAGTATTTACCATTAAACACACTTAAAATTTGCTGATAAACTATTGATGTCACAAGGAATTTGAGCATAAAAAGACCATTTGAACTTGCAGTGTCAGAGATTCCATTGGTTTGCTTGAAAGCTTTTTGTAGTCCTATCATGGTATGTCACAATTAAAGCAAAACTTTTAATCACTATTTGATGTGAATTAGCTTCTCCAGAAAATATGGTACATGGATAGAAGAATGCACTTTGACATGGGTTAATTTTGTTACAGCATACTGTATCGCTCTCTCCTTGTGGTCAGTTTTCATTTACTACTAATTTGTCATTATTGTATTGCATTGTTATAAAAGCTCATTCCAGTGGTTAATGGTGTGGGTGTTTTTAGAGATGTTAGGTGGTAAGTTCACAGCTGTTGTGTAATTTTTGGTGTCCACCCCTAAAAAAGCTTTTGATAAATTTAGTAAAATGAAACATAAATATTAATGTTGCTATAAACATGTCCACATTGCCTTAATTAATTGTCATGACAGAGACTTTATTTTATTGTTATTAAATTTGTATTGTTTTTACACCCATTTTATTTTGTAAGAACAAGCTGATATTAGTTAGACCTAAACTGGTTTCTTGCAGGACTTTGTAGTGTGTTTTCTGCCTCATGTTGTATCTTAAACCATTACTGATTAAACCATTAAATAGTAATTGTGATTAAACAATTACCTAGCATCATTTTGGTTGCCACTAAATAACAAGTCAAGTGCTTTATAAACATATTAATTGTGTTTTTCTTTTCTTTTTTAACTCCTTTACAGTCCTGGTTCCTTTGACAAGAGCTCATCAATAACACAGATATGAAGAAAAAAGTTTGTAGCTGAAACCTGACACACAAAGCTAGGTATGAACTGGTATTAGCTAACCAATTACACATCCCTGCTCGGACTAGCAAACTGAAACCCTTAACCCTGAAACAAGCCCCAAAATCTTAAAGACTTCCAACTGATTTTGCAAATCTAAATAATGAACACAAAAACCAGAGGACACGACAACAATGGAGGACTTACAAAAAGTGTTTGGGACAAATGATGCGAAGTATTATAAATGTTAACTGGTGACCTAAATGTTGATCAATTTTTTGCTTTTCTTTTGATTTGTTTCCCGTCATCATCATCATACTCACATACTCTTAGATGCATTTCACCAAATAATATGCATAGATGATTACGCCCACATTCATGAATTACAAGTAGTACATTTCTGCACCATCTTAATCTATCCAGCTGCTTCCATTTTTGGGAAAGTTTTCTTACTAGAATGTCAGCAGTTTTAGGAAACAAGTGTCAGCATTGATAAAAGTCTAGACCAGCATTTCCCAAAATGTTTCAGTAAATACAATCTTTGAAATGTATTCAAACACTTGAGTGCCCCCAGTCCAACAAGTGTTTAAAAGATGTCCATTAAAAGATGAGGGTAGGATAAATGTATCATTGGAAAGCCTGAGCTTGTGACAATAAACAAACCCTAGATGATAAAGGTGTTGGATTAGGTTAATCTGATTTTGTGTAAACACTCTGAACTAGAAAACTTGAGACTCCCAGAAATAAATGGCAGCATTTTTTGTTGTCATGCAGAAGGCTAACACGCAGAAGCCTAATTAGCATGATAGCAAGCAAGTTTAGTTAAATACCAAAATACCATTGTAATTATAAATGTACATGATAGTTGAAACTAAATGAATGTTTCCTGCTGCATGAAATATGTTTAGATGTTTGCTCTAATGAATAGAATTGGAATATAATTTAAAACTGGCTTCTAAAAGGAACAACATTCATAACTGCAATACAAATGCACATATTTTAAAATGCTACCCAGGTAGTGAACCTCTTCTCAAAACACAATATTCCCCAAACAACATATCTGTCAAATCAGCTATTGTATGTCCTCTCCAGATCAGCTGTTGTTTCTCATTGTGAATTCTGCATGTACAGGACAACACATGCAAGAGGGAATATGTATGAATCAGAAAAAAACTAGGCACACAAGCAAAAAATGCGGCAAACTTTATTTAGGCTGCATCCAGTCATAATTCCAGGTCCCGCAACTTTACATTTTTACTACAGCTGTGACACCACATATCACAAAATAACTGGACTGCCTGGCTGTTAGTCATATGTCCGGAATTCTCATTGGCTGAGCCTAACTTAAAGCACAACCCTATCTGGCTCTTACAAAGTGAATACAGTTTCGCAAAAAACTGCCTCGGTTTTCCCCTTAGCAACTTCAAGGCCTGTACATGGTCTATAAGCTACTAAAACTATGTGCTATAACATGGCTTGGTGCCAACCAGATTATAGTAGACTGGAAACAACACCCTTTCAAATATATGGTATATAAACTAAAAACCATACTCGTATATACTGTATATATATGGAAATATGTAGAGTAGAAATATGGCAGTCTAGTTATTTTTTGACATATAAGTCAGTCATTTTATTCTCTTGAAATACTCACAAAACACACAATTATCTGTGCATCAATGTCCATGATCCACAGGTGATGGACAGAAGAATTTATTTAAGGAATGGTTTTGTTGTTGAAAAAGTATTAGTATTAATCTTTAGGTACAAAGTAAGGTGTTTGTGAACTGAGCCGTGCATTAGGCAGGTATTTGTACGAATGTATGAGAATTTTATAAAAAGCTATTTTAAGTCCAGATGTATTGGACTCTAAACTCATGGGCCATAAACAGTATCCCAATCTTTATAAAAATGTTGTGCGATTTTTCTTTCATTTCCCAATTTTATTTTGATGTTATATCTGGAATCGTTGTACACTGCTGGGAAGGGTGGGTGAAATGAAATGTCAACAAAACAAGTTTGTGTTAGGATATAATCCTTTGCTTGTTTTAGACGTAGTCTACCATTAAGAGAAAAATACTAAACCAAAACTGTTTCTCATTGTCAAATAGTTCAGTCAATATACTATTTTTTGTACCATGAGGTTCATATTTTCCAGGTTGTGACAAAAGGCATTTGATTTCAACCTTCACTTTAAGTAATAGATACTGTCAAATATTAGGCGTGATAATGAAATATAGAGGAAATATAGAGCTGAATTTCTTTTACAGATTAATGAAACAGATCATTTTGTTTTGATTCATTTGTTATGCCCATTTTTAAGTCACCATTGAGACTGCAAGTTTTTAAGTTAACTGTGACCTTCAGCAAAGGGATCAAGCATTTAGACCAATGCTGAGAACATGCTATTTAAATAATTTAACGTGATCCAAAATCCACTGGGCCTTTTTTTTTTACATGCCAAGAGCACATAAGGATGTAACTTTTTCCTTATTCTAGTCACTATCACTCTAATCATTAGAACATACAGGTCTGCCTAATACATTCTTCTAGACTTACAGCCACAGACGACTCTGACATTGTTGAACTTATTATAGAGTAATTGCTTTTCTGTTGCACTGCACGGACAACATAAATCATTTTGGTTTGTTTCACTGTAAATCAGAGAGAAAAAAAATAAACAAAGTGTGTGGCCTAAGTGATTATTTAAGACGTACTAATTATTTGACATTCTAGTAGCTATAGAGAACTATTGTCATTCTTGGAAGAGGCTAAAAAGCAAGTTCCAGAGACTAAATAATAATGTAGGAATATCATCATCGCCATTGTAAATGACCCTGCCTAGTACGTGTGATGTAGTGTTGTTGTATACAAGCATTTAAAGGTTGTTCCCTTCAAAGTGCCTTTTGTTCACAGAATCCATCTTCTTTAAAACTTCTTTAAAAAGGAGAACATTTTTCAAGCTGTTTGAAGCTGTATATACAGTGCATCTGGAAAGTATTCAGTATTTCACCTTTTGCATGTTTTATTGTTGCAGCCTTACCCATAATGACAAAGCGAATAAAGATTGTTTGGAATTGTGGCAAAATTATTACCAAAAAAATCCCAGGTATTTAAGTATTCACAGTGTTTGCATGACAGAATTTGGCTCAGGTACATCCTGTTTCAACTGATCATTTTAACTGTTGATTGGACATGATTTCGAAAGGTACACACCTGTCTATATAATATCCCAGAGTATACAGTACATGTCAGAGCACAAACCAAGCCATGAAGTCCAAGGAATTGTCTGTAGACCTCCGAGAAACATTTCTGCATTCTTGATGGTCCCAGTAAGTGCAGTGGCCTTCATCATCCATAAATAGAAATTGGAAATTTGGAACCCCCAGGACTCTTCCTAGAGCTACCCTGTGTGATCAGTTTAGAATGGCCTTAGTCAGGAAGGCGACCAAGAACTTAGGGTCACTCTGACAGGAAGGAAAACCATGTCTGCATTTCTGCTGCAGTCCACCAATTAGTTCTAAATGGTAGAGTGGCCAGACTGAAGCCACTCCTCAGTAAAAAGCAAAATACAGCCTGCTTAAAGTTTTCCAAAAGGCACCTAAAGAAACCTTAGATCACAATAAACTAAATTCTTGAACATTTTGATCTGAATGCAAAGCATCATGCATGGAAGAAACCAGGCACCGCTCATCACCTGGCCAGTACCATCACTACAGTGAGGCTTAGTGATGGCAGCATTATGCTGTGGGGTTGTTTTTCAGCAGCAGGATCTGTTATACTAATCAGGGTTGAGGAAAAGATTAATGTAGCAATGTACAGAGTCATCCTTGAAGAAAACCTGCTCCAGAGCACTCAGACTAAAGTGAAGGTTCCCTTTCCAACAGGACAACGACCCTAGACACACAGCCAAGATAATATGGGAGTGGCCTCAGGACAACTGAATGTTCTTGAGTGGCTGAGCCACTTGAACCAGATTTAACATCTCTGGAGATATCTGAAAATGTCTTTGCATCAACACTCCCAATAAAACCTGATGGAGCTTCAGAGGTTCTGCAAAGAAGAATGAGAAAAACTGCTCACACATAGGTGTGCCAATCTTGCAGCATCACACACAAAAATAACAATAGGCTGTAATTACTGACAAAGGAGCTTCAACAAATGAGCAAACACTGTGAATACTTATGTACATTATTTTTTAAATAAATTTGCAAAAAATCCATATATTTTTCACTGTTTTTATTATGGGCTGTTGTGTGTAGAATCGAGGGGAAAAAATGTATTCAATTTTGGAATAAAGCTGTAACATAGCAAAATGTGGGAAAGTGAAGTGCTGTGAATATTTTCCAGATGCACTGTATGGTATATAGTATTACAGAAAATTGATGTGATTTAGTTATTTCTATTGTTCAGTATTGAAAAAAATGTAAAGGTAAAAAACTTCCTTTTGTGTTTTCCAATGTCTCCATCTTTATGTAACTGCAGATAAAAATGTCTCTCACCCTGTCCTACATTTACTGTACCCTTCCCAAAAATGCAGAACTTTTATTTTATTTAGCAAAATATCTTGTCTGTAAGCTTGTTCTTGTTATGCTGTCAAAATCTCCCCCGCTCCTCCATTTCTACCGCTAGTGTAAGTGAAATGTAGCCATTTGAGCTCTGTGGGGTCAGCTACAGGATTAGATGCAAACTTAGACTGATCTGGAGCGAGATCTTCCAAGATATACCTGAGAATTATACAAAGGTTTTAGACTTTGTTACAGTTGTGGAAGTAATTGTTTAAAACTATAATAGGTTTTTTGCAGGACACTGGATGTAATAAGGCAGCTTCACAATTTCTATGCTAATTTATATATTTACTACAGTTTTGTACTGTATTTAAATTTGTTCATGCTGTCTATCAGGGTATGGTCCAAACGATTCTCTGAGAGAGAACCACAGACCTTAAAATATTATAAAGCACCTTTAAAAATAATGAACAGCCAGCCTAGTTAGAAACAAGTAGACAACTTTTACTTGACTGACAGTTTTGCTATAAGCACCTTATGTGGTAAAATGCACTTATGATATGCACTTAAATATCATGTATCACACTTTGGCGTTTTTCTTTTTTTTTCCTTCCTAATTTATTATAAATTTTTTTTTTAAACTTTTTTTTATTTAGCGTGCTCATCATTGACCAAGGAGCATTGCCGTGTTGTTCAGCCGGCCTGTTCACCAGTATTATTGAAAAGGATGTGTTTGCTTACAGTGTGGGCATTTTGTTTGTTTCTGACTAACATTGGACTTTTGAATGGCCATGTAACTCCAGAGTAACACATAGCCCTCTGTTTGAATTTAAACACCAATTGTAGTTTCCTTTTAGCTCTCAAATTATGCTTCAATATGCTTAGTGTTAAAATGTTTTAGTTTGATAAGCTTCCTTAAATTTAGCTGCATTGATAGCGCCGCCTGGTGGATTCTGGTGTCCTGCATTAAAAAAAGCTTTGTAGTTGAGCTAGCGGCCCCTCAGAGCTTCGTGGCATATGTGCATGTGCTAAAGTACAATTTTTTTCATTATAAAGAATAAAAACAGTTTGTAAAGAGCAGCAACTGGTTGAATAAATGATGTTCTTGACTGTACTAAAGTGTGTATACGTGGAATTTATTTCGTTTAAAACAACTGATTTCTGTAAAGTCTTCAAAATATAAACACAGATTCTTGTATTCAATAGTACATTATTTATATAGTTGACAGGAGCTCTAGATGTGTTCCAAATATGGCGAACATTAAACGACTTTACTTTGATTGTAATTGCAATTGCATGTACAACCCCAAATGCAAATTTTATAGTTTCTTTTATTTTATTGCTGACTGTATTTACAGGAGATATTTTGTATTTAGCTGGTCAAATAATTATCATTTAGTAACAAACATCCATTCCTACATTTCAGGCCTACATTCCAAATAAAAGTTGGGACAGTAAAGCATTTACCAATTTGTTTGTATTACTGGCATTTCTTTTTACCACACTTAAAATGTTTTGGCAAAGAGGATACCAAGTGATTTAGTGCTTTTATTTTGTCCCCTTCTTTCTGCCAACACTTTTCAATGCTGGGAATCATCAACATAGGACCTTTTTTGCACAGTGAATTTTAAAGTGGGATTTGTGCATGGAACTTTGTGTTGTAGTGAATGACAAAGGTTTGCTTGACGGTACTTGATGCAGTATTGTCTGAGGGATCAAAGCTCATGGCATTCAGCTTAAGCTTGTGCCCTTTGCACACTGAAATCCATCCCAATTCATTGAATTGTTTAATGATACTTTGCACTGTAGTGGGAGAAAAATAAGAATATCTTCTTTGAGACACATTGTTTTTAAACATTTTAAACATTTCAGATGAAGACTCAAACTATCCTAGATGATGTTTTGTGTTTTGTTACCTCACAACCTATAATTAAAAGGACTGTGTGAGGGTTTTAATTTACAGAACATGCCTACAACTTTGAACATTTGATATTTTTTATTGTGAAGCAGACAACCAATAGGGCAAAATAACAGAAAAACTTCAGTGTGCAAAACCTTTCACTCCCCTAAAGTCAGTACTTTGTAGAGCCACCTTTTGCTGCAATTACAGCTGCAAGTTGTCTCTATGAGCTTGCCACATCTTGCCACTGTGATTTTTGATCAAGGCAAAACTGCTCCAGCTCCTCCTCATGGTTTTCACTGGTAAACAACAATCTTCAAGTCTGACCACAGATTTTCAATTGGATTAAGGTCTGGGCTTTGACTAGGCCATTCCACTACATTTACAAATTTCCCCTTAAACCACTCGAGTGTTGCTCGAGTGGGGTCATTGTCCTGTTGGGTTTTGATTAAGAACATCCCTGTATTTAGCACCATCCATCTTCTTCTCAACTTGGACCAGTTTCCCAGTCCTTGCTGCTGAAAAACATTCCCATAGAATGATGCTGCCCCCACCATGTTTCAGTGTGGGGATGTTGTTTTTTGGGGTTTCCTTGGTGTCTGAAAAGGCCAATTTTGGTCTCATCTGACCAGAGCACCTTCCTCTATACATGGGTGGCCCTCTCTTGGCAGGTTTGTTGTGGTGTTTGATACATTTGATATAATGGATTTGATCCCTAATCCTAGTTGGGAGATTTCCTTTGTTTTAATGGTGTAGTTTGGTTAGTGGTGCCTCTTGCTTAAAGGTGTTGCAGCCTCTGTTTTGTTTTTTAGAAAACAAATATAATGACAAATCACGTGACAGTTGCCCACAGGTGGAATTCATTTCACTAAGCATGTGACTTGTGAATGTAATTGGTCGCAACAGAACTTTTTAACGGCTTCATACCAAAGGGGTGAAAACATTTGCACATGCCAATTTGGCCATCACATTCAATTCAGATTAAAAAAAAACATTTAAACAGGTTGTAATGTAACAAAATGGTAAAATCCAACAAATGGTGAATACCTTTGCAAGACACTGTGTAATTATAAAAAAATTACTGTGTAATTATAAGTGCCCTGTCCCATTTTTTACATTGCAAAAGTGAAATGCAGGAATGGATGTTTGTCAACAAATGAGAAGTTGACCAGACAAAACATGAAATACATTTGGTCCAAACTGGCTGTGATCAAATTGAAATCATTTTTAAAGTTTTCATTTTCCAACTTCTGGGGAAATTTGGAGTTGTACTTACAAACCATAGTTCTCTCACACAAACCTGGAAGCTGTGATCATTCACAGACTGCTAGTTTACCTGATACCATGGCTAAATCACTGTGACAATGCTGTTGTCTGGCATGGTGTGAGGCTTCTCCCTGCACACAATTACAGGTTAATTCAGCTTATTGACTTTCTTAAAGACTTTTTAACTTACTTTTGAGATATTACTATGTAAATAGATACATAGATATATATAAAATAGTAATCTAACGTTCCTATGTACACTAACCCAAAACAGAACGTAATAACTGCACCCAAAATGTAAATGCACCCAATTTCTTAAGTCACTAAGCCAGTGCTAATGTTTTAATCATTCACACACGATGTCTGCAAGCATCCCCAAGTTAAATGGAACTGTTAAATACCCGAGAACTTAATCACGTGAATACTTGCAGCTGCTCTCGTTAGGAGTTGCCACAGTGCACCATTACTGATTTGGCATGGTTTTTAATCACTGGATGCTCTTCTTGGCGCAACCTTCCTAATTATCTGGGCTTAAGGAAGGCTCTATAATGCATTCATATGTGCATTGTAGTGGCTAGGGTGGCACCCAACCAGCTGATTGTAATGCAGAATTTTGAATTGGGAAGTTCAGATTGTCTGGTGTGCATTCTAATGGTGTGCTAATGGAAAACCAAGCTACTCCAGCTAGACACAAAGACATTATATTGTGTAAAATGAGTTTTTGACACAGCAAACACAACTGCTAGTACTCATGCCCATTCTTTGATAAACATTTTGACTAGTTTATCGCCTTGTGAAATCTGAAATCTTCTGATGCCCAAAGCCTACTTTCTATTTCAATACATTTATTTCACTGTCAGGATATTCAAAGTAACTAAAATACTGGCATGGGATTACATAAACCTTTTAAAACTGACTACTTATACAATCGCAGAGACTACATTTCACATCAGTATATAAAGAGAGTTCAAGATCTCATTCTACTTCAGAGCTGACTTAAGTGAGCATGGAGTGTTGTATATGATGACAAACTGAACCTCAGACAAATCCAGTTCCTTCAACAAAGAAAGACAGAAAAGGAAGAGTTCCACTATTATTATATTTATAACATAAATAATAGCTGCATCTGTAAATGGGTATATGTTACAAGAATAAATAGCAGCTTTGTGTAATTATAATTTTGACAATAAATTAAATGCTTGATCCTTGGTATTCTGATCCTTACCTTTATATAAGCCATCATCATATTGTTCATCAACCTGACCATCATGGCCAACTTCCTCCTCATCTGCAGAGGCCCCAGGTTGAAGATTCTTCTCCCTTGTCTCCTCTCCCTCTCTTATGGACATGGACAGCCCCTCTAACAGCTTGTTTGGCTACAACAACAAAAGATGTGAAAACACTATGAAAATACCTTTCCAGAACAGTATTGTGTGTCAAAGCCAGGACAAGGTTGGTTTGTATCTGGGTTCATAAAAGCTCATGGTCAGATATGCATGCACATACTTTTGGTGGAGCTGCAAAGCAGAAAATGACATTGCAACAGTAGAAACATTAATTTTCTGTTGGAACTAAATATTTCCCAAATTAATTGAAGAAAGAATTTCAAAATTTTAAAGTATAGGCAATATTTTTTTAAAAGTCTAAGAATATCAGAGTCGCTTTATTCCTCTGCACACATACACACGTACAAAAATTATATATATATATATATATATATATATATATATCCTCCAATATCACTCTTTAACAAACACATGCCCAGAAATTATATCATTTTTTTACAGTAACATTTTTTCAACAAACACTTCCTATTGAAAAGTTTGGCAAGCAGAGTTCAGATTCCGGAGTGGAACTTAACCTGTTCGAGATCCAGCTGCATTTGATGCTGAAAATTGGGGTTGAAAGCATTCTCTCCTGAGAACAGAAAAAAAGATATTTTACATGAACTAAAGAAACACCAATTATTGCCACTGCACAATTTATGCAAGTTGCCAGACTAACCACAATATTTAAAAAAAAAAATCTGTGGAAATTATGTGTGTAAAATTGTGTAAAAGTTCATTTAAGTAAAATGAAGTGTTTACAGCATTTGCTGCCATTAAAACTTAAGTTTAAAAATAGTGCTAATCAAAGCTTTAGCATACAGTCAACTACAAGAATAAATGGCAGCTTTGTGCAATTACAATTTTGACAATAAATTAAATGCTTGATCCTTGGTATTCTGAAAGTGAGTACACCCCTAAGAGAAAGTTCCTGAAGTGTCAATACTTTGTGTGGCCACCATTGTTTTCCAGAACTGCCTTAACTCTCCTGGGCTGGCAGATATTCGAGACTTTGCGCTCCTCCACCTTACACTTGAGGATGCCCCAAAGATGTTCTATTGGGTTTAGGTCTGGAGACATGCTTGGCCAGTCCATCACCTTTACCCTCAGCCTCTACAATAAAGCAGTGGTCGTCTTAGAGGTGTGTTTGGGGTCATGCTGGAACAATGTCCTGCAACCCAGTTTCTGGAGGGAGGGGATCATGCTCTGCTTCAGTATTTCACAGTACATATTGGAGTTAATGTGTCCCTCAATGAAATGTAACTCTGTACTCCTCACCTGATTGCTGCAACAGATGCTTGAGACCATCTGAACCAAACAAATTATTCTTGGTCTCATCAGACCATAGGACATGGTTCCAGTAATCCATGTCCTTTGTTGAGATGTCTTCAGCAAACTGTTTGCGGGCCTTTTGTGTACAGACTTCAGAAGAGGCTTCCTTCTGGGGTAACAGCCATGCAGGCCAATCTGATGTAGTATGCGGTATATGGTCTGAGCACTGACAGGCTTTTGTCAGTGATTTAGACATCAATGGCTGTATGTTGAGTGGTTTTGAGGGAATAATAAATTTACACTGTTACATAAGCTGCACACTGACTAGCTTTCATTGTGTCAAAGTGTCATTTTGTCCCATGAAGATATAATTAAATATCTGCAGAAATGTGAGGGGTGTACTAACTTTTGTGATACACTGTACATCTGAAAAGACATCACCTTCTGATCCCACCCATTTCACTTGTGAGCAAAATTATTGGAACATGTTGCTGTCCTGTTTTGTTGCCCAGGGGTGTGCTTTTACACAATCTACTTGCAGAACATGTCATGAACAAAAATACAGAGGCTTCATGACAAGATACAAACACCTAATTAGCAAGAAATACTAAACTAAACTGCTTGGGAGATCCTTCATCTTGCAACAACATAATAACCAAAAACTACACTGCTAAAACTACTTTAGGGGCATGAAGTGGAAAGTTTTAGACAGGTCAAGTCAATCTCTAGACTCTAGACGTAACTCCCTTAAACAAACCCTAATTGAAAGATGATTTGTGCAGTTATTACAAGCAAAATATGTGTAACTGAATATGACGTCTTATTCACTTTAATCTATTTTACGTTGAGCCGTTCCAATACTTTTGCTCACTAGAAAAATGGGTGGATTCAGACAAATCGGACAAACGTGCTATATTCTGAACTGTGTATTAGATGCAGATGTAAATACCTAGATATAAAAACTTAAATGAATGTTGATCTTTTTTCTTATATGCATCTTTTAATTTCAGACCCAAACATTTTAGTCTACAATTAATTAAATGACATGCTTTCAACCTTGTTTGGTCATCACAGCTGTGCCCCTGCACAGAGAGATGCTTGAACCATTAACTCGTTTATGAGAAGAATCCCAGGTGCCTGCATGAAGTGGAAAATGTTAGCAGTGAACTAACCCTCATAGGGAGAGTGCCAGTCTGGAAGATATGTTGTCATTGGGCTTGTCTCCTGCACGGGCACTGTAAAAGAATCCTAAAACAAAGTTGGAATTTTTAAATTCTGTCAAGTAAATGTCTCGAAAGCATTGCTTGATAAATGATCAGGTTCAATATATAAAAAGTCATTTATTTTAAATATTTAATCTTGTTTGCGACTTTCAGCATTTTACTTCTTCTCAGGAATCAGTATCTTGTATGAGTAATTTTTATTTGTTAGTTGGTGACCAGATGAGGATTTACTAATATTAAATCCTCTAAGAAACATCATGTTCATTCATATACAGTGAGCAAAAAGTATTTAGTCAGACACAGATTGTGAAAGTTCTACTTTGAAAGATGACAGAGTAAGGTTCACATCAACAAGAAAAAATGCTGTGGGGATGGTATTTGACAGAAGGGATTGGGAAACTGGTCCATATCGAGGGAAAGATGGGCAAATTACAGGGATATTCTTGAGCAAAACCGGTTTTGCTCCATCAGTGATTTGAGACCAAGGCGGAGGTTCACCTTCCGCAGGACAATGACCCAAAGCATATTGCTAAAGCAATACTCAAGTGGTTTAAGGGTAAACATGTAAATGTATTGGAATGGCCTAGTCAAAGCCCAAACCTTAATCCAATTGAGAATATGTGGTCAGACTTGAAAATTGCTTGAAAATCCTTGAAGAATGGGCAAGTATCCAAATGGTAAGATGTGGTAAGCTCATAGAGACCTATCCATAGCAACTTGCAGCTGTAATTGCAGCAAAAGGTGGCTTTACAAAATACTGACTTCAGGGGGTGAATAGTTATGCACGCTGACATTTTTTCTACATTTGTCCTATTTGCTTTAACTGTAAATGAATTGGTTAGTCTGTCTTAGCAAAAAAAAAATGCTTACATCACCCAAAGACTTGTCAACGTCATCATTCATCTCTACAACACACACAAACAATAGTGGAAGACTTGAATTAGTATAAGAAAAGCACACATATATCCTACACAGGGTGCCAATCAATCACATAGCTTATAATATCCCTCTCAAATAACCCCAGCTCCACCTCGCCAAACTGAATAATGTGTACAATTATGACTGTAACCAAAGTGTAAAACATAACATAAAAACATTAACACCAACTACTTTTTTATTCAACTAGTTAAATTATGGGTTTTTTCTTTTGTTACCTGTCTGTATATGTTGCAGATTACCTGCTCCTATACCAGTAGGATTATCTTCTTCATCCTCTGGAACTGGTCTAAGGAAGATAAAAGGGTGACAGGGCCCAATTTCAAACACTAACAATCTTTTTATTCTTAAGATAAGTTTTTTACATGCAGAGATAAGTCTGCACAAAATATTCATCCTAGCCCATCCACAATAAAATGTCTTTATTTCAATTTATTCTTCTTTTGAATATTCAACACACATTTGGGATTCAGATAAAAAGACCACTTAAAATATTAGACAAAGACAACCCAATACACAGCAGGGGACAAGTCTTCCTTTAACCCTTATTTAGGCCTTGGTGACTACCCATCAATAGTGGTCAGAAATAAATCCTTATCTTTAATATATATCACAGTCTTCAAAATCAGCATGTTTATGTACTCATGTTGATGATTATTTAAAATAGCAAAAATGTTCAAAACTCAGCACGAACACATTTCCCAAGAGGACTTGGTATTTCATAATCCATTATGCCAGTCACAAGGTCTAATCTCCACAGATCTTTGCTGACCCACTGCATTCACTGATGGTGGGGACAATGTTCTTGTGGTCAAAAGTGATTTGTTAATCCATATAATTGTGTTCCAGAACTACGCATCCCTTTCCAAATGTATTCTGGTTTATGACCCATTTCTTGTTTAACACAAGATTGCCCTCATCCTTAGACCTGATTAAAACCCTTGATGAAAGTACATGAATGAAATACATACTGTTTAGGGGTGAAAGGCATGGCCGCCGGGCCCGGAGGCGGAGAATGACACAATGAAGAGTATAATTGAGGAGCAGGTGGAAGAGGTGGGGGTTTAGGCTTTTGAAGAAAAAAAGAGGAAGAAAACAAAAATTTAATTAAAATCTATTTCAATTTATCTGCACAATCTGCACCATCACTGACTACAAGGGTTGTGTCAGCAGCTACATTATCACATGAAGCCCCTGGTTCGCCATAATTCTTGTTTAATTTTTGACCGAATAACTCGTTGACATTTATGAAATAAAAAAATGCTACATTGTGGTTCCTAATGCTATTTGCTAAAGCTACAAAAATGTTCTGGTTACCAGGAATTATACAACATCTGATTGGTGGAGATGCGTTCCAAAAGCGCTGATATTCCACGACAACAGCACAGCTTTTTTACAACTGTATCACTCTGCTGATGTGTAAGGAGTTGTGTTGCTAAGCAATGAGTGAAGCGTGACCACTATCGCAAAGTTTATGATAAATTAATAAAATGTATGACTTTCAGATAAATTTGACATGCAGTTCATTTAGTCAAACTCAGAGAAGAGCATGACTGCAAATGCACAAATTCTGATTCTTGCCTTTGGCTCAAATTGTTTAATATTTGTACAGAGAAGTTCCCTCCTCCCCCCCCAATAATTAGGGACTTGGATGTTCAATAACTGCCAACAAATGTAATCTACCACTTTTCTTGTAAAAAGTGAATGAGTATAAAGCAAAACTGTTCTTTTAAGAATTTTAGATTCTTATTTCTCAACATATACAATGTTTTTTGTTTGTGTTTTTTTTACACTTTTTGGACCTGTGGCATCAGCATAACTCATGCTTTAATCAAATCAAATAAACAGTTTCTTGAGAGGCTTGTCCAAAGTGATTGACACCTCTTTGCTTACATTTGATGCACTATTATTTGTGGGGGAAATGTGTCAGTTACCTATATTATCAATGTTATATTGATATATGGAAAGACTCATAATTGTATAATTTCACAATTGTGAACAGAGAATTGAATACATTGAATTGTGATAAAAAATAAAAATGTTATATTGAGCAGATTATACTTATTATGCAATAATGTTGAATCAATAATGCTTTTATGGATTTTGAATCCATAAAAAGTCAATCTGTAAAACTGTGGTATTAAATGTGATGTGGTTGAAAATTTGGGTACACCTAACTTTTGTGCTGGTGCACCTAAAAAAAATTCACCAACCAGTGCAACCAGTGCAAAAAGGTCGTCTAGAGCCCTGAGCAGGGTTGCATGGAAAAAATAATCGTTCTACATTGAACATGAAAATACAACAAATGGGGCATTATACTGGGTACTGGTAACTCAGCAGTGAAGATACTGAATAAAAAATCAGAAAGTTGCCGGTATAAGTCCCACCACAAAAACGTTGCTACTGTTGAACCTTAAATTGCTCTAACTGCATTTTGTCACAACTGCTAAATGCCACAAATGTAATAAATATTATATATATTCCACAGGGATGGGGATTACAACAGTTTTCACACCATGAGTCACAAATACAGTTCCTAAAATTTAAATGAACACTTAATAATCACAGTCTAATATGAAATCAATTAAACCTCGGGTACATCTGCCCATTTAGGAAGCATAAGACAACTCCAAAAAGGCAATGATTTTGCAAAGGGTGTCCAAAAAATCACTCCTTATCCTTCCTGACTGCTTATTCTATTGTTCCTCTGTAATCTTCACAAGTGAGCGTGGTACATCATCATCCTGCATGAGGGATTTGGTAGTAGGTCAGAACTGGTGTGGGGAGACAATATCCTTGGAGTCACACACAAACCTCCCTATGATTGTTAACAATACCCTACATGTTGTTAAATCCTGAGATTATATCCTCAAAGCCATTGTCAGACCTTATGCTGGTGCTCTGACTAGATTTCTTTCTAGTTGCACTTACATTACATTAGCACTGATTGGCATTGGAATCCATTAGATTGTGGGAAATTTAAAAAAATGGAGAATCGGTTTAGAATGTAAATTTCAGTTGTAGAAGAGTACAGAGATAACGAATTAAAAAAAAACACAGATATATACAGTCTAATGCAAAACTTTTGGGGTGTTTTTTTTAAGTCCGATAAAGATGCATATAGACATGTATAACTGACAATATAAAAACTGACATCGAAGATATAAATAAAAATAATATAAATACAAAATAAATATACATAAAATGTACATAAATCAAAGTTAATCCACCACCGATGGGATTCCGTGTTTGTATGTAGTCCGATTGAGTGTTTATACGGCCCTTGTTTAGCCCTGAACAAGACAAAAACAAGGGTAAATATGACTATCTAATGAGATTAGACAGCATAGGATGGTTTGACTCATCGCTGCATGTAAAATGCGAATAATACATATGGACCTTGGAATTTAAGGTGAAAATGGTGAAATGACAGGAAAAGTTTTAGTTGTCAATGCAGGTTTTCAGAGCGAACATATGAATGAATTACCGCTAGTTCGTTAGCCATGTCAGCGCGGGTGATTCTTGTAGATTAATTAAAATGTCTTCAGAACGATCGGCTAAAGAAAGTATTTTGTACGCTCCTTTTCAAAACAATAACACCCGCAGAAGGAACAACGTAGCCCCGAATGTGGTCCCATAAATATGGCATCAGTAATCACGTGGCTACGGTAGCGCGACGTGCTATGGTGACACTGCAACTTTACCGCAGTGGTGGTGACCCATTTGAAAAGCACCGATTTGAACCAACCCAAACCCCACCTGCTGTAGGGCGGTACTCATGGTACCACACTGGACGGGAAATAAATAAATTCAATTTTTACTGTTTGTTACTGTTTTCTGTCCTGCTTTTTTTCGTACACGCTAGATTCATGTGTAGTTTTTAAATCAAACCATCATTGTATATAATGCCGTAAACTTTATAAAATGCCGTAAAGTTTATAAACAACTGAAGAAGTCAAAACGTAGTGGAAGTCTCACTTTCAAAGTATTTGAGTAAAAAAATCAGACGACCACCAGAAGTAGCAGAATTGAGT